>ML663567.1:20044757-20206354 GCA_007570785.1 Antilocapra americana | reverse complement strand
GCTCGGCTTTCCCGACGTGCAGCTAAGCACGTCTTCTTAGGTGTGCAGAGCTCCGATCCGTCCAGAATCCCCAGTAGTCTTGGTTAGCACCTAGCTCTGTGCGCAATTTGGCCGAGGAAGCCTCGCCGGGGCTGGGCTATGCCCGCTGGTCTCGGGCAGGGGTTGGGTCTGTCCGCAGCCCGAAGGCGCCCAGCCCCGCCCAGCCGGCGGCCTCCCTGCCGACTCCGCCTCACCCTTTGGTCTCGCTGAGGCTGGGTTATGCCCGCTGCACTCGGGCGGGGGCTGGGCCGGTCCGCAGCCCACAGGGGCCCAGATCTCCTCTGCCGGCTGCCTCCCTGCTGACTCCGCACGCCCTTTGTTCTGTGCCACCCGGCCGGCCGCCTCTCTGCCGACTCCGCACGCCCTTTGTTCTGTGCCACCCGGCCGGCCGCCTCTCTGCCGACTCCACACCTCTCCTTGTTCTGCGTGGGCCTGGCAGGGGGGCTCTTCCTGGGGAAGGCTACTTCTCAGTCTATCTCCGGTTAGCCCCCTGGGTTGGGTCGCTCAGGCTGCTCCGTTCCCTGAGCGCGCGGCCCGCCCCTCCCTGAGCAGTCCGCTTTGGCTAGTGGGGGGTGGGGCGTCCGCCGCCGCTTCCCTGTGCCTTCCAGCCAGAGATGTAGCTTGCAGGGCTTAATTATTAATCTGCTTTTACTCCCAGCTATCTTGCTCTCCAAGATTCACCGCAAATCCGCCCGAGAGAATGCTCCCTGGTATTCGGAAACCTTTCTCCTCTTTTTTTTTTTTTTTCCTCTTTATTCCAGACTCCCCTTCCGGGACGGATCCCCGCCCCCAACTCTGTCTCTCCCTTTACTTTTTTCTCTCTCTTTTTTCTTTTGTCCTACCTCCTCTCGTCAGCAATGGGCCGTCCCTTCAGATGCCCGATGTCCTCTGCCAGCATTTAGATCCTGTTTTATGGAGTTTGCGCGGTCTTTAAAAGTTCTTTTGGTGTATTTATTGGGGAGAGAGTGGTTTCCCCGTCCTATTCCTCTGCCATCTTAGTTCCCCTCCCCGAAATAGTGGAAACTTTTTAAAGTGAGAGACTTTATTTTGGGGGGCTCCAAAAATCACCACAGATGGTGACTGCAGCCATGAAATTAAAAGATGCTTACCTCTTGGAAAGAAAGTTATGACCAACCTTGCTAGCCTATTAAAAAGCAGTGACATTACTTTGCCAACAAAGTCTGTCTATTCAAGGCTATGGTTTTTCCAGTTGTCATGTATGGATGTGAGAGTTGGACTATAAAGAAAGCTGAGCACCAAAGAATTGATGCTTCTGAGCTGTGGTTTTGGAAAGACTCTTGAGAATCCCTTGGACTGCAAGGAGATTCAACCAGTCCATCCTAAAGGAAATCAGTCCTGAATCTGCACTGGAAGGAGTGATGTTGAAGCTGAAACTCTAATACTTTGGCCACCTGATCTGAAGAACTGCCTTATTGGAAAAGACCTTGATGCTGGGAAAGATTGAGGGCATGAAAAGAAGGGGACGACAGAGGATGAGATAGTTGGATGGCATCACTGACTCAATGGATATGAGTTTGAGTAAGCTTTGGGAGTTGGTGAAGGACAGGGAAGTTTGATGTGCTGGAGTCTATGGTGTCACAAAAAGTAGGACACACTTGAGTGAGTGAACTGAACTGAACTTTACTGAGATGATTGCGATTGTGTCATAGTTTGAGCATTCTTTGGTTTGCCTTTTTTTAGGATTGGAATGAAAACTGACCTTTTCCAGTCCTGTGGCCACTGCTGAGTTTTCCAAATTTGCTGGCATATTGAGTGCAGCACTTTCACAGCATCATCTTTTAGGACTTGAAATAGCTCCACTGAAATTCCATCACCTCCACTAGCTTTGTTCTTAGTGATGCTTCCTAAGGCCCACTTGACTTCAGGATGTCTGGCTCTAGGTGAGTAATCACACCACCGTGGTTATCTGGGTCATGAAGCTCTATTTTGTATAGTTCTTCTGTGTGTTCTTGCCACCTCTTCTTAATATTTTCTGCTCCTGTTAGGTCCTTACAGTTTCTGTCCTCTATTCTGCCCATCTTTGCATGAAAATTTCCTTTGGTATCTCTTATTTTCTTGGAGATCTCTAGTCTTTCCCATTCTATTGTTTTCCTCTATTGCTTTGCATTGACCACTGAGAAAGGTTTTCTTATATCTACTTGCTATTCTTTAGAATTCTGCATTCAAATGTGTATATCTTTCCTTTTCTTCTTTGCCTTTAGCATCTCTTCTTTTCTCAGCTATTTGTAAGTCCTCCTGAGACAACTATTTTGACTTCTTGCATTTCTTTTCCTTTGGGATGGTCTTGATCACTGCCTCCTGTACAATGTTCTTCAGGCACTCTGTCTATCAGATCTAATAACTTGAATCTATTTATCACTGCTACTGTATAATCATAAGGGATTTGATTTAGGTCATACCGGAATGGTCTAGTGGTTTTCCCTGCTTTCTTCACTTTCAGTCTGAAGTTGGCAATAAGTAGTTCATAATCTGAGGGTTTGGTAAGACCTTTCTATGGTTAGTTCTAATCTTGTTAATTTAAGATGTGTGTTGTGGAAATGGATCTAATAAAAATATATAAGGCCTTTATAAGACTAGCAATGGGTACACTCTCTGTCCCCTTTCTGATGTCTATGTCAGAAGCTTTCTCTATCCTTTTTATATTTTAATAAAACTTTGCTACACATGTTAGGGGAAGCACACTGACTGAAACTGCCCATTCTGGCCAGGCATCATAGTAACCATTTGCATGAGTTGTTTTATGACAGGAGGTCCTGGTTTGGAACATGGAGCTAATAAGCCACCACCAACCGGAAGAGTTTGGGAAAGGTCAAAAGGAGACACCAATTGTCTGACCACCTCCTAGAACCCTTCTTGCTGGCATCCATCTTGGCTGAACAAGGCATGCACCACCAGGAAGGACTCTGAGTCAGAATGACTGGCTAAAGACAACCTGGAAACTAATCCCATCACCATAAAACCCGAGACTGTGAGCCACGTGACAGAGCAGTTCTCCTGGGTTCCCTTACCCTACTGCTCTCTGCCTGGGCGCCCTTTTCCAATAAGATCTCTTGCTTTGTCAGCACATGTGTCTCTTTGGACAATTCATTTTCGAGTGTTCAGCCAGAGCCCAGTTTCGGGCCCTGGAAGGGGTCCCCCTTCGTGCAACACACACACACACACAAATCCAACCCAAACCCAAATCTGAAACACAGATTCTGTATCAGGGGGGCGTTTATAATCCCCACCCCCCAACACACACACACACACACACACACACATACACACACACACACACACACACACACATGTCTCCACTGTGGCTAAAGACAACATCAATACTCTTTGTTTCCGCTTCTGTCTGGCACCTTTCTCAGTGGTAAACTGATTTCAGTATCTTTTGCAAAGCCTCATCACGAAGCTTCTATAGTTAGGTATAATTCATCAAGGTTAAGAATTAGCCCAGATTTCTCTAACTCCCTCTTTATTTTTTCACACAAGGCTTCTTGATTGTAGGTTCAGAACATTAAGATGCAAATGGCAGAGGACTGGAGCACATTTCAAAGTGCAGTATTGGGGGGGGGGACAAGGCAAGAGGCAGTTCCCAGAGGAAAGAACCACAGTCCCCTCAGGCTTGTTAAGATGGAAAGGAGGACGGCAGGAAAAAGGAGGGGGCCATTAGGTGGGTTTTCTTTGACTCATACTTTGCTGGTCAGGGTGAAAGAACAAACTTTACAAGCTCTTAAAAACCTAATCACTAATCCACGGGCACTCTGAGCACAGACCCTGACTCAGCAGGGCATAGCAAAACTGGGAACAGATGGTCTGTTTTATACCTAGAAGCTAAGCTGAGGTCTGACTGGTGTATCTTCCTCCTCCCCTTGGAGAGTTTGGGTGACCCAGTCTACTCTGAACAGAGTTGGTATATTTCCTTGGAACAGAATTAAAAATGACAAAGGGGAGAGGGAGTGATGATGTAGGAACAGAGGCCAGGCTGTTCCAAATTTGTTCTCCCGGAAGTATCACCATCCCCATGAGTGGCTATGGAGCCTATCGGGCCGATCCCTTCTTCCTGGCCAATCCCTTCTTCCTGGCCACTTCTCAGCCACTTGCTCTGTATCTTGTTCTCCTCCCCCTTCCCCTTATCCTCCCCCTCCCCTCTCCTGTTCACCCTGTAACCTTCCCCAATTCTTCTCCCTCCAGATCCCCCTCCTCCTCCCAGCTCCTGTGCCCCTCATCCATCCATCCTTCTAGCCTGCAGGCTGCCCTCCCGATCTGATCCTCCCAGCTGCAGTCACACACACACATCCCCCTGGGCTCCATGCCCGCGTCTCTGAAGTCCGCCCACCCTGGGAAAGATGAGCAATGTGTTCTGGGCCTCGGGCCTTTGAGGATGGGCTCTAAGAAAGGGTGAGTGCTTCTCCTTGACTCTGAGCCAAGCTTAATTGGGGAGAAGCCTCTAACATGTTCAACTTGCCCCACAAAAGGACAGCTGAAGCCCTGCCCTGCTCTGCCCACATGCTCATGGACAGAAAAGAGAGTTGGGCCAGCTCTCGCCTCTGCTGACAACATTTCTGGAAGGCTTGTCAGATCATAACTAAATGCATCTCTGGGTGGAGAGAAGAACTTCCTGAGGCAGAACCTGGAGTCCAGGAAGCCTCCCCATGCCAGAGGAGTAGTGAGGGTCAGTGAAGCTGCCCAGCAGGCTCTGGTTCTGGGATCACAGCCATGACTATGACTGTGGCCAAGCAGCTCACCTCTTTGAAGCTGCTCCTCCTTGGTGGGTGGGTGTTGGATGAGGCTATACACACTTCTCTTGTCAGAGTGTCTCAGGAGTGAACTCACAGAATGCTGGGAAGCAGGGCAAGGCACTGATCATCCTCAACCCTCTGCTTCTCTGTCCTTCCTTCTGGGGCTTCTCAGAGAAGTACCTTCTGTTGACCCTTTGATCAAGGGGGTGCTCCTAGGATGGGCAAGGTCAGTGGGTAGGTTTTAACTATCCAAGCAGGGGCTTGCAGACAAGAGGCATCATACTCTGTGCCTTCAACCTTTAGAGCAAGTCATTGAAAGTATCTCTGATCTGAGATGCTCCAGAGTAGAGGGCATCTCACCTGGGTAATGTGTCAGGTGACCAAAGTAAGATCTATATCTTATCATGGTGTATTTTAAGATATTAAGCCTAGGAATGCTTGTCTCAAGGCTTGTTTGGAAAGCAGCAAGACAATAAATACATTTGAATTTAAAAAAATAGTCCAGGAAGAGTTTCAGGAAAGCCTTGTCATGGTATATCCTATGATGACAGTCCATGTGGTTGAGCTGGGACTTTAAAGTAGAAACTTTTCCCCCAGATTCCTTTGTTTTTAAGGGGACAAACCTTTGCAGCAGTGTCACATAGAGAGGAGGCGAAGTGTACAGCAGCTGAGCAGGTTTCTTTGTGTGGATCCCACGCCAGGAGATCACACTGCCCTCACAGCTGGAGGTGCTGGTGTGGGTGTGAGGTGAGGCGTCCCCCGGTGAGATCAGCACCTCCTTGCTTCCCTTGCCATGTTTGTCCCCAGGGACGTGAAGATTGGTGAAACGCTCCACAGCCCCAAATCTACAGCCAGTTAACAGATATTCATTTGAGAACCAGCTCCCCAGCAGGAAGTGTTTGCACTGAACATCAGCCTTCTGGCGCCCAAGCTTGTTTATTCTTTTCCCCAGGGATGTGGGGCACCCCCCCCCCACTCAGTGTGGGGAGAGACTGAGAAGCTGGGAAGACCTGGGGAGGGGGCAAGGGGAGCCCTCAGACTCTTTCAGCTCCAGGGATGACACAGCCTCCCTCTTTGATTATTTCAGCATACAGAAGTAAGAGCTTATCCAATCGGTAATTAAGAGGTGATATGTATTTCAGGGAAGTCATCTTTAAGTAGCTAAATCTACAAGTCAATTGAAAATGTGATGAGATTTATAAATCCTGTGCTTACACATGACCTTTAAGAAAATAGTTATACTTCAAATAAGAACAATGCACACTGTTTGTTTTTCCCCACCATCTGTATCATGAAATGATATCAGGAAATGATGTGCCTATAACAAAAGGTGCTGCTCTCAGGAAAGCCCAAGAAATATCTGTGTGTACAAGGGTCTGAGTGTATGCGTATATATATATATATACACACACACACACACATGCTTTTATATGAAAGAGAATGTTTATGGAATTTAAAACACGTAATATAAAAACACTCATTGAGGCAATCATATTAGACAGAGACACAGAAAGTATGAGTCTGTCTCCTTGTTTTGTCACATATTTCCTCATAAATTTTTTAAACCCCAGCATCTCTAATGTAAAATTTGACTCAGAATATCAGTTTGGTACAGATTTCTCTGACGCAAGTTGTGAATCATCCTATGAGACATTGCCTGTGAAGTTCTGCAGATTCCCCCAGAAACAAATATACATATTTGTTGATAATATTCCCAGGAAACTAAAGTCTCCATAAAACCAAAAGTGACTTGATTCCTGCCCAGCTTCTGTCTCTCCTGTCTTCAAATACTCTTCGTGGGGATTATAATAAGAAGCTGTCTCCAAACCCATCCATCGTCCCAGTGATAACTGTACCCCACAAATTACAGGATTTGAGGGGAGTGGGCAGGACCCCACTTTAGTGGTTACAGATGTCATCAGTGTGCTGACTTCCTCTTCCCCTGGCCTCCCCTTGATACCCAGGGGTGCCTTTCTTTCTTTAGTGGAATGTACACAGCCATCCCACTTGGCTTTCTGCCTACTTCCACCTCCAGTCCTTGCTCCCAGTCACCTGACTGCCCAGAACGCATGCAGTTCTCCTGCACTCCCACCCCTCCTGGGGTGTGACTTGCCACAAGAGATGCATCTCTTGAATGGGAGGTGTCTGAAGCACTCAGCAGCTCCCATCAGCACGCAGGGGTGGGCACAGCAGGGAAGTGTCAGAGAAATGACCTGTGTGATTTGGGCCACTCTCTCAAGTATGACTGTTCCCTCCTTTCTGAGTTCCTGATCAAAGTTTGTGTGATGCCAGGATGTAGTAGATACATCCTGTAGTAGTCTACAGTAGATATGAAGCAGGAGGGATGTATTAGATATTGATTCGTCAGCAAGGCAGCTGGTATGGGCAGAAGGCATCATTAAAAATCAAGAGACACGTGTACCCCAATGTTCATCGTCGCATTGTTTACAATAGCCAGGACATGGAAGCAACCTAGATGCCCATCAACTGACGAATGGATAAGAAAGCTGTGGTACATATACACAATGGAATATTACTTAGCATTAAAAAAAAATTTCATTTGAATCAGTTCTACTCAGGTGGACGGAACTGGAGCCTATTATCCAGAGTGAAGTAAGCCAGAAGGAAAAACAACAATGCAGTATACTAACCCATATATATGGAATTTAGAAAGATGGTAACAAGAACCCTGCATGCGAGACAGCAAAAGGAACACAGACGTATAGAACAGACTCGTGGACTCTGTGGATGAGGGCAAGGGTGGGATGATATGGGAGAATGGCATTGAAAAATGTTAATTACCATATGTGAAATCAATCGCCAGCCCAGGGTTGATGCTTGGGGCTGGTGCACCGAGATGTCCCAGGGGGAGGGACTCGGGAGGGAGGAGGGAGGGGGGTTCTGGAGGGGGAGCATATGTAAACCCATGGCGGTTTCATGTCAATGTATGGCAAAACCAACACAATAAAGTAAAGAAAATTGAAAAAAAATCAAGGACTAGGACTTCCCTGTGCTCCAGTGGAAAAGAATCTGCCTGCCAATGCCAGGGACACAGGTTCAATTTCTGGTCTGGGAAGATCCCACTTGCCAGGGTGCAACTAAACTCAGGTGCCACAACTACTGAGCCCATGTGCTGCCACTACTGAGCCTCTCACCTAGAGCTGGTGATCCACAATGGGAGAAGCCACTGCAGTGAGAAGCCTGCGCACTGCAGCAAAGAGTAGCCCCCACTTGCCACAACAAGGAAGAGCCTACAAGCAGCAGTGAAGACCCAGCACAGGCAAAATAAATTAAATAAATAAATACGACTAGCTGTTTAGTTAAGGCTATGGTTTTTCCAGTAGTCATGTATGGATGAGAGTTGGACTATAAAGAAAGCTGAGTGCTGAAGAACTGATGCATTTGAACTGTGGTGTTGGAGAAGACTCTTGAGAATCCCTTGGACTGCAGGACATTCCAACCAGTTCATCCTAAAGGAAATCAATCCTGAATATTCATTGGAAGGACTGATGTTGAAGATGAAATTCCAATACTTTGGCCACCTGATGCAAAGAACTTGACTCATTTGAAAAGACCCTGATGTTGGGAAAGATTGAAGGTGGGAGAAGAAGGGGATGACAGAGGATGAGATGATTGGATGGCATCACCGACTCAATGGACATGACTTTGAGTAAATTCCAGGAGTTGGTGATGGACAGGGAGGCCTGGCATGCTGCAGTCCATGGGGTTGCAAAGAGTCGAACACGACTGAGTGACTGATCTGAACTGAAGGAGCTTGCAACTTTCTCTCAGCATTTTAATGTTTGAAATTACTCTGTGTGTGTTGCTTGTTTGGGTTGATTCTTATTCTAGATTCTCTTCCTACTTCTTTCAACTATACCTTTCAACCAAGTCTCTTTCCAAGAAGCAAGAGAATGCCAATCCATCTCTTTAAGGGATCAGCTCTTTCTTGCAAAGATGAAGGGAGTGGTATTAGTCTCATCTTGTCACAGCGTTGAAGGAAATGCTCCAAAGAAACCATGTTAGGAGGCACGGCCTGCCTGCCTGACTACTTGATATTGAGCAGCTGTCTTTCTCTATTTATTTCTAGAGGAATGTGAAGCTGGGTGCCGGGGAGCGAGAGTCAGTCCCTCCTTGGTCCCAGCCTCCCTAACCACCCACTTCCAGCTCAGCGCCACCCTCTCCATGCTCTGGTAGGGTCCTTTCCCACCTCCCTGCATCTTTGCATGAGATTTCTGCTCCCTGTCTCTGAGCATGCCTGGCCCTCACTTCCTGTCCATCTATCAGGGCCTGAAGAGAGCCCATTCTCCTCCCATATCCACCTCTAGGCTTCCCTGGTCTCACATACTATGCTTCTCTCCATGCACACCCATGCTCTTTTTCACTCATTGCAGCACTTAATTATGGGCTGCCTTGAAGGCTTTGACTTATTTTCTGTCTGTTTAAACATCTATAACTGAGAAGTGAAGACTGAGCAGAGCCTGGATAAATATCTACACAAATTCCTTTTAAATCAATGAAACCTGTCTACAGGACATTTTTAGAACTGTGTGCATAGTTAATCCTCAGAGTTGTATGTTCTAAGGGCAGACCTCCTGTCTGTTCCTTCTTTGAAACTCCCAGGGTATGTAGTCTTGACTCAAAATTCACTTGACTTTGCTTCTTTCAATACCCATTGATTATCATACTTACTTGAAACTCAACTTTGAGAATTTCGTTTTCTACAAAACAAATCCCATTCCAAACCTGCCATCTAATTCCTTGCTTGCAATTTGTAAAGGGTAATGGTACTTACCTTATACAGTTACAGAGTAGATTACATAAATTCTGTGTGTTAACTGCTTGGCACAATAGATAGCCTGGCATAAAGTGAATACTTAGTAAATTTAACTAGTATTATTATTGCTGCTTCTGACTTCTAGCCTTCTTGTAACAAACTGCTTGTCTAATCTCCCTATTTCATATTTCCATGTGACTGAGGTTTGACTGCGCATCATCTAAGTGAGAGGCATGCAAAATTAGAAATTTGGGCTCATATCATTCTTCTAGGAATGTCTAAGATGGAAGTTTGGAGAGGAAGTCACATCTCTGATACTCTAAGATCTATGAAAGGAGAGCTCAGTGGGACTTTGGAAGCTGCTCAGAACAGTGACTGTTCTTTGTTTGAACCAAAAAACATGGGCCTTTGGACTCCCTGAAGTTCTTGAACTTGCTAAAGATCACAGGGCTGTGAATGATCTCCTTTCTCCAAATATCACCATGAAATATGGTGTTCTGTCTTCTGGACGTCCTGTCTTGAAGCAACGTGACTTTGTCATTTTAAGCTGTATTTTGGTACCAGCTGGGGCTTCAGTTCCTTTTGGGTATAGCTAGAGTGCAAGACTCAGCTCTGTTTTGTCAAAAGTTTAGCTTTCCTTTTAGGTTCAAAGGATTAACAAAAGAAACCACTAGTAACACACAAACAAGCCATTTCAACTTTTTAAAAGAAGATTATTTGACTTAATTTCAATATGCAGTCATTAAAAGAAAAGAAATAGAAACAGCAGACAGAAGTAACAGTGTCTACAACACCAAACTGTGCCAACTTACATCCAAACTTGAACAGTGCTGCAAAGGCCAGGATGACAGCAGTCTGGAGGCCCAGCTGGGGAGGGTCCTGGGTGGTGCATCCATCCCACAAGTGAGACTGCAGATTGCAGTTTGGGGGGCTCCTGCTTATAATTCCAGGCTGCAAACTGGTATCATCATCAGTTTGCCTGCAAAAATTCAGCTCTGGTTTTAACTTTTACAATGCTTCTTCACCGTGTGAATCATAAGAATTCTTAGATCCCAGGGCACTGGGCAGGACCTGAGCAGTTTAAGAGATTCCAAGACCCACTCTCTTTCTTGTCTAAAGAGCCGCTTGACTTGCTAGTAACAACTGGTGGGCTTGCAGGCAGGCATGTCATCCAAGTAAGGTCCAGGCAAGTTCAGAAGTTGGTCAGAGGCCTGCTTTCCTACTTCTGAAGCCTGAACAAGACTACCTCCATTTTAATTTCCCTAACAAGTTCTCTGATGGACAATTATAATTTGTGAAACTGTAAGACTACGAGGAAACATTTGAGATTGCGTTCAAAAAAGGACAATTATCTCATTGGTGAGCAGAACACGTGGCCTAGACCTATTTTTGAAGGCTGCCGGGCACATTTACAAATGGACAAGAGTCCTTGACGGAGAGGCATGGCTTCTCCTCCTTCACTGCTGACTTGCTCTGGAGGTAAGTCCTGGAGGACACGCTTGGACAACTCAAGTCATACTGCTTCACCAGTGTGGATGTATAGAGGGTCAAAAAGGACCAGGATCTCCATAGATAAAGTAAAACTGAGAAGGAGGAATTTTTCTTTTTCTTTTACAAAATGATCTTCTTTGCTTGAAAGTTTACGGTTAATCCTTGTTGCCCACCCCCCAACATAGAGCTTTGAAAAACAGAAAAAGTATCCACAAAATATCCTAGTTTTCTTTCCCCTTGGCTGAGCCATACTAGTTCTAATTCCTGGCCATGACCGGCCAGAAATAGCAAGTCTGGCCAGCCCCTTCCTGGGTCTCAGCCAGATTCCCAACTGGAAAGAAAGTGAGAAGCCAAGGATAGGACAGGCTCTTTCTAATGGGCTCCTTGCCTGCAGGTTCAGACTTGATCCCTCAAAGCCACCTTTTCCAAGGTGTTTCTCTTCAGTTGCTAATGAGCTGTGATGAGGGCAAAGCTGTGTTGTTCCCTTGCTGCTGATGCTATTGTCGCTCCTTGGGGGGTGCAAAGGGCCAGGGTAGACAGGAGAGGCCAGGACAGGTGGGAGGGGCCCAGAGCAGTAGGAGGGGCCATGGCAGATGGGAGTGGCCTGGACAGATGGGAGGGGCTTCAGGGCAAGACAAGCTGTGCCCAAACATCTGGAGTCCAGGTAGCCACAGGCATCAGCTCTCCTTGGACAAGCCTGAAGTATCTTTGGAATATAAGACAACACAGAGAACTTCTGGTCGAATTAGAAACCCCAAGTCAGGGTATGTGGGTGCTGGAATGGGCCTGCATCTATGGAGTCTTGGGAAGGATCTGGCCCAGAGAAATGGTGCTGCATGGATATGTATAATGCATCCAAAGCCTAAGTCAGCTGGCGCGTGTTCCCAGGTGAGAAGACTGGAGATAGTTAATAACCAGCAACATCCCAGCAGATGACACCATCTGCAGCTGAGCTGATGAATACAAATCTAAGTGACAGTGGCAGGAGCTGGAGAGAACCTTGCAAATGAGGGTGATGGAAGAGCACGCTGAGGGACTAGACCCTCCTTTTATAATTGCACCACGCTCCAAGGCACTCCTGTCCAAGCCTTCGGGCTGCCAAGGATTGGAGGCCCAAGGGCATTGCACTGCAAGCAGCAGGCAGAGGGCTTCTCAGGACACAGCTGGAAGGAAAGAGAGAAACACTGGGCCTGAAACGTCCAGATCACGTTGGGTCCTGCTTTTGCCTTGTAAGAGCTACATGACTTTCCCATGCAAACTTGACCTCTCTGGGCCTTGTGTTTATTATTTCCAAAATTAATACATGCCGGACAGGACTGCTGGGAGACTAAAATGAGATACCATAAAAGCTATTTTGGTTTCAAAATGCAAAACTCCCATTTTTAGACAAAATGGAGAAGTTTTAAAAGAATGCTGGGAGATCTCATACACCGTAATTGAAGGAAGAGAGGAGAGCCACACCCAAGAGCTCATAGAACCAGAGGCTGAAATGCTCCCAGAAATTTCTCTTCACTTCTTGCCTCTCTGGAGATTTCCCAGGAGATTAATTTCCTGCATATGTCAGAACCCAAAGTCAGTGAGAGCTCCCAACTTTCACATCCACTGTTTTACCAACAGAGAATTGACTCTCTCCCCAGAATTACAGGGAAGGCCTCTGTTTGGCCACCTAAGGTCAGGTGACCAATCTTCACTCAGTCAATTGCAGGGCAGGGGTACATGGTCTGTAAAACATGGTATTTCCTGCAGGAACCTCATGGGGAGATGAGGTTAGAAAAATCCCAGAAGATGAAGTAGTAGAACCAGAAGGTGGTGGATGGACAGACAGGACTTTGTAAATTATACAGGGCCCTTTTCATGTGAAGTCTTGGTAATGGCTACTGGATAAATACCCTCAGTGCTGAGAAGCACTTTAGAGTCTTGTGTGCCTGGAGACAAACCAGCCTCAGTCTCTGTTTACTGGTCTTAAGGAGAACTATTCTCTGCACTTGTGGACTGGAGGCAGTAGTTTTATACTTTCTGAGCTTTACTTTGGCACCTGTTGAATGCTAATACTGCTGGGAAAGAACTAGGAAGAAATCTAAACATATAATCTGAAGGTCAATTAGCATTTGCACTGACACATTGAACCTGAACAGCAATCAAAAAAGACCAGAAGTTTGTGCTTAAATGGGAAGAAAATGAACTTGCTGATGGCCTATACTCTGTGGCCAGGGCAGATTATGAGAGTCATGAGTCTAAGATATTTAGCTCTGGAAACTTTACTGCCATGGTTTATTATTTGGTCTTGCGGCTCCTCTTTTAAGAGCCATGTCTACCATGAAATGAATGGCATGCTTTGCAAGTGGAGAGACAGGGCATGGGGCCACACCTTGTAAAGGGGAATTAGGGGAGAGGAACATCTTCTAACTATAACTAAAGCTCAGGGAGCTGGGCCCCCTTACATGGTGCACAAAATGTTCTGCATTTCTTCCCACTTTCAACTTCTCACCTGGAAGGGCTTAAGTGTCTCTGAGCTTTCAGAGTGTAAATTGGCTTCTAGGTGGGCAGTCCCTAGAGGCCAGCATCAGTGGCAGTGACCCGGCAGCATCAACCTTTACTTTATTTCCTCTAGTTTGTGTTTGGCATCTCCTAGCGATCTTTAAAATGTTAATCTTGTTTTCATCAGCATCAGAGTCTTGGGCTCTAAAACCGAGTAATTGCTTACATGGGCCAAACAGAGCTGAATTAAAATCCCTCCTTGTGCTGAACGAAAGTCAAAGAATTAGTCGCTCAGCTGTGTTCAACTCTTTGCAACCCCATGGCCTGTATCCTGTCAGGCTCCTTTGTCCATGGGATTTTCCAGGCAAGAATAGTAGAGTGGTTGCCATTCTTCTCTAGGAAATCTTTCCAACCCAGGGATCAAACCTGGGTCTCCTGCACTGAAGGCAGACTCTTTACCGTCTGAACCACCAGGGATCTGGTATCGATCCCTATGCAGAAAAGTACCAGGCACAAACAATGCATTCTCAAGGCCTGGCTGAAGATCAGTGACTGGGTTTCAGCACCTCAGGTCTGATGATTTTGTCTCTATGGGTGAATTCGACAGACCTTGGCCTCATAAGAGGGCTTCCCTGATAGCTCAGTTGGTGAAGAATCTGCCTTCAATGCAGGAGATCCCAGTTTGACTCCTGGGTCAAGAAGATCCACTGGAGAAGGGATAGGCTACCCAATCCGGTATTCTTGGGCTTCCCCTGTGGCTCAGTGGTAAAGAATCTACCTGCAGTGTGGGAGACCTGTGTTTGATCCCTGGGTTGGGAAGATTCCCTGGAGAAGGGAAAGACTACCCAAACCAATATTCTGGTCTAGAGAATTCAATGGACTGTATAGTCCATGGTATCACAAAGAGTCAGACATGACTGAATGACTTACATTTGTCTCATAAAACTTTGGTCAATACTTCGCAATGAGCAGCTCTGGCATAAGGCCCATCTAACTCCTGCCTTTTGGCATCAATGGACAACAGGAAACAGGATTCATGCCAAGGAAGGATGATGAGGTGCCATGACAATAACACCTGTTCGGTAAGAAGTGAGTGGACTGAAGCAGGAATTGGGGATTTTAGGCGCCTGTGTCCGCTCCACCAACCCACTCACATGGGCAAAAATCTATGCTCAGGAGACTGTTGGGATTCTCTCGTACTTTATATGATCACTGGAAAATATGAGTGACACAGACATGGGTGCAAAGAGGAAAGAGTAAAATAAGAGATGACTTGGGGCATAGAGCAAAGTGTCGCAGCCTAAGAACAAGAAGTGGAGCCATCAGAGTCCCAGGAGGGAAAAGGTCCCATGGTCCTGGGAGGGCTTTCTTAGCTTGAGAGTCTGTGGGCTGGGCTGGTGGCACTGACTCTGACTTCCCTCACATCTAACTCACTTGATACCCACATCCTTCTGAAAGGGCCAGTTTTCTGCTCCATGACCAAGTTGACCTCTGCAGCCTACTTGACTGATGACTCTGTACCTTGGTCTTAGGTTCCAAACTTCTCAAGATAGCAGGCATCTTGACAGCACTCTCCCTGGGACTTATCTTCATGTTTCCCTCAGTGGATGCCTGTTTTAGTCTATTTGGGCTGCTATAACAGAATACTATAATTTATTTTATTTATACATGACAGAAATTTGTTTCTTACATTTCTGGAGGCTGGGAAGTCCAAGATCAAGTCTCTGGTAAATTCCATGTCTGGTGAGATCTTGCTTCCTGGTTCATAAACAGCTGAGTTCTCACTGTGTCTTCACAGGGTAAAAGTGGCAAGGGAGCTCTCTGAGGTCTCTTTTATAAGGGCACTAATCCCAATCATGAGGGCCCCACCTCAACGACCTGACTACCTCTAAAACCCCCACCTCTAATTTCTTCACCCTGGGTATAAGGATTTCAACATATACATTTTGGGAGGACATAGGCATTCATGCCATTAAAATGCCTGAAAGAATATAAATATATCTTTATGGAGGGAGGGAGGAGGGAGGGGGGTTCTGGAGGGGGAGCATATGTAAACCCATGGTGATATCATGGCATTGTATGGCAAAAACAATAAAAGGGGAAAAAAAAGAATATAAATATATCTTTAAAAGAACCATGGAGAAGGAAATGGCCACCCACTCCGATACGCTTGCCTGGAAAATCCCATGGGCGGAGGAGTGTGGTAGGCTACAGTTCATGGGGTTGCAAAGAGTCAGACACGACTGAGTGACATCACTTTTTCACTTTAAAGGAACCATAGAGGTAATCTTAAAATCAGAGTCATCTATTTGAAACTACAAATTATAAGTGGGGCTTAATTGCTTATTGATAGGGAAGCTTTCTTTCCAAGGAAAAACCAATCCTTTCTTAGATTTAGTG
Organism: Antilocapra americana; assembly: GCA_007570785.1. Taxonomy (NCBI): domain Eukaryota; kingdom Metazoa; phylum Chordata; class Mammalia; order Artiodactyla; family Antilocapridae; genus Antilocapra; species Antilocapra americana. Next base: position 20,190,418 of record ML663567.1, on the reverse strand, counting down.
CAGATTAATAGTATCAGTGGGCTTCTAGTGGTGAAAAGAACCTTCCTGCTAGTGCAAGAGACATAAGAGATGTGGGTTTAATCTCTGGATCCGGAAGATCCCCTGGAGGAGGGCACGGAAACCCACTCCAGTATTCTCACCTGGAGAATCCCATGAACAGAGGAGCCTGGAGGGCTATGGTCCTTAGGGTCTCAAAGAGTTGGACACAACTGGAGCAACTTATCATGAACACACAATAGTATCAATAATGCTCTGGAGGTAGATTTTAAAGTATCTAATTTGGAGAATGCTTTCCAAGTACTCACGTCCAAACAAAAAGCCAAGAGTCTATAATCATTCAATGAGTTTCTGTAAAGACGTGGGTGTGAGGTGGGTGCTGTACTATGGGCATCACTCACAAAAACTTTCTTCTCAAAGTATTTGGCTTTTCAGTGCCATCCCTGTGCTGCCACTTCTCCTTCTCTTCCCTCAGCTCAGCACTGAGCAGCCGCTGACACTGCCACCTACTCACTGCTTCACACACACACACACACACACACACACACACACACGACAGCAGAGGGGGAATCTGACCCTGGGTTTTCTGGCTCTGGTGCCTTGTGCAGGACAGAAATAGAGGAATGTGAAACAGACACTAACCTACACTCAGCTTTCTCACCAAATATCAGAACAACGCGCCCTCCCACTTCTGTTGTGACTGTTGCTGCTTAGGTACTAAGTCGAGTCTGACTCTTGGTGATCCCATGAACAGTAACCAGCCAGGCTCCTCTGTCCATGGGATTGCCCAGGCATGAATATTAGAGTGGGTTGCCATTTTCTCCTCCAGGGGATCTTCCCAACCCAGGGATCAAAGCTGCATCTCCTGCACTGAGAGGTGGATTCTTTCCCACCGAGCCACCAGGGAAGCCCCCACTTCTGTTACTCTTGCTCTGTTTCTGTCAATGCAGGGCACTGGTGCCAGATGCGGACGAGGTCAGGGACACTACAGAAAAGTTGGGAATTTTCAGATGGTTCAATACTTTGCTATTCTTTCTAAACTATCTCTCATTCAAACTTTGAGCCAGGTGCTATTTTTGAACACTAAGCATAAAACAGGAATGATGAATTGTTTGGTGCCAAGGACATAAAATAAAGAAGGACAATGTAGGTAAAAATAATGCTGCTGTGATTTATGGGGTTTCTTTATGCTTTTTCTCTTTTTCTCATATTCTTCTAACTTTTTCTTGGTTTGCTTAAATAATTTTTCTCACTTTTTCTCCTACTAGGAGCGAGAAAAGTACTTAGTCATACTTTTACCTTTCCAAAGTTTGTTTCATAATAAATAATTTTCCCTCCATAGCCATGCTGTTAATAAGGTGATGAAGATTTACTCAACAAAATTCCTTCATCACCTACCAGATATCAAATGCTATGGAGGAAACAAAGGTAAGCCATCAACTTGCCTCAGGCCAAAGAGGTCACCCAGTGGCAGGGGCCAGACGGTCATGGATCTGCCCTGGATCCACGGCAGGTTGGAGGTCCCCACCCCAACCAGACACAAGCACTGGCTAAGTTTGGGTAGGTGTTGGGTAAGGCTTCTGGAGACCCTCTTGGGGCAGTGGGGGTGGGTTCTCCTTCCTTAGTAGGGAACCCTTGGTCTACCACCTAATAATGAAGATTTGAGAAGTGGAGTAGGAGCCAGGCTGCCTGAATTTGAACCCCACCACTGCTACATGCCACATGGGTGACCTGGGGTAATTTACTTAACCTCTCCAAAACCCCAGATTTCTCCCTGATAAAATGAGAATGATAATAGAGTCTGTCTCACAGGGTAATTCATTATCTGCAGTAATATTAATAACAACAACAATAATTCAAGTCCAATCCAGAATGAGGTTCTTGGGCAAATATGGGCCTTTCCAGGAGGATAGCTTTTGGGACTTTCAGAGAAGTGTTACCAACCAGGGTTCTCAGCCTCCTTAATCGATAGAAATTTATCAGAGGCCAGACAAGAAATTCAACTAAGGCTTTATCACAGCAGCAGGGAGCGAGAGCAAACAGCAAGTTCCCTGGCTTGCTTCTTGAGGGGAGGGCCCGCTGACTCCTTATATGCAGTGAGGGTAGGGGTGTGTCCAGGGGTCGGGCCGGAGAGGTAGCTTGGTGGTTTGCCTACTTCTTTGGTGGTGCTATGTGCAGGGGGCATGCTCAGTACCTTGCTTTGGCTCCCAGCCTTCAGAAGTGGCAGTTGGTTTTTAGTCTTTTTGTATCTTGCCCAGAATTTGTCTCAACTGTGTACACACCCAGTTGTCTTTAGTCCCATATAGTTTCTTTGTATTTTGGAGCTCAAGGAGACTTTTGTCCAGGTGCAAGCACGCAGCAAAGGATTCCAGGTTCCAAGTCCCAGCCTGTCTCAAAAGGGGGCCACTGGGTCTGGATGAGGGAGTCAGATCATTAGGCTGACCGGTTGGTCTGCAGACACGGGTGTTCTGGTGCCGGAATTGTTGTGAGAGGGGAAGATGCACTGAGAATGCCGAGGAAGATGCACCCTTACACCAGTGACCCAGGCAGAAGGCCTGGGGCAGGGGCCTACCAGCTGGCCAGTGCTATGAGGCCCTGAAGAGGGCATGACTGATGCCCACAGGGCCTGGGCCGGGCTCTTGTTGGCCCTCGCCAGGGGAGAAGCTACACCTGTGGCTGTTCAGGCAGCAGTCTGGTGGGTGGGGCTGAGTCAGTTCAAACATCCTCTGAAGTCCCTGCTCTCAGGAAGTTTCATTCATGGAGAAGACAGAAAAATCCATGGCTGCAAAAATCCATCAAGTGTAACACTTATGACCCTCCTAACATATGGTTATGAACTTTGAAGTTGGCTTGCTTGGAATCCAAATCAGCTCTGCCATGGACCTGTCACGTGATCCTGGGTAAGGAATTCAGCCTCTCTGTGCTTTTATTCCCTCGTCTGTTAAATAGGCATGATAACAGTAACCATTTTGCTTTTAGAAGGATTAAATATGAAGGTAAAGTGCTTGGCACAATTCTAATTATTATTATTATTAAAACCAATTAAACAAATTCCAACTATGGGACATCTGCTTTGTCCTTTCAACCAATCACTTACATTTTTTCAATGATTGTTTATTGGAAAATATTCACTACAAGGTCTTTATCAGGGACAAGGACATTGGATGAAGTATGTGTATCATCTCTCAGGCTGATGTCATGAGTGATTGTTGGGAAAGACAGAGAAACACTCACATCTTTGGTTCTTGGGGCAGGGCTGGGTCTGCTTTAACTGGATGATAGAGGAATGTCCAACAGGAAGTCAAGGTTTGAGGGGTTGCTGCTGACTGGCCATGATCTCCACCCAAGCAGGGTTTGGGTATCAGGTGTCTGGGACCCTGGGTCAGATGGGGGGATGGCCCAGCCACAGTGGGACAGTGAAGCTCAGGTTCTCACAGCAACCATGACAAAGAGAGCAGAAGGCCAGTTGGAATCAAGAGTGGATGAAAAATCAGCTCTAATTGTACGGCATTGGTCTTTCTGCAGAGATAAGGAAGGAAAATTGGAGGTGGGAGGGCAGCAGAGGGGAAAGGGCATGGTGGTCTGACCAGAAGCAGGAGAGTAAATCTCCCTGACACAGGCCTGGGCCATGTTATCAGGACAACTAGGGCTCCAGGGTCAGCACAGACTTGCCAGGGGGCAGGGAGTACAAGGATCCAGAGTGGGGACCGCCTATGCAAGTGACAGCCAGAAGATCCCAGGATATCCCTGTTTAGGGAAGCCCTGGACCACTATATATCTCAGTAAGAGGAAGACTGGACCAGCTCTGCTATGACTGCAAGAGCTGGGCAATGCCTGCCACCCACAGACGCTCTGGTCTGTGTTAAAGGGGCAGCCCCACATTCCACATCTCTGTCTCATCATCATGGCTGCTTCCTGTCTGTCTGCACTTTGGAAATGACAATGAATTAAGAGCGAAAGATTAATGCTGCTGGCTGGCTGTATTTATATGCTAGATTTCCATGAAAACCCAGAAGGTAGTAAATCAGTCAAAACCCATATTTAATAACTCCTAGTAAAACCCAATTTACTCACCTGCCAACCATGGAAAAGTTGATTGCTTTGTCACAGGAACCCCATTCATTGCAGACCATTGTAACTACCCTAGACATAAGAATCACCTTTCCCTTTTTTGGATAAGGATGATGCTTTGAAAATGAGCCATAAAATAGCCTAGAAGCAACATGTCTGCAGTGAATAATAGTGCCAGATTACTTTATTTGTCATATACTCCAGATCTGTCTACCTTGGTAGCTGGCATGATTCCTGAATTTTTAACAAGAGGCCTTATACGGAAGACAGAGGAGGCAAATAACCCTCAACTTGTGAGGGAAGATGTAAAGAGCCATGCCCTTTATTTCTGGCTGTTAAAAACTAGCATTTGGCCTTAGCCTTGAGGGATGATGTTAGCTGTCTGGATCACACCTTCTCAAATGCCAGTTGCACTGGTAGGTTTTCTGGGGTCCTTTCTACATCATGATCAGCCAGCTCAGTGAATGGACTGACCCAATTGAAATGATGGGGAAGCTTGCATTTCCACCTCATTGATTTCCACACACTATTGTGTGCCCAAAATTTTCTCCCGTTCCACTGCCATCAACAAGCTGCTTGTTCCTGAGAAAATTCCTGTTGCTCTCCAATTGTTTTCTAGATGCAAGTGCACTTTGAAATAAGTAATAAGCGAGATGGCTAAACACTCAAGAAGAGGCAAATGATGCTGGTTACTGGGTAACTGAGCACCCACTATCCTGCCTCTTGCATTTTTTTCTTTGCTGTGAAATCATCAGTTGTTTCAAATAGGTGAAATGGTTTCTGCTTCCATTCAGAGTCATAGAGCTGGCATAACAAAAAATTTCCTGTATCTCTTGAGTGACAAAGAACTGGAAAACTTGCAGGAAGACTCCAGGATCCAGGAGTGACAGAGGGCAAGGAACTTGAAGTCTGCATCCAACACCATGACTGGTGTGAGTGCCCCAGGATCCAGACCTTTCTCTGGGCTCTGAATTCTGTCAATGCTGGTCTTGAGCCCATGTCTGCAAATAGGCCACATTTCACAATCAGCTCACTAGTTAGAGTTCTATGCTTTTGTTTGTTGCAGACTAGCCTCATTTCCAGGGCTGAACTTTGTCTCTTCAGAATTCTTTCACAGTCATAAGCAAGAGGAAGTGAATTGTGCAGGCCTCCTGTTTAATGGGTGGGAGCTAAGTTTGGCTCAACATTTTAACAAATAAGTTCTTTGCAGTATTTCTCAAATTAGGCTAGGAGGATATGTTCTCAGCAATTGGAATACTTGAGACTGTCTTATTTGTCAGGATTCTCCCATACTAACTTTTTTTTTTAATTGTGTAACCATTTTCCTAACACTATTAAAAACAATCCATATGTACTTTCTGATCATCAGCTCACAACTCCAGCCTAGTTTCCGGGTTTCATTTGGTTCCCAGTTAGACACTAGCACTGCAAACATTTGTCTCCCTAATGGTACACTAGATGGGACTTCCCTGGTAGCCCAGCTGGTAAAGAATCCACCTGCAGTGCAGGAGACCCAAGTTCGATTCCTGGGTCAGGAAGATTCCCCAAAGAGGGGATAGGCTATGCACCCCAGTGTTCTTGGGCTTTTCTGGTGGCTCATATGGTAAGAAAAAGAAATCTGCCTGCAATGCAGGAGATCAGGGTTTGATCCCTGGCTTGGGGAGATGCCCTGGAGGAGAGCATGGCAACCCACTGCAGTATTCTTACCTGGAGAATCCCCATGGACAGAGGAGCCTGGTGGGCTACAGTCTATGGGGTCGCAAAGAGTCAAACACGACTAAGCACAGCACAGCACACTAGGTACTTTTCTTCAGAACTTTTAATGTACGTACTGATTTTATCTTCACAGAAACCTGCAGGATGGCTATTATCACTTGCCTTTTACAGAGAAGGAAATAGGCACAGAGATGTTATGTGGCCTGCCCTGAGTAACACAGCCAGGAAGGGCTAGAACTGGATCCAGTTGGCTATTTGACCTCAGAGCTAGGAGCTCCTAACTGCTTTGCTATTTTGTCCTACCAGCTAATAGCATGTCACTTCCTATGTGGGGTTTCTCAAGTTGGGCTCCACAGAAACCAGGAGATTTGTGAGTTTATACTCAAAATTATGAAAAGTTATTTTTCTGAAAGCAAATTTGTACATTTAAATTTGCAAAAGCACAATCATTTGGGGTTTAAATCTAGACAAAGGTCTTATGTGATCTTAGGCATATTTCTATATGTCCAGCCTGTTCCCTTCTCTAGTAAATAGGATATTGGTTTCCCTGTGTGGTCATTCAGAATTTCTGTCAGAGTTATGTCAGAGTTTGATGAAGCAATTTATGTAAAGTACTGGGCATACCATGTTCAGTGAGGTCGTTCCCTCTTTCTCTCCACTCCCTTACCATGTCTTCCTCTTGTCAGCTGGGTGCAAGGTCCCTGTTAACAAATGTGTGTCCTGAACTGGTGGAACTGCAAGAGGAGAATTACCTTTAGTTTTGTCAGTTACTTCTCTTAGTCAAACAATGAATCATTTATGGTTGACCCCTGGAATCTGCAAGGGGTTGTTTCATAGATCCCCAAATCTGCAGATGCTCAAATTCTTTGTATAGCATGTTATAGTATTTGCATATAACCTATGGATATCCTCTTGTAGTCTTTAAATCACCTCTGGGTTACAGTATAAATGCTATGTAAGTAGTTGAAAAACACAATGTAAACACTATGTAAATAGCTGCCAGCATGCTGCAAATTCAAGTTTTGCTTTTTGAAACTTTCTGGATTTTTTTTCAATGTTTTTAATCCATAGTTGGCTGAACCCCCTGAAGTGGAGGCTGTGGATGTGGAGGACCACCTGTCCATACAGGTAAAAGCATTCTATGCACTGGGCAGATCATGCCAAAGAGATAATCATTTGTAGACAGCCATAAGGATGTAGTGAGGCTTCAGACAAGAGGCAAGATAAAATGTCCTAGTCTGAGGCAATAGCTCAAGTTTTTATTTTTGCCATAAACTTGTGTGTTCTTGACCTGAGATTTCTTTTTAATATCTAAAATGAGAGAATTTTAATAGAACAGTGGTTTTATACTTTTTTTTTAACACTTAGAATACTTCCATCAAAAAAAGAAAAAAATGTATGGTCCTGAAACCATACTAGTTTCACAGAGCATGACAGATTTGACCAATTTATAGTGGCTGTCTGGGCCTAATGGAGAGAAGGATTTTATGACAATAGAGAAATCTGTGATGGATTAGCAATGTCTGCCAGGGGTGCAAAGGGTATACAGGCTTCCCAATGAATATCATCTTGTCTGGAAGACAAATATGATAAACAGATAATGGGGAATATTTCAGACTCAACCAGACAGAGATGCCTGACTCCAGTTTTACTCTCTTTAGCAAACCATTTTGCTACATAATCTTAGAATTCCTCCTAGCATCTCTGTCTATGATGTTAAATCTTGGAGGTAAAATACTGAAAAGCTATATGATAATTGAGACTTTGAGAAGAATTTTATGGTTAATTGCTAAAATTGCCCCAACCAAACTCAGCAGAGAAAGTGAGACTAACATCCCTGGCATTGGAACAGGGATGTTCCAATAAGCTTATGTTCCATAAGCCCAGCCAGAATAACATCACTTTTTGCTTAAAGCTTCATTTTAATTGAGAGATGAGAAATAAATTAGGCTTTCAGGAAACTGAGATTAGTACCAGATCATCATATTTGGCTGTGGAATGTTTAGTCTTCTCCTGCAGGCACCTGCTTTGTGTAATTGACTGTCTTGTGGGATGTTTTAATAGCCTTTTTCTAAGGGGTGAATAATGTCCACTGTATTGCTCCAGGAGCAAAAAAAAAAAAGGCCACAGCTGGGCAAGATGCTTAGCAACTGTTACTGTGTTGAAGAGATTTGCCAAACTCAGCAATCTGAGGAAGTAGAAATTTATCATTGTGGTCATGAGGTGACTCAGTATCAGCTAGGATAGAGACTCTCTTCTGGCAGGAAAAGAAAGACCCTTCATTACAGTCCTGGGAAGAGACCTGCCTAAATGCCCACCACGCCTTCAGCACTTGGCACCCTCAGATCAAGGTGCCAACTCTTTGCCCTGGGCACAGAGTGTTTAAGAGAATTTGCAAAGTATTAAGGGGGAGTAACCCTCAGCAACTATCCACAGATGTCTGTAAATTGTATTCTAATACAAAGAGGAGAAAAAGCCCTCAGATGAAGAACAGTTAATGACTGTAGTTTATAAGTATACCTGAAAATTAATTTTAATGAATGCCACCTCTTTTATCAAGTTATTTGCAGCGTTGATCTTAAAAATATAGTTCCAAGACAGTGAAACTACTCACTTGAAGTTTGCAGGACTGGACAAGTGTATTGATCTTGTAAGAGTATGTGGAGCCATAAGACATTAAACAGTCAAAAAAAAAAGAAAAAAATTCTAACATTGGCCATGTCTTTCTTTCAGTGTCATGGGCAAGTCGCTGCAGTGAAACCAGAATCCTAGTTCTTATCTGTAAATTGAGAGGGAAGGAATAGGAAGTAAAAATCAATTAAATGATTTAAGTCAATATTTTCAATTATTTACACCACAGAGTATTTACAAAGGCCCACAAATATGTTATGACCTTGAAGACTAAGAACTAGCCTGACTTGGAAATAGATGTCATTTTTTTTTTCAAGCACGTGTAAATGCTGTTATTTGTTAGGCAGTTACAAAGGTCATCAAGCTTCTCAGCTGTGCATCTCCAGTCTGATGTGTTTGTCTTCTTTCATCCAACGTTTACTCTGCCATCCATCTAATCAGCGCATGGAAAGATGTTCAGAATCATTAGCCATGCCCAAGTCAAAACCGTGTGAAATACTACTTGATGACCATGAGAATGTCTCTAATGAAAAAGACCACAACAAATGTTGGCCAGGATGTGGAGGAATTGGGAGCCTCATACCCTACTGGCAGAATGGTAAAACTGCTCTTGTTTGAGTGCTCAGTCATGTCTGACACGGGAGCGAGTTACCATTTCCTCCTCCAGGGGATCTTCCTGATCCAGGGATCAAACTCAAATCTCAAATCTCCTGCACTGGTAGGCAGATTCTTTACCACCATGCCACTTGGAGATAATGGTGCAATGCTAAAGAAAAACAGTCTGGAAGTGCCTCGAAAAGGTTAAATATGGTATTACCACATGATCCAGAAATTTCACTTTCAGTAATATACTCAAGAAAAAATGAAAATACATGTATATGTATGGCTGAGTCCCTTCACTGTTCACCTGAAACTATCACAATGTTGTTAATCAGCTATACCCCAAAACAAAATGGTTTTGGTGTTAGAAGAATAGTAAAATTAAAACTAGCAGCAATATTCAGCCAGTAATGAATCTGCCTGCAATGCAGGAGACCCTGGTTTGATTCCTGGGTCGGGAAGTTCCCCTGGAGAAGGGATAGGCTACCTACTCCAGTATTCTTGGGCTTCCCTGGTGGCTCAGATGGTAAAGAATCCACCTGCAGTGTGGGAGACCTGAGTTTGGTCCCTGGGTTGGGAAGATTCTCTGGAGGAGAGCATGGCAAACCACTCCAGTATTCCTGCCTGGACAATCCCCATGGACAGAGGAGCCTGGCAGGCTACAGTCATGGGGTCACAAAGAGTCAGACACAACTGAACAGCTAAGGACAGCATGTTCATAATAGCCAAATCTGGAAATAACCTCAGCAGATCATCAACTGATGAATGGTTAAATAGCACATGGTATATTCATATAATGCAATATTATTTGGTGATGAAATGAAGTTAAAAGAAGAAAAAGAAATGCAGTACTGATGCATGCTACGTATGATATGGATGAGAATTAACAATGTTATCCTAAGTGAAAAAAGAGGCATAAAAGACCTTGAATTGTATGATTCCTTTTATATGAATGCCCGAAACAGGCAAATATATGGAGACAGAAAGCAAAGCAATTACTGCCTAGGAGTGGGGAGCTCAGGGGAAATGGAGAGTGATTTTTACTGGGTGGGGGGATTTGGGGAGGTAATGAAAATATTCTAAAATTAATTCTGCTGACAGTTGCACAAGCTTATGATTGCTGGCTCAGATGTTAGAGAATCTGCCCACAATGTAGGAAATGTGGGCTTGATTCCTGGGTCAGAAAGATCACCGGAAGAAGGGCATGGCTACCCACTCCAGTATTCTTTCCTGAAGAATGCCATGGACAGGGGAGCCTGGTGGACTACAGAGCATGGGGTTGCAAAGACTTGGACGTGACTGTGAGAGTAAGCACACATGATTATACTAAAAATCATTAAATTGTACACTTTGAATGGGTGAATTATATGGTATGTGAATTATCTCTCAATAAAACTATTATAGAAGAAAAAGAAATAACCCAGAAAAAACTCAGAATGTTAATAGCCTAGACTAGATAATTAGAACAAGAAATCAATGGATTAAAAAAGAGGCAAGAAATATACCATTAACTCAATATGTGATAAAATTTGCACTCCAAATAAGTAGTGAAAGAATGAAATTATTTTATTAATTATTCAGTAAATTGTGCAAAGAAAATGGCCAACCATGTGGGAAAGAAGAATAAAGTCAGATACTATGCTCACAGTATCAATATAAAAATGGGTTTAGAGTAAATGGACAAAATGATATACATGTGTTTACAAAATAGACAAAGAATTTGTCATGTTGAAGTCCTTTCTAAACAGGAAATAAAACTGAGTGTTCTAAAGAAAAAGGCAAGCAATTCTGATTACTTGGAAATTAAAACAATTTATGACAAAAAATGGGAAAAATTTTAAAAATAAGCAAGAGTATTTAAAATATTGCTATGGACAAATATTTAATGAATAACATATAGAAGGAGTTCTTACAAATCAATAAATAGAAAAAAATTTTATAAGAGTTAAGAGCAGATAATTAACTAACAAAAAGAAATTTATATTATATATAATTATATATATATATATACATAATTTGTATATAAGGTCAATAAACACCTGAAATATATGCATAGAAGTTAATATAAACAACATTTTCTTTTACTTGTGTGATTGGCAAAAATTAAAAAGACTGTAAATACCTAATTTTGGTGATAAAATATTCACTCCTATACAATATTCCTAGGAGATAAATTGTTAATCTTTGAGGGGTCAAAATTTGGCGTATATATCTAGGTTTTTATTTATGCCATCATGGTAGTTCCAATTGAAAAATCTAGCCTTGAAAAAATGTTTGCACAGATGCACAAAATTATAAGTAAAGAAAATTGCAACACTGTTCATAATAATAAAATATTGGAAACAAACTAAAGGACTATATTGCTGGGGAATTATTGCATAAACTAAGGTACATCCCTACCATGGAATATTTTGCAATTGTTAGAGTAATGTATACTGAATGGAAAGACATCCAAGATAAATTCTTAAGGAGTGAAAAGCAAATCTCAAAACAATAAGCACTGAAATATCCATTTATATAAAATGTCTATGTAAACGTACAAAATGATTACCAGTGCTTAACACAATTCTGTGGGGCATGTGATATGAGGGAAAGTTTCTCTTACTTTTTACTTGTTTTCAGTGAAGCTATATTTACGTATAACCTAGTTTACGTCAACTGATGCTCTGTAAGGGACACAGGTTAGATCGATTCTCCGTTTCTTTACAGTTCCCCCACTGTACGACTCCCTAGAAGCATCTGTGGCTGCTGCCTCGATCTACCTTCATCTCGGCAGAGGCAGACAAGAGAACCTTGCCAGCTCGAGACTTTGTGACTTGAAGCCATCTCCAATCTGATAAAATACACAGGTTTAGCAATTTTGCTTAAACTGACACCTTCCAGAGTAAACACATCTGGTTATAGGTCAGATTGTGAGACAGTAAGCTTACCTGGGTGTCAGAGGCAACCTGTGTGTTTGGTGGCGTGACCCAGGAGATGGTCCACAATGGGATGCCTGGAGGCTGAAGAGAGTGCTCGCTTTGCTTTTCTCTAGCTATATCGGCTGTGGGAAACTCGACACACATGTGCCAAAGAGGAAATCGGGGACAGGGCGATGGGTGGTGCTGTTGACCCCTCCCGCCTGCACTTCAGCCCCTGCTGCAGAGAACACATGGATTAGCAAGAGAAAGCAGGGCAGCCATCCCATCCAAGAGTATCAACTGTGTCTAAGGTAGACTCTTGGGTGGTGTCACCAGAAATCCAAGCAGAGACAGACCCACGATGTACATAGACCCTCTTGGTTAAGAAACTGATGGCAAAGAACAGAAAAATTCTCAAGCTTTCATTTCACACTTCAACATGCAACATGCAAAATTATATCTGGGCCACGTAGAGAATAAAACTGGAATACGAAGGTGAGGAGTTGGGACCAACTTTGCCTTCCCACCCCTTCCTCTCCTCTCTGTTTCTCTCTCTCTCTCTCTCTCTCTCTCTCTCTCTCTCTCTCTCTCTCTCACACACACACACACACACGGCTCTTATCACTTCTGAGGGACCAATATTCCTTCTCCTTCATCCTTCCTTCTTCCTGCCTTCTCTCTGTCCATCCGACTCTTTCTCTCTCTCACTCAGTGGGCTTCTTCTGCTTTCAGAAGCCCAAAATAAACCGTTTATTTCAGATAAGCACCATGACTTCAGCCTTTGATATCCAAATTCTAAATCAAAAGTGAAAGATCTGGCTGTCTCAGACCAGCTTAGGACCTGGGCCTCAGTAGGTCCCGGTAATTGCTCTTCATCTGAGCAGTAAGGAAGCAAGAGAGAGGCAGGCAGCAAGAGCTGCGGGCAGCCTGGGCTCGGAGTCTCTGGGAGGAAGGCCATTGTTAGAAAAGGACTGGATCAGTCGACATGATAGAGTCTCGGATTGAAAGGGCACTTGGAATAACTTGGCTTCCTCCCCAGGGTCTCCTACGTGACCTTCCTCACATTCGCGGTTCAGCCTCTGCAGGAACGTTCCAGAGGAGGGGCCTCCCTGCAGCTCGTCTCAGTTTAAAGCAACACTGATGAGGACTAGAGTCTGATCCTGACTCTGAGCCCTCCTTCTGTATGCTCGCCAGCCTTTTACTCAGTGTTCGCTACTGGAGTCACGCCAACTCCTGAGAGTTATGACCATCCATTCTTGGAAGACTTTGTAGGCGCGTGTGCCTGAAAGTTGCATTTCCACAAATCAGTGTGCAATCAGTAAAGAAAGCACCCCTTCTGTCTAGGAAGTTCTTACACTCCTTTATTCTGACACTCAGTCCTCTTGGTGAACGGTTGGCCCAGTTGCTGAGCTGGAATTCATTAATTTGCACAGGCACACATCCATTCATTCAACAGATATTGACTGCATGTCTACTTCGTGGCTTCCATGGTGGCTGAGCTGGTAAAGAATCCATCTGCAAAGTAGGAAACACGGGTTTGATTCGTGGGTCAGAAAGATCCCCTGGAGGAGGGCATGGCAAGCCACTCCAGTATTCTTGCCTGGAAAGTCCCCACGGACAGAGGAGCTGGGTGGGCTGCAGTCCGTGGGGTCGCAAACAATGGGACATGACTGAGCGACTAAGCACAGAACAGCTCTGTGTGGCGAGTCCTGTAGCGGGGACCAGGCACACAGTTTGACCGAGGAGCATATCTCTGCCCTCACGAAGAGCAGGGTGTTAGGAGAAGAACTGCACGATGGCTGTCAACAGAGGAATGGGTAAAGAAGATGAGCTACTACTCAGCCATAAAAAGAATAAGATAAGGCCATTAGCAGCAACATGGATGGTCCTAGAGATGATCATACTAAGTGAAGCAAGTCAGACAGAGAAGACAAATGCCATATGATATCACTTATATGTGGACTCTAAAAGAAAAATGATACAGGACCTCCTTGGCGGTCCAGCGGTTAAGAATCTGCCTGCCAAAGCAGTGGGCACTTTATCCATCCCTGATCCAGGAAGATCCCACATGCCACGGGGCAACTATGTCCACATGCCACAACTACTGAAGCCCAACACCTAGAACCAGTGTCCACAACAAGAGAAGCCACTGCAATGAGAAGCCTGCATGCTGCAGCTGGAGAGTAGCCCCTGCTCGCTGCAGCAATGAAGACTCAGCACGGCCAAAAATAATAAATGCATAAATACAAATTCCAAAAATATACAAAGGCACTTTGTTGCAAAACAGAAATAGACTCACAGATCTTGACATCAAACATACAGTTACCAAAGGGGGATGTTTTTCAGTCGCCCAGTCATGTCTGACACTTTGTGACCCCACAGACTGCAGTGCCCCAAGCCTCTCTGAAGGGGAGATAAATCAGGTCTTTGGGATTAACAGGTGCACACTCTATATATAAAATGAACGAACAGCAAGGACCTCCTGTACAACATGGGGATTGTTATTGAATGTCTTGTAATAATCTGTAATGAAAAGGAATCTGAAACAGTGTGTATATGTTTATGTGTGTGTGAAACTGAATCATTTTGTTGTGTACCAAAAGCGTTGTAAATTGAGTATACCTCAGTTTAAAAAAAGAAAAAGAACTGTACGTATCATTTACAGGATGAAAGTATTGTGAAAGGAAAACCAGGAGCTGGGAGATGGTAACAGAGAGGGACCAGAGGGTCAGGGTAATGAAAACATCTTTTCTCAGGAAGTGGGGCCAAGGCTAGGGACTGTGAAGTGAAGTCGCTCAGTCGTGTCCTACTATTTGTGACCCCATGGACCGTAGGCTACAAGGCTCCTCTGTCCATGGAATTTTCCAGGCAAGAGTACTGGAGTGGGTTGCCATTTCCTCCTCCAGGGGATCTTCCCGACCCAGGGATCGAACCCGCATCTCCCACATTGCAGGCAGACTCTCTACCATCTGAGCCACCAGAGAAGCCCTGGTGGACGGTAGCAGGAAGGATAATTTACGGTGGGAAGGGAGGCCTCTTGGGACAGAGAGGAGCTCGTGCAGGCCTAGAAACAGCAGGAGTTTGACCAAATTGAGGCAGGAGGAAGAGGCCAGTCTGCCTGGAGGTTAGTGAGTGAGAGGGAGATGGGGAGAGAGGAGGCTGCCAGCAAAGCCAGTAGGGCACAGCCAGAGGAACAGGGAGGGCTACTGCCAGATTCCAAGCAGGCAATGGAGAGGCCATATTTTTATTTTTACAAGCCCACCCTATCTGCTGTGCAGGGTAAATTAGAGAGAAGGCAGAGTGCGCAGGAGAAGGGCAGGTGGGAGGTACCCTGGATCGCCAGATGAGGGCTGGCGGGGAGCAGGAGAGACAGTAGAGTTGGAACAACATCAAATTCAGTAGATTTTAAGTATATTTTGGAGGCAGAGGACTTTGTGATTGGAAGGGGAGGGAGAGGGGTGAGTCATATTTATTGAGACAAAGAATGGTAACAGTGTAGATGTGTCATAAATTCAGTGCAAGATCCAATATGTAAGAGATGCTTGGGAAACATCCAAATACAGATGTCAAAATTCTAAATGGAAAAATATGCCTAAATTGAAGTCTGTGGTAAACCTAACTAGAATTCTGTGGGCAGCTTTTACTGTGTTGCTGAAGAGCAAACCCTAGCTCATTAAGATTCCAGTAGATAGTATAATTCTTCACTGTTTTATAAATGTGGAACAATCAAAATGCAAACAATTGTTTTGTGAATAAAACATTTTGAGTAAATATGTTTATCTTCGGCATTTGGGGAAAATGAGACTGCTTCACAATCCAGCCACCTTGTTTCTGTGAAGTTACCATTTTATTCCACTTTCCTCCCCCCTCACTTCTTTGTTGGCTGTAATCTGTCCATGAGAATGAGTTTCTGGGCTCTCAGGTCTCCTGGGGGGAGTAGGTGGTGGTTCTTTGACAGCGTCAGCGGGACCAATTTCTAATTAGAACCCAGTGTAGGAATCATGATGCATGAGAGCACGATTCTGATAATGAATAGTGACACCTTCAAAAATAGCTGATCAAAACCCATCTGCTCAGAGCTTCAGCCCAATATGAGGGTGGTCCTTGGAGCTGTGTGCCTGTAGGGTGAGCCCAACGCTCTCCAAGGCAGGGCAGAGGGACAGAGAGGGCAGGGGCAGGCCCCTGGATTCCAGACCATTCACTTTACACCACACCTCCCCTCTCTCATCTCATCCAAGCCCACAAATGAAGGGTAGTTGACACAGCCTGTCTCAAGGGTCCTAGAGCTGCCTGAAGCTGATGCAGATTCTACCTGGGTGTGTCTAGTATTTTACATTTACAATAACTAACGAGGATCCCCAGGCGGGGGACTCAGGCTTGCAGGCTTGCCTTGGGCATGTCTGTTTTCTTCCCTTGTGATGTTAACTGGGACTGGCCTCCAAGGCTTAGATGAGCTGTCACCTTTCCTCTTGTGCCCCTGCACCCATAGCCCCTACCCATCCTTTTAATTGTTTCTTCAGAAGGCCCCTGGCCCAAAGAAATCTCTCTTCATTTTCACCCAGACTCTGGCAGCCCCATTGTGAGATGAGCAGCTTCTCAGTGGCTGGGGCTTTATTTGTGCACAAATAGACCTGGAGCCCTGGGTCCCAGGGGTCTTGCCACAGCCCAGCTTCGCAAGGGACTCAGAAGGGTGGTTCCCAAGGCTACCAGCCAGCAAAGGGAGGAGTAATGATGGAAACCTGCCCACAGATGGGGGAAGGCTGTGCTTTTGAGCTCAGAGAAGACTGTTGAGAGTCTCTTGGACACCAAGGAGATCAAACCAGTCAATGCTAAAGGAAATCAGTCCTGAATATTCTTTGGAAGGACTGATGCTTAAACTGAGGCTTCAATGCCTTCCACCTTTATGTGAAGAACTGACTCATTGGAAAAAGACCTTGATGCTGGGAAAGACTGAAGGCAGGAGGAGAAGGGCGTGACAGAGGATGAGATGGTTGAATGACATTGCCGACTAGACGGACATGAGTTTGAGCAATCTCCAGGAGTGGGTGATGGACAGGGAAGCCTGACATGCTGCAGTCCATGGAGTTGCAAAGAGTCAGACATGACAGAAGGACTGAACTGAGCTGAGGCCCAGGGTGTGCAGGGCAGAGGGCTCCTTCCCTCGACTTCCGGGGGAGCTGCCTGTCCTCTGATGCTCCATGAGGCTGCTCAGTGGCTCCAACACTGTTCTGCAGTGACAGCGTCACAGAGACAAAGCAGCTTCTGTTTTGAGGCTTCAGTTAGGATGAACTTGCTAAACAGCCTGGGGGGAGGTATTTCCTGGCAGCTGCATAGGGCACATTTGCCTCTGGCTCTAGGATTGACCTTGACCCAGTGGCCAGGAAACAAAGGGCCTGCTGCTAAGACAAAGATGGGGAGGAAGGCTGGTCCACTCCTGTCGTGGCTGGGCTTTCTGGTCCTCATTGCTCCTCTCTGGAACCACCATTCAGATGACTTCACAAGTCTCAGGTCATCCCCACTGGTCAGACTTTCTTTCATTTGATGTTTCACCCAGAGCAACTTGGCTTCCCAGGTGGCTCAGTGGTAAAGAATCCACCTGCCAAGCAGAAGTTGTGGGCTCCGGGTCAGGAAGATCCCCTGGAGAAAAAAATGGCAACCCACTTCAGTATTCTTGCCTGGGATATCCCATGGGCAGAGGAGACTGGCAGGTTATAGCCCATTGGGTTACATGGAGTCATTAACTTAGAGATTAAACAACAACAATCAGGGCAATTTACAGACCCAAGAGGCTGACCACAGGCAGGGCTCTTAGTAAGCACATATATTCCTGGACATGTGATGAGGCCAACAAGAATGGTGCTGGCTTTTATACATCAACCAGCTCAGAACAGAGTGTAGAGGAAAGGCCACACCCAGGCAGCACAGATGCTATTGAGGAGGGAAGGTGACCATGCAGATCTGTCTTCTCAAAGTGGCTTGGGGTTTGGGGAATTAATCACCGCTCTCATTGTGACCCCCATCTTGATCTTTTACGGTCTCAGAACCATTTGGTCTGGGGAGGTTCACTCATCATGACAAAACTCACTAGAAAATTAAGTACACAACCAGAATGTCTCTTTTTAATTTTAGAATGAGAAATTGAACTGTCAGGTAGACCAGATGTTCACACTGGTCTGCCTGCTAACACTTTTCTTTCCCTATGGGTAAGTTATATGAGAAGCAAAATATGAAAATGATGTTCAGCAAGAATAGAGCTAGAGAAAGAGGTATATATGTATATAAACAGATATGATAGCACACACAAACAAAAATGACTCTCATGAAGGTATGAAGGAAGAAGTTGTAAAAACTATGAGTGAGTATAGAGGTCACAGATCCCAAGAAACAGGAGCCACATCACGACTTGTAGAGAAAGATCAGGGCTGATCAGGAGACAAAAGGAACAGGGAAAATGTGAGCAAGTGCCATAATGTGATTTCCATGGGAAGGAACAAGAGAGGCAGGGTGAGCAACCTCATATTTGGCTAGTTTGCTAATTCTCAGCAGGTTCTGGGGCAGAGGGACTGCCCTAGATGTCTGTGCCTGGCCCTCTGGCCCTGGGATGATTAGGGCAGATGGCTAGGGTTAGGATTACAACCTGATAGAGAATGTGGTTGGGATGTGGGCTCTAGATTCATTGGTTTGCATTTGAAAGGTACATTTCCAGGTGAGTTGTTCATCTTCCCTCAGTTCAGTTCAATTCAGTGTCTCAATGGTGTCTGACTCTTTGCTACCCCATGGACTGAAGCACTCCAGGCCTCCCTGTCCATCACCAAATACCAGAGTTTACTCAAACTCATGCCCATTGAGTCAGTGATGCCATCCAACCATCTCATCTTGTCATCCTCTTCATTTCCCAGGGTCTTTTACAATGAGTCAGTTCTTTGCATCAGGCGGCCAAAGCATTGGAGTCACACCTTCAACATCAGTCCTTCCAATGAATATTCAGCACTGATTTCCTTTAGGATGGACTAGTTGGATCTCCTTGCAGTCCAAGGGACTCTCAAGAGTCTTCTCTAACATCACAGTTAAGCATCAGTTCTTTTGTACTCAGCTTTCTTTATAGTCCAACTCTCACATTCATACATGACTATTGAAAAAATGATGGCTTTGACTAGATGGACATTTTATGGCAAAGTAATGGCTCTGCTTTTTGATATGGGTGGCAAGAATACACAGAAGAATTGTACAAAAAAGATTCACGACCCAGATAATCACGATGATGATATCACTCATCTAGAGCCAGACATCCTGGAATGTGAAGTCAAATGGGTCTTAGGAAGCATCACCACAAACAAAGCTAGTGCAGGTGGTGAAGTTCCAGTGTAGCTATTTCAAATCTTGAAAGATGACGCTGTGAAAATGCTGCACTCAATATGCCAGTAAATTTGGAAAACTCAGCAGTGGCCACAGGACTGGAAAAGGTCAGTTTTCATTCTAATCCCAAAGAAAGGCAATGCCAAACAATGCTCAAACTACTGAACAATTGCACTCATCTCACATGCTAGTAAAGTAATGCTTAAAATTCTCCAGGCCAGGCTTCAGCAATATGTGAAGCATGAACTTCCAGATGTTCAAGCTAGTTATAGAAAAGGCAGAGGACCAGAGATCAAATTACCAATATCTGCTGGGTCATGGAAAAAGCAAGAGAGTTCCAGAAAAACATCTATTTCTGCTTTATTGACTATGCCAAAACCTTTGACTGTATGGATCATGATAAACTGTGGAAAATTCTGAAAGAGATGGGAAAACAGACTACCTGACCTGCCTCTTGATAAATCTGTATACATGTCAGGAAGCAACAGTTAGAACCAGACATGGAACAACAGACTGGTTCCAAATAGGAAAATGAGTATATCAAGGTTGTATATTGTCACTCTACTTATTTAACTTATATACAGAGTAGATCATGAAAAACGCTGAGCTGGAGGAAGCATATGCTGGAATCAAGATAGCTGAGAGAAATCTCAATAACCTCAGATACGTAGATGACACCACTCTTATGGCAGAAAATGAAGAAGAACTACAGAGCCTCTTGATGAAAGTGAAAGAGGAGAGTGAAAAGGTTGGCTTAAAGTTCAACATTCAGAAAACTAAGATCAAGGCATCCTGTCCCATCACTTCATGGCAAATAGATGGGGAAACAGTGGAAACAATGGCTGATTTTATTTTTCTGGGCTCCAAAATCACTGCAGATGGTGATTCCAGCCATGAAATTAAATGACGCTTACTCCTTGGAAGGAAAGTTATGACCAACCTAGATAGCATATTAAAAGGTAGAGACATTACTTAGTCAACAAAGGTCCATCTAGTCAAGGCTTGGTTTTTCCAGTGGTCATGTATGGATGTGAGAGTTGACTATAAAGAAAGCTGAGCCCTGAAGAATTGATGCTTTTGAACTGTGGTGTTGGAGAAGACTCAAGTCTCTTGAGAGTCCCTTGGAAGGAAAGTTATGACCAACCTAGACAGCATATTGAAAAGCAGAGACATTATTTTGCCAACAATGGTCCATCTAGTCAAGGCTATGATTTTTCCAGTAATTATGTATGGATGTGAGAGTTGGACGGTAAAGAAGCTGAGCACAGAAGAATTGATGCTTTTGAACTGTGGTGTTGGAGAAGACTCTTGAGAGTCCCATGGACTGCAAGGAGATCCAACCAGTCCATCCTAAAGGAGGTCAGTCCTGAATGTTCATTGGAAGGACTGATGTTGAAGATGAAATTCCAATACTTTGGCCACCTCATGCTAAGAGCTGACTCATTGGAAAAGACCTTGATGTGGAAAGATTCAGGGCAGGAGGAGAAGGGGATGACAGAGGATGAGATGGTTGGATTGCATCATTGACTAAACAGACATGGGTTTGGGTGGACTCCAGGAGTTGGTGATAGATGGAAGGTCTAGTGTGCTGTGGTTCATGGGGTCGCAATGAGTCAGACACGACTGAGGGACTGAACTGAGCTGAACTGGGTTGGTCATAGCTTTTCCTCCAAGGAGCAAGTGTCTTTTAATTTCATGGCTATAGTCACCATCTACAGTGATTTTGGAGCCCACAAAAATAAAGTCTCTTACTGTTTCCATTGTTTCTCCATCTATTTGCCATGAAGTGATGGGACTGGATGCCTTGATCTTAGTTTTCTGAATGTTGAGTTTTAAGGCAGCTTTTTCACTCTCCTCTTTCACTTTCATCAAGAGGCTCTGAAGTTCTTCTTCACTTTCTGCCATAAGAGTGATGTCAACTGCATATCTGAGGTTATTGAGATTTTTCCCGGAAATCTTGATTCCAGCTTATGCTTCATCCAGCCCAACGTTTCTCATGATGTATTCTGCATATAAGGTAATTAAGCAGGGTGACAGTATACAGACTTCGTGTACTTCTTTCCTGATTTGGAACCATTCTGTTGTTCCATACCCAGTTCCAACTGTTGCTTCTTGCCCTGAAGACAGATTTCTCAAGAAGCAGGTCAGGTGGTCTTGTATTCCCATCTCTTTAAGAATTTTCTATAGTTTGTTGTGATCCACACAATCAAAGACTTTGGCATAGTCAATAAAGCAGAAATAGATGTTTTTCTGGAACTCTCTTGCTTTTTCAACAATCCAATGAATGTTGGCAATTTGACCTCTGATTCCTTTGCCTTTTCTAAATCCAGCTTGGGTGAATTTAACTCAGTTGACCATTGTATCAACTACTCTGGGCAAGAATCCCTTAGAAGAAATGGAATAGCCATCATAGTCAACCAAAGAGTCTGAAATGCAGTACTTGGATGCAATCTCAAAAACAACAGAATGATCTCTATTCATTTTCAAGGCAAACCATTCAATCTCATGGTAAGCCAAGTCTATGCCCCAACCAGTAATGCTGAAGTAGCTGAAGTTGAATGGTTCTGTGAAGACCTACAAGGCCTTCTAGAACTAACACCTCAAAAAGATGTCCTTTTCATTATAGGGGCCTGGATTGCAAAAGTAGGAAGTCAAGAAACACCTGGAGTAACAGGCAAACTTGACCTTGGAGTACAGAAATAAGCAGGGCAAAGGCGAATAGAGTTTTGCCAAGAGGATGCACTGGTCATAGCAAACACCCTCTTCCAACAACACAAGAGAAGACTCTACACACGGACATCACCAGATGGCCAACACTGAAATCAGATTGATTATATTCTTTGCAGCCAAAGATGGAGAAGCTCTATACAGTCAGCAAAAACATGACCAGGAGCTGACTGTGGCTCAAATCATGAACTCCTTATTGCCAAATTCAGACTTAAATTGAAAACATCAGTGCAGAGACAATAGCCAGGTAAGTGAAGCCATCAGCACAGGGACTCCAGGATCCTGGCAGGGAGAGCTCTTCCCAGTACAAGAAGGCCTTGAAATTGGCCACTCTGTGCAAAATAAAGATATAAGGATGTAAAAGTAGGATGTTTCCATGGGGCCAGCCCTTGCACAAGTAGGCAAATCTTGCCTTTCTCATTCCATCTTCAGTCTTCTCTGTTAGTACACAGGTTTTTCCTTTCTGATCTCACACTGCTTATTGAATATCAGTTATAGAATTGGTCAGGATGAGTTTTGGTTCTACAAGACAGAAAAACCTAAATAAGCTCCAAAATCTCTCCCATTATAAAGAAATCCTGGTGGTTGTGCAGACAGTGAGGGTCCCACTTCAACTCTTTGCTCATCCATCTGAGCATGTTCTCCAGGTGGGAAGAAGGGCATCTTCTCCCACACCCTCCGTCTTTCCACTTGCATCTCATTAACCAGAGTTTAGTCACATGGCCACAACTAACTTCAGGAGGAAACAGGTAATACCTTGTGTTGTTATCGAGTCCAGACTTAGATTACTTGGTGCATGAAAGACTTGCTAATCAAGAGACAAGTTGTTGGGACAAGAAATAGACACTTTATTTGAAAGATCAGCAGATTGAGAAGATGGTGGACTAGTCCCCCAAAGAACCATCATACCTGAGTTAGACTTCAGATTTCTTTTATACCAAAAGGAGGTGAAGTGTGGTTGTTTGTTACAAACTTCGAAATGTTGAATCCTTTGTTCTTGCAGCTGTCAATGTAAATCAGGTCAGGATGCTTCTATAAACCCCTAACAAGGCAAATAATATTCTCTGTTCAGCAACTCTTTATCTCTATATAAATAGAAAAGCAGGACTTCCCTGGTGGTCCAGTCGTTGGGAATCTGCCTGCCAATGCAGGGGAAACACAGGTTTGATCCCTGGTCTGGGAAGATCCCACATGCCACAGGATAACTAAGCCTAGGTATTACAACTACTGAAGCCTTCATGCCTGAGAGTCCATGCTCTGCCACTAGAAAAGTCACACCATTAGAAGCCCAGAACCTCAAGAGAATTGCCACCACTTTCCGAACCTAGAGAAAGCCAGTGCACAGCAATGAAGACTCAGCACAACCAAAAATGAGTAAACAAATAAAATATTAAATGGAAAAATATTATACCTTTAAAGATTAGAGACTCGAGGATGAGCTATCCTGCAGATTTCAGGCTGCAGGCACCATTCTTAACTTGTAGCAACAAGTTGGAGTCAGATTTGTCGTTCCTTATTATGCTGTTTTCCTATGTTGGAGAAGGAAATGGCAAACCACTCCAGTATCCTTGCCTGGAAAATCCCATGGACTGAGGAGCCTGGTGGGCTGCAGTCCAAGGGGCCTCAAAGAGTCGGGCATGACTGAGCTACTAACACATTACGCTGTTCAGAGCACCAAAATATATCCTCTCAGTTCTCATAGTGTTGCTGTGAATTAGATGATTATTATCCCGATTTCGTGATGTAGAAACTGAGGCCCAGAGAACACACCAGTAGCTGGCAGAGTGGGAATGTGATGCTGCAGATTTAATTTTTTTGCCCTGAGACCAGCAAAGGTCTAAAAATGTAGTGGGATCAGTCTGTAAGGACTTGGGACTGCCCCTGTCCATGGCCACAGATGCATGAGCATCCCACGGCTGCATTCACATGTCCTCTTGGTAACCCTGCAGACGGGAGCTTGCCCTTCTGCCAGGACATGGCTGGATGTTGACTTTCTTCAAGTCCCCTTGCTGCAGTTTTGCTCTCACTAGGTCACAGAGTACACTCTGTCAACCCTGCTTTCTTTTACAGTCAGCCACTGGTGGTTTCGATCATGTCATTCTAATACCAAGCATAAAAATGGCCTGCCAGATTAGGAAGGTGCCGCCCTGCCTGCAAATGTCAGAGGTCAGAGCTGCACACAGTGGGCAAGAAGTGGAGCCACAATAGAGACCAGGGGGTAAGGGAGGGAAGGCCCCTTCCACATTAGTGGAGTCTTTACATAGATGGAGTTGCAGCCGAGCTAAACCCATGTCAATCCTTGGATCAGAGGGGTGCCGTCCATTACTCAAGGGCACTCAAGTTGAATCACAGAAGAGCTGGTTCTATCACCCAGAGGATCTAAGATGGGAGGCAGGGTCAGAAGAGAGAAAAGGGGACAGTCCAGGGGCCACAGAGGCGCAGACATGGCCAAGTGAGAACCAACAGTCAAGGTCAGGGTCCAAAGCCAGAGGCCAAGGCTTGGAGCCCGGAATGGTCACCAGCGCATATGGATGGATGCTGGGACCATGTGGGCAGGCTAAACCCTGCCTGTGGGCAGAACTGATCAATATGCTGGTGTCTGGGACACAGACTGACCCTCCCACCGTGTTTGGTGCAATTTGGGACTACAGTGAGAGGGCCCTGGAATCCAGTCCTGGTGCTGTGGACCTCACTGTGGGTCTGATCTGAAGAAAGGTCCTCCCTAGGGATGCCCTTCCTAATTCATACCAAGATGCCTCAGAGGCCAGGAGGAGCCTTGGAAGTAGGTATGTCCACCAGAGGACACTCCCCGAGGCCTCACCTCTGCCCCGGCTTCTACCCCAAGAGACTCACAGATGTCTCCTGGGCTACATACAAGTCAGAAACCTCAGTGAGAAGGGGCCTCACAGACCTGTGCTGGGCAGGAGTCCCTCCCTAAATGTCCCATCCTAAGGGGGCCTCCTGAAGGGCTCAGTCTCTGAGTTATGACCCTTCTGCTAGACTTCCAGCCTTTAACCTGCCTCCAGTTACTGCTAAAGCCTCCAGTTACTTGTGCATAAGCCTTACCTGCCCAGGATGCTCATGACCTAGCTGCCTGTATGTCCTCCAAAATATTCAGCCCAAGCCTTGGAAGACAAGGACTGAGAATTCTCACCACTTCTGTCTGGCCTTGAGCTTCCCTGGGGTTTGTGATCTTCTCGGCCATATGGAAAGGGACTGAGTTGGGGGATTGACCACCTCGGCCACCTAACACACACACACACACAAAGAATGATAACCTGATAATCATAAGAGACTCTACCACACACCTGAGCCTGTTGGGAAGTTCTACTCAGTGAGCGCCTACTACTTGTTGGATGTCTTAAAGACGGCTTATCATTTAAGCTCCACTGGAGGACGATGTATTTCATGTTATATACTCACTATTCCATTGAAGGACCAACAACTCAGAGAAAGTGTTAGGCATTCAGTTGTGTCCAACTCCTTTGCCACTCAATGAACTGTAGCCCACCAGGCTCCTCTGTCCTTGGGTTTCTCCAGGCAAGAATACTGGTGTGTTTTGCCATTCCCTTCTCCAGGGGATTTTCCTGACCCAGGGATTGAACCCAGGTCTCTAGCATTGCAGGCAGATTCTTTACCATCTGAGCCACCAGGGAAACCCAACTGCTCAGAGAGGGTAACTAATTTGTCTAAAGACACACAGCAGAATTGAAATCTGATTTTTATGCCAAATCCAAATATTTCTAATTTTTTCCTTTCCCCATATACCATCATTTTTTCCAGTTCACAATAAATCTTTTCTTGAATATTTAGCGTAATGCTAGGCACTGTGGGTCCAGTGATAAACAAGACACAATCTCTGCCCTTAAAACAATTTTGCTTATGGATTCCAGCAAAGAAAGATCATCTGAGTAGAAATGATATAATTTTACGAGTGTTAGCAAACTCATTATCAAGCACGATGGCCTCTGGAAGTTGTCCCATCAGTAACGGTTCATAGCCCAGGATTACAAAGGCATAGTTTTCTAGCCCTGCTGTGTCAGGAGGGCACTCATTACCTCTCCAAGGCCATGGCCAGTGCTCACAGATTGGGGCCTGAAGACAGAAGCTCAGTTGGAAGTGAACGAGCTTGCTGGGCTCTGTGCACAGTTTTCAGAGCTGCTTGGGCTCCAGCTCCACACAGAGCTGAGTGATGGAGGGCAGACGATGCTCATACTCCCTCCTCCTCCCATTCCACCCTATGCCCCCAGCTGGGGCTGGTCCTGGGTAACAGCTTTGATGGAGCTGCTTCTGTAGACAGTTGCCATGGTTCCAAACTTTACACAGGGACTCAGTTTGCGGAACAAATAGCAACGGGTCTGGTTTGTGCAGTGGGGTGGACAAAGGAGAAGGAGAACGGAGCTGGTATTCTAATTCACAGGGTTACACTGGAAAGAGCCCCCAGGGCAGATGTCAAACAGTTTTATGGAGCCAAGATTCCAGTTGCTATGGGACTCCCCAGGAAATTCACCCTGCATGCAGCCTTGGGCCAAGCTGGAGCAAACTTGCCATCGACCAGCAGACAGGAGTCCAGGCTGTGAAAATTTGAACCTAGTTAAATGTCTTTGAACCAGAAAAGATGCAGAACAAAATAGTAGCATGATTTGGGGAGGGGGTTGAATGAGAAAGGGAGTGTAGAGAGATGCAGGCAGAGGTGAAGCAGGGAGGGCCCATGGCAGACCCCGGAAGCCTGGACTCTGTGGGCACCACCAGCTTTATGGGATGAGAGGGAGACTCAGTAAGTATGCAGCTGGTGATCAGCTTTTCCTGGACACTGGAGGACTCAAAAGGGCTGCCTCTTTCGGGAGGGCACAGGGGAAGTACCCTGCTCTTCACATCCCTGCACCGAGCATATGAACACACACACCCATGCACCTCTGTGTGCACGCCCACACGCACACGCACACACACACACACACACACACACACACACACACACACACACACACAACGGTCCCATTGGGTCTATGGGCCTGTGTAATCTGTAGACCAACCTCTCCAGTAGAAACACGATGCAAGCCAGATATGCAAGTTAAAACTTTCTGGCACACACATTAAAAAACTAAAACAGATAAAATTCATTTTAATGATTTATATTGTTCACCAAATATATCCAACAATATGATTGTTCCACCATGTGATTGAAATAAAACTGGCAAACAATTGACAGAATGAGATGGTTAGATGGCATCACAGACTCAACGGATATAAGTTTGAGCAAACTCCAGGAGGTAGTGAAGGACAGGGAAGCCTGGAGTGCTGCAGTCCATAGGGTCACAAAGAGTTGGACACGACTTAGCTACTCAACAGCAACAACGTGTTTTTATATGTCATGAAATTGTGACTCTGATAAGCTCACCGAGAGGTCAACCGAGTTCTGATGTTCACTGGGCGTCACCTGGATGAATCACGCATCCCTCTGCTTCCAGTTTCCTGCTTGTAAAATGAAGGACTCAGGCCAAGGGGGCACCTTGGGTGAGATAAATTAGCTCTAGAATTTGAGCTTGGGGAGCCTCCCACTGACAGTGGTGGCTCTACCACCCATCTCCTCCTGGGATCAAAGAGGGAGACCGGGCTGTATCTTAAGCTGCAGTCCCTCCAACTTCATCATGATGTTTATTTAGGATGGTTGTATGGAGGGAAGAAAATTTGGAAGAACACTCAGAATGCTCTGAAAAACGAGCTTTCCTAGAAATGCAAAGCCCTGATTTATCCATGCATGATGTAGATGCTCCCATTATGCCCCATCTCAAGTCCCTGATGGCATAACAACCATCTTGCAAACTTCCCTAAATGTATCAACTGACTTGTAGGAGGCAAAGAAGTGCCCAGGGCATTGTGGTGAGATTCAGAGTTTAATCCTGAGGAGGAAATCCATTGGTCATGGTGAGTGTTGAGGTCAGCTCCATGGCTATGCAACCATGAATGGCACAAAGGTTTATTGCTCTGTGGTCATTGCCTGAAAATTCTTAATAGCTAAGTTTTTAATTCATGTTATGTAAATGAAGTCTTCAGGGAGTGAATGAAGCCTGTCCCATGCATGGTTTGGCTGCAGGTTGAGTGTCCCTTGGACAGGTCCTCAGATGCTGGACCCCCCCTCACCCTCTGCATCTCAGATCCCAGCTGGCTTCCCCTGGGCCCCCCTCAACAACCACTGCCATCCTCCCACAGTGGAGACCTGAATGCAGTGCTGGGGAATGCCAGGCTGGGAGGTCGTGATAGCAGGGGACCGTGAAGGTGAGCCCTTGCTCGCCTTGATCCAGGTACCAAGCGTGTCTTGGTTCAGAGTCTGTCATCCCTTAGGAGCTGCCATGAGCTGGCCCAGGGTCCCTCACTTTGCTGAGTCCCAGAGTGGAGACCCCAGAAGCCTCTAAGGGTCTGCACTCACCCAGGGGATATTCTTGTTTCCAAGGGCGTGATGCTACATAGTGAATACAAAACAACATGGCAGGTAGTGAGAGAAGGAGAGAATAGTGAAGAAAAATTTTCCATTTCAGTGTCAACAGCACTGTCTCCCTGCTGTTTGGACAAGGAGATCTACATTTCCACAGTGCCCCAGGCCTGCCAGTTAAAAGCTGGCCCTGGTAAGCACCCATCTCTGGCCCTCATCAGCCAGAGAAGAACAGAATTCATTAGCCAGGACTGTGTAACCACACTCCTAAGTTCAAGGCTGACTTCCATCATGGAAAGCCCCTTGCTTGCCTTTTATTTTCATTTACCTCCATCTCTCATCTGCATTTTGCATCCACCTTCATGAGATTCCCAGAGGTCCATCCAATCCATTCTCTACTCACTAATGGACACTTTAAAAAACAAAAACCCGGCTGCACCGCACAACTTTTGGGATCTTAGTTCTCCAGTTAGGGATCAAACCCATGGCCCCTGCATTGAAAGTACAGAGTCTTAACCACTGGACCACCAGGGAAATTCTCATTTATATCTGCAAACAAGCATACAAAACTCCTTGGTCATTTTCTGCTATTTATTGCAAATTTTATCCAAATGGTATTGTGCTATAATGCTCTTCCTTTTTCTTCGTTCTGCACTCACTCTTGTGCCTTTGAGGCCCAATTCTTGGTCCTGCAGACCTCGTCAATGCCCTCTGATTGCTGCCAGGGATTTCCCACGTGAACAGCATCAGGCCTGACCTTCTCTTTTCCTAGCAATGGACACTAAGGCTGCCTTGGTTAAAAAACAATGTACTGTCACAAGCAGCACCATGATGACTTTCCTCAGACATGTTCCCTTGTACACAAATGTGCATGCTTTTTTTGGTGCATGTATTAACAAACATATAATGTGTAGTATGGGCTTCCCAAGTGGCTTTAGTGGTAAAGAATCTGCCTGCCAATGCAGGAGACATAAGAGATGCAGGTTCAATCCCTGGGTCAGGAAGATCCCCTGGAGGACGAAATGGCAACCCACTCCAGTATCCTTGCCTGGAGAGTCCCACGGACAGAGGAGCTGGTGGGCTACAGTCCACGGAGTTGCAAAGAGTCAGACACCACTGAAGCGACTTAGCACACACGCAAGCAATGTGTAGCATGGCATTTCCCTGCTCCATTTCACCAGATACTCACTGCCTGGCTGCTTCCCCAGGGCCGCAGCAGCCCCATCCAGCTAATCGTGCACAAGGACCCTGATTCCTCCCTCATAACCAATTCATATTACCCAGCTTTCGAGCTGGCATGGGTGATTTGTATTTCTCTGTGATTTCCATTTGTCTAGCTCTGATCACTGCTGAGGCTGAGAACCTCTTTATATCCTTGTTAGTTAGGGTTTCCCCAGCTGTGACTTGCCTACTCAGATACCTTGCCTATTTTTTTGTTCTAGTTATGTTCTTCCCTGGCTAATTTGCTGGAGTTCTTCACATCTTCTAAATACCAACATTTATACATTCTAGAACATGGATAGAACTTATCCTGATATTTTCAGCCATCTCCTTTTTTTCCTTTTGGTCTCAGATCCCAGTCATGGAACAGAAGTCTTGACTTTCCTTTTTTCAACATATATTTTGTTGTTGTTAAAGTATAGTTGATTTATAATGTTTTTGAATTTTAGGTGTACAGCAAAATGATTCAAATTATATATATATATATATGTATAAAATTATATATATATATTCTTTTTCAGTTTTTTTCCATCATAGGTTATTATAAAATATTGAGCAGCTGTGCTATATAGTACATCCTCATTCATTGTTTATCTGTTTTATATAGAGTAATGAATATTTGTTGATCCCAAATTCCTAATCCATCCCTCCACCCTTGACTTTCAAATTAGCAAAATCAATCACATTTTTCTCCTCTGGATTTTACTTCTGTATTTTTCTCAACAGAGCTTTTCCACATCAAGGTTTTGTAGAGATTCACCTACATCTCCTTCTGGCATTTTATTTTTCTCTGTGTGGCTGCACGTGGCCTTTCTCTAGCTGTGGGAGGCCCAAGCTTCTCACTGCGCTGGGCTCTCCTGTCTCAGGGCGCGGGCTCAGGGGCTGTGGTGCTTGGGCTTCGTTGCTCCGCAGCAGGTGGGGTCTTACTGCCCCAACCAGGAATTGAACCTGTGTCCCCTGAATTACCCAGGCAGATTCTTAACCGCTGGACCACCAGGGAAGTCCCAACGGTTTTCTATAGTTTCAAATCTATTTTCTAGCTTCCTAGATCTGCCCATTATATTTAGATATTTCATGAATCAAGAGTTTTGAAATTTTTAATTGTGTGAAGTCCAGGATTGGCCTTCTATAAGTCTACAACTTTGCACACACATTGAAAAAGTCAATGGAGCACCAAGGAGCCCATAGAGAGAGAGGCTGGGACTTGGGAACTGCCTGCACTCTTTGCTGATCCCAGGGTAGGCAAGGCATGAGCTAAGAGGCTGGAAGAAGACTCGAGGAGCCCTAGGAACTGCAGACATGTTTAATCTCTCCTCTCGCGGCTGACTCTGAGGACACAGCCATGAGGGCAGCAGTAATGGACGCCGCTTTAGGGTGGAGCTTATACAGCCGTACCACACACAACCCGTGACCAAGCGATCACCTCGTGAGGCACATGCACAGTGCTACAAATGAGCTCAACTCTTCACTTCAGTTCACTTCAGCCTAGTCACCCGGTCATGTCCAACTCTTTGCGACAGCATGGATCATCAAAAAAGCAAGAGAGTTCCAGAAAAACTTCTATTTCTGCTTTATTGACTATGCCAAAGCCTTTGACTGTGTGGATCACAATGAACTGTGGAAAATTCTGAAAGAGATGGGAATACCAGACCATGTGACCTGTCTCTTGAGAAACATGTATGCAGGTCAGGAAGCAACAGTTAGAACTGGACATGGAACCACAGACTGGTTCCAGATAGGAAAAGGAGGACGTCAAGGCTGTATATTGTCACCCTGCTTGTTTAATTTATAGGCAGAGTACATCATGAGAAACACTGGGCTGGAGGAAACACAAGCTGGAATCAAGATTGCCGGGAGAAATATCAATCACCTCAGATATGCAGATGATACCATCCTATGGCAGAAAGTGAAGAACTAAAGAGCTTCTTGATGAAAGTGAAAGAGGAGAGTGAAAAAGTTGGCTTAAAGCTCAACATTCAGAAAACTAAGATCATGGTATCCAGTCCCATCACTTCATGGCAAATAGATGGAGAAACAGTGGAAACAGTGGCTGACTTTATTTTTGTGGGCTCCAAAATCACTGTAGATGGTGATTGCAGCCATGAAATTAAAAGACACTTACTTCTTGGAAGGAAAGTTATGACCAACCTAGACAGCATATTAAAAAGCAGAGACATTACTTTGTTGACAAAGGTCCATCTAGTCAAGGCTATGGTTCTTCCAGTAGTTATGTATGGATGTGAGAGTTGGACAGTAAAGAAAGCTGAGCACAGAAGAATTGATGCTTTTGAACTGTGGTGTTGGAGAAGACTCTTGAGAGTCCCTTGGACTGCAAGGAGATTCAGCCAGTCCATCCTGAAGGAGATTGGTCCTGGGTGTTCATTGGAAGAACTGATGTTGAAGCTGAAACTCCAGTACTTTGGCCACTTGATGCGAAGAGCTGACTCCCATCAGCTAGGAGGCAGGAGAAGGGGATAACAGAAGATGAGATGGCTGGATGGCATCATCGACTAAATGGACATGGGTTTGAGTGGGCTCCAGGAGTTGGTGATGGACAGGGAGGCCTGGTGTGCTGCAGTTCATGGGGTCACAAAGAGTTGGACACGACTGAGTGACTGAATTGAACTGAACTGAGAGCATCCCTCTACAAGCTAAGAATTCCCCGGTAGGACTCTCTTTTATGCTAAGCTTCCTTTGTGCCCAGGTCTTTGTCCCTTGTCTTATACTCTGTTGTCCTCTGACATGTTGAGCACTGGATATGAGGCTCAGCGATGCCTGGCCTGCTGGTCTCCTCTTCACACACAGATGTATAGGCCGTGCACTTGCTGTGAGCCTGGAGGGCTGCCCTGTGTCTGGCACAGGCTGGCTTGTCACTACCCTTTCCAGACCCTCTCATTTTTTGATGATACAGCCATTGGGATCTGCTTACCTGCAGTGGCTCCTGACTCTGCATTCAGTCCCACAAAGGAGGCTGCCAAGGAATTGTATAATTGATAATACCAGAATTCCAGGGGCTCAGTTGGGATGTCATGCACTTTCTGTGGCCATTCTGAGTCAGACTCCAACTTTCTTACTTCCTTGATCCTTCCCACAAGCATCCACCTAGCACCTGATACCTGGTGATAGGATGCTAAGAAACAAGCAACCATCTGAATAAGAGACTCACATCCCAGTTGCAGAGATTGGCACGTGAAAATACAATCTGATAAGTGTGATGGCCGAGGCAGGGCACTGTCAGTGTGCATTTGCCAAGCCCCTGACATATGCCAGGCAGGAGTTTAGGCTCCAGCACAGAGGATGGGGCAGGGGCTCTCCATCTAGAAGGAGTGTGTCATGATATTAAGAGCTAGCTTTTATTAATTGGTTCATTATGTGACAGGTACTTTTCTAAGTGCTTTGCTTGTCTGCACGTGTTCATTGGCCGAATGAACCTTTTGGCCGACCCAATATTATCATCCTTCCTTTTATTTATTTGTTTATTTGGCTGCACCGGGTCTTGGTTGCAGCATGTGGGATCTTCGCTGTCACGGGAGATCTTGCATTGCAGTACATGGATTCTTGAGTTGTGGCACATATGCTCAATGGTGGCAGCTTGCAGGCTTAGTTCCTCCACGACAGGTGGGATTTTAATTCCCTGACCAGGCATCGAAGCCGCATCCCCTGCATTGCAAGGCAGATTCTCAGCCTCTGGCCCACCAGGGACGTCCCCATCTTTCTTTTATATGTGGGGAAACCGAGGCACAATGAAGCCAAGGTCACACAGCTCCTAAGGGTCAGATCCTGGATTTGAACCCAGGCAGTATGGTGCCATGGCCTCCCAGGTGGTGCTAGTAGTAAGGAACCCATCTGCCAACTCAGGAAACATGAGAGATGTGGGTTCGATCCCTGAGTCGGGAAGATCCCCTAGAGAAGGAAATGGCAACCCGCTCCAGTATTCTCGCCTGGGAAAATCTCATAGTGAGAGAAACCAGGCAGGCTACAGTCCACAGGGTCACAAAGAGTCGGACACGACTGAGCACACAGCACACACTTCTGGTGCCAGAAACGCTGTGGTACGGCCCCTCAGAAGCGACCTGTGTTGAAGGAACCCAGAGAATGTGTCCTGTTCTCTAGAATTCAAGAGTCCTCCTGGCAGCAGTGGCAAAGTAAAGGGACACTCAGAAAGCATTTTAGCATGTGTTAATGTGAATGGGCATCCTATAATCTCAGTTTTTGGAGCAACAAATGTGAGCGAGGCACCTACTCTGGGTCAAACGATGTAAGGGATTAAAAAAAAGTGCTGTCAGGCGAAAGAGAGGCACTTAGTAAGTGTCTGTTGAATGAATGATGATTAAGAGAGTAACTGAATAAATGAGTCAATTTATTTGATGTCTCTTTTTCGGTAGGTCAGCCAGGTGAGTGATATCCTCGCGGTCCATACGATGGCTCAAAGGCAGCGCAATTGAGAAGAAGGGCGTGTGACTGGAGGTGTCTAGAGAGGAACACATCAGGGGAGCTCAGGAGCAAAGTTGTTCCTGGGTATGCATTTGAAGGAAGAGCGTGAGACCATTAGGCATAGAAGACGGGAGGAGACATACGAATGGACTAGAAGCCAGATGAGGTGGTGGGTTTAAGAAGCCAGTGGGTGTGTGAGGATGCAGGTGGGCACAGAGATGCTGGCCAGAAAAGTCAGGGCTGGGAGGTTGGGTTTTATGTTGAAACCTAGGGGCTGGGGGTTTGCCTGGTAGCTCAGCTGGTAAAGAATCCACTGCAATGCAGGAGACCCCAGTCTGATTCCTGGGTTGGGAAGATCCCCCAAAGAAGGGATAGGCTACTTACTCCAGTATTCTTGGGTTCCATGGTGCCTAAGAAGGTAAAGAATCCGCCTTCAATGTGGGAGACCTGGGTTTGATCCCTGGATTGGGAGGAGGGCGTGGCAACCCACTCCAGTATTCTTGCCTGGAGAATTTTCATGGGCTATAGTTTATGGGGTCGCAGAGAGTTGGACATGACTGAACGACTAGGCACAGCACCAAGAGCTGGGCAAGGCAGGAAGGATGTCTCACCATACCCTCCTTCCTGCAGCATGCTTTCAGGGTCATGTGGAGACAGGGTGGGGAGAGCCCAGGGGACCACTCAGGAGTTAGGTGCCAGATCCCAGGTAGGCAGCGGCAACAGTGTTGCTTGGGAGAGACTATGGAAACTCGAGGACCCCTTTTCTGGGTTGGGACTTTAAATCAGCAGCACCCGCTTTGAAGTGGATCTTGATGATGGATTAGATGGACCAGTGAAGAGGCAGTGTGACCTAGGCTGACTCCCAGACTCCTGGCCTGGGTACCAGGCAGATGCCACCACCCACTGAGATGCAGATGGGGATGCAGGGCTGTTTGGGGAGGTGGTGGGGGACAGTGAGGATGCCTAGTGATGATTCTCTCCTCTCTGCGAGACTGTTCTCTGACTCAAGCCTGGAGAGTCACCCCTTCCCTAGGCTTCATGTGCTTTGCAGGAAGTTGGCTCTGGCCAGCTGGGTTCTGTTTTAGTTCTAGCAGACTCTGAAAGTCTTCATTCAACTCTGCTTGCTGTGATGAGCTCTGAGATGAGGATGCAGCCCCAGGTTGCCCAGATGAGGTGACCCTTCTGAGTCTTGCTGGATGCTTGGCGCCAACATGTGACTTCTCTTTCTCCCTCTGATTCTCCTTCTCTCTTTCTTTCTGGAAGTAAGGAAAACAACAGGTCACCCTGGGAGGCTGGGGTAGCAGCAGAAGAGTCAGTTTTACAACGAGGTGGACCTGCTGAGCTAGACAGAGACACGGACAGGAGCCAGGGCCTTGGGAGCATGCCTGTGCCACTAGATGAAAGCCCTTCGGAAGCCTATTCGACCTTGATTCCCTGTTCTGTGAGCCAAAAATTCCCTTACGGTTCAAGTCCGTTAGAACTGGGTTTCTGTTAATTATATTTGAAAGCATCCTAATTGACATAGAAGAGCAGATGCCTGGTTGGGGAATCTCAAGCTTGGAGAGGGAATTGACATAGAGAAGGAGGTGCAATGAGCAAAGATTCTGTTCCAGGTGAGCAGAGCCAGTGAGCCCTCGTGAGCAGAGGGTGGTTCATAGAAGTGGCTGTGAAACCATCAGGGCCTGCAGGAGTGGGATGGAGCGGGGATAGCTCCTGGAGGACTGGCCAGGGGAGCCTGGAGGGAAGGTAGTGGGGGAGCAGTGATCAGAGAAACACCATGGCCAGTGTGCTGGGAAAGGTCTGGAAATCCTGTAAAGCTATTAAACCGTCCTGTGCCAGTGGCTGGCATGTGGAAAATCTATAATGAAAGGTAACTCTACTTGGGAAAATGAAATGTCTATTTGTTTTGGCCACCACTGCTGGCCCTCATGAGAGCCATCAGGATGGAGGGCAGCAGTGGAAATGGAGGCTGATTCTCGGGCCTCTCAGGTGAACCCGCAGACAGTTGGGGAGAACACCTCATCATCAAACACAGATCAGACAAGGAGAGAAGAAAGGCAGCTGTTAGCAAAGGGGTTGTTTAAGAAAAGAGAAGGCAAGTGACATCTACAAGCTTGGGGGAAGGAGATTGTAGCAAAAAAGAGGGTGGGAATATGAAAGGGAGGCAGGGATGGACAGCGCCCTTAAGAAAGGAGGAAGAGACTGGGATGAAGAGACTGGGATAGAGGGCCTGGGAAGAGCAGAGGGACTCTCACCTTCTGAGATGGCAGAAGGAGGAAGATGGGCAGGAAGAGAGCAGGTTAAGGAGTCTCAGGATGGCAGAGAGACACGGAGGCAAAGACTGGAGGGGGTGGCCAGAATGGGATGTGAGAGCTCACGATTTCAAAGGAGAAGGCACATCCAGGTGTGGCCTTGGCAGTGGGTAATGGCCGTGGGGAGGAGATGAACTCCACAGGAAGCAAAGACCATCCTGTGAGCACCCAACCAAGGCCCACATGCACAAATGCCTTTCCCCCATCCAGCTATGCACTCCTGCCCCATCTCACCTCTTAGCTGCTTCCTGTGCATGTGTTAAGTCACTTTAGTCATGCCTGACACTTTGGGACCCCATGGATGGTAGCCAGCCAGGCTCCCCTGTCCATGGGATTTTCCAGGTAAGAATACTGGAGTAGGTTGCCATGCTCTCCTCCAGGGGATCTTCCTGACCCAGATATGGAACCCATGTCTCTTACATCTCCTGCATTGGCAGGCAGGTTCTTTACCACTAGCGCCACCTGTGTGGGCTTCCCTGGTGTCTTCCCAACCTGTCCCTGGGTTGGGAAGATCCCTTGGTTAAGGGTATGGCAACCCACTCCAGTATTCTTGCCTGGAGAATCCCGTGGACAGAAGAGGCTGGCAGGCTACTGTCTTTGGGGTTGCAAAAAGTCAGACATGACTTAGTGATTAAATAACAACAAGCAGGAAAAACACATTGAAAATGAGTAGGTAGGAAGGGGAATCCCTGAGGCTGTTGCAAGTTACCCCCAAGTACTTAGTGTGACGTTAGCCCCTCAGAGGGACAGTTCACTGCAGAGGCTCCGTGTTCCAGCTTTCTAGTCCCCAGTGGACAGACTGAGGTAGGAGAGGAGACGCAAGTGGTCCAGGCCTGCTGGTTCCCATCCCCACCAACCAGAGCTCCCTGTGTGCTCCCTTTAACCACAGGCGGCTTTTCACCTGGCCCCACAGCAGGATTCCTGGAAGGGTCACTGCTGGCTGTGCAAGCAGCAAACCCTGGTCAAGTCTCGACCTGCTCCAGACCACTGCATCCTGTTCTCCTTCCAAAATCTAGAGCATTGACCTCAAAGCCAAGTGTACTTTGCGCTCAGTCTAGCTAATGTGTTAGATCTCAGCTGGAGTGGGGAAACCAGGATCCCAGACTCAAGAAGGGAAGTCCGTCTCATCCAGATACCCGCTCACTGGGCATGGGCTCACCATGTGCTGACAATGTCGTCTCATCTTTCATGCGATTCCGTGGAAGAAGCTTGGAGACCTCCCCTGCAGAAGAGCTGGCTGAGCCCCAGTGCGGGGCATGGGGCTGACCTGGTTGGCGCAGTCCCCAGCAGTGTGGAGGTGAGGCAGCTGTCTTGTGTGGTGCAGCACAAACAGGAAACAGCCTGCCAGTCATTCCTGGGTCCCTGCAGGGAAACCAGTTCTGGACATCTGCTGGAGCCAGGCACAAGCTCAGATCGCTTTTCTTTTGCCAGGTTTAAAAATGTAAAACTTGGGAGGAGGGTGGGAAATGCTTTCACTGCAGGAGTTTACTTTGGCATGGGAGACGGCTGGCATCTCTTAAAATGAGTTGGCACCTCCCTGGGAAAATGCATTATTAGGTCTCTTTGCAGCTCCGTTCATAGCCCAGGGTGTCCCAGCCCACTCTGCCCTAGTGAGATTCGAGGGGAGCCTGGAGCTGAGACCCAGGAGCCAGGTCTCCTCCCATGTCCTGGGTTTTCTGTGCAGAGAGGGATGACCAGTCAGCCATCTGGGACTTCCCTGGGCCTCCTCCCAGGCTCAGCCTTCTTCTTCTAATCTGTCCCTGAGTGACCCAGGCCAGGAAAGGGATGCCAGTGCTTAGAGCTGATGCTCTGGGGTGGCCCAGGTGAGTCTCACCTGCCTAGGAGCAGTAATGTGGCCCCTCACACTGGGCACCTGGGCTGCCTTGGGGTTCCCAACTCCATGGTATGTCCTGCCTCCTTCCACTGTCCCATTGCGTTTGTGCCACTGATGCCCATCAAGTCCCATAAGACAACACACACACACAACACACACATGAGCTATTTACACTGTCTGCCAGGAGGTTTCCACCAGCACTGCCCAAATTGAAAGCAGCCATCACCTGCATAGGTGTTTGTGGGTTTGAATTGAGAAAATAGTCCACCATAGTGGTGCACACTAGCAGGAAAAGAAAATGACTTTACAGCAACTATACTTCAATTAAAAATATATGTATATATTCATATTGGACAGCACTGGTATATGAGATGCATTTTCTTTCTTTTCTGAAAATAATTGCTGTAAGATTGGTTTTTATCTTAAGTATCACTCATGATTTTTTATTTATTTCTTAAAGATCGTCAATGATATTTTGGTACATTCCTCTATATATTGCCAACCATATGGGTGTGGAGGACAGAAATGATCTAAAACAGTTGAATTATGTCATATCATAGGATCATTTCAAGAATTCTCAACTTTGATGACCTCAAAAAGATGTTGATTCTATTACTTTAAATATCTTTGATCATTCTCTTTGACAAAGAAATTGTCAAAATGGGGAAGAAAGGACTTTGTGAAGTTAACCCCATATTTTGTTTGATTTCTAGTACCCAGGGTGAAGGATGTTTTCCTATCATGCCTGGGAAGAGAGTCTATCACCGTGCTTCTTTCAGAAACAAGTGGGAGATAAAATGTAAACCAGATGAGTTGTGGGGTGAGGGCTAGCCAGCTGGTGGTCCTGGGGCCATCCTCCTGGCAGCCCTTCCCCTGCCGGCCCGCCCCCCGACCCTGTATCGCTTGGTTGGTCCTTGTGTTGTTACAGACTCCACAGTGAACTGTGAGTTATCTGGTCATAACGTCATCTTTCCCACAGCATCTTCCCCTTGGAGACTCAGGATGTCTGCTCAATGCCCACCCTGGTGTCTGCCCCACAGCAGATAGTGCAGGGGAGGAAGGGGCTGGGGAAAGAAGGGGCATGTCACTAGGGGTGGTTAGGAGTTATGTGTCAGTGGGAGATGATCCATTGATTATCCATTTGCAGGACAAAACTCCCCAAAGTACTAACACTGTGCATGAGAATATTACGCATAAATTATCTAGATCCTAGATTCTGCGAAGGAAAAAAGGTCCTGATATGAGATATTTCTTCCAGGGTTTTCTGATATTGGACAAATTTGACTCAACTATCCCTTTTTTAAAAATTATTTTTTTATTTTTGACTGTGCTGGGTCTTCATTACAGCATGGGCTTCTCTCTAGTTGTAGAGAGTGGGGGCTACTCCCTATTGGACGTGTGCAGGCTTCTCATTGCAGTGGCTTTTCTTGTTGCAGAGCACAGAGGGCATGTGGGCTCAGTAGTTCTCCTCAGCTCCAGAGCACTGGCTCCATAGTTGAAGCGCATGAGCTTAACAGTTCCTCGGCGTGTGGGAGCATCCTGGGTCAAGGATCAAACCTGGGTCTTCTGCATCAGCAGGCAGGTTCTTTACCACTGAGCCACCAGGGAAGCCCCCAACTATCACTCTTAAAAAGCACAGACTGTGGCCACCTGGCTCCTGCAGGTGGAAAACGGGCAGAGAGCATCTCTCTTTTTTACTAATCAATGTTTTGGCTGCACCCCGTCTTCATTGCGACACGGGGCTTCTCGCTCCTGCACACAGCGCTTCTCTCTTCACAGCGCTCAGGCTCCACACTACAACAGTTGTGAGCACAGGCCCTGGAATGCATGGCTTCAGTAGTTGCGGCATGTGAGCTCAGTAGTTGCTGGCCGAGGGGTCCAGAGCTCAAATTCTAGTCGTGGTGCGTGGGCTTAGTTGCTCCTCATCATATGGGATCTCAGTTCCCCGACCAGGGGTTGAACTCATGTCCCCTGCATTGGCAGGTAGATCCTTAACCACTGGATTACCAGGGGAGTCCCTGCAGAGAATATCTTGAACAAGAACTCACTGACGGTCTCAGCCTTCTCAGGCAGGCTCCTTCTCCAGAACTCAGCGTGGGGGTGTTTCTGGTGAAGGACCGCGGGGTATGCCACTGTGGGTGACATATCCTGTCCAGGCAACTATTTAAGAGAATTAACCTCTTAACTGCAGAACTGAGTCACACTCTAAGCAGTGGGGTCAGCCAAGGGCATGTGAACACTCAGCATGCTTTCTCTTCCTGCCAAGAATGGCGAGCGGAAAGGAAGCAGAATTTGGGGGCGTGCATGTTAAAACTCTGTCCTCTGCTTATGTAACAGTCAAGGGCACCAAGGATTGTTTCCCAGCTCCCTCACAGCCAGCCAGGGCCTGTAACTGGCCACAGCAGTTCTGTGAAAACAAAGGCCACCTGATTGGCCCTTTGATAACTGCCCAAGGCACTGGCTAACCATGACCTCTCCAGGTAAAGGTGCCATGACTGATCAGTGGAAAGCCCCAGAGGTTCTGAATGAAGTGGGGAGCACTGACTCCGTGGCTTCCATGAGTACATCTGACACGCACTTGCCTTTCTGGGTGGGCTCTGTCAGCTTGGATGCAGGGCTGGGCTGGATATTTCTCCTTTCTGAGGAAAGAGAAACTGAGTAATCCTCCTAGTACCTCTGCAGTGGTGCTGTGGGCCTTGGAGTCTTGAATCTGACCTGCTCTACATCTGTGCTTTGATTTTGCTCAAGGATTCAACGGCCAGGGTAGAAATTACTGTGGGAGCCAGGCTATCATCAGATTCCAAACAGCAGCGTCTATGATTTCAGGCAGTGTTGAAACATGAGGGCTCCCACAGTGATTCCTCATCTCAAAGGTATCCAGTGATGCTTCCCTATTCTTACTTCTCTGTCTTGTTCTAACTTGACTGACGTTAATCAAATCTTGGGTACAAGGACCTCCCTGGCCGTCCAGTGGCTACGACTCTGCATTCCCAATGCAGGGGGCCTGGATTCCATCTCTGGTCAGGGAGCTAGATCTCACACATCACAATTTAGAGCTCTTGAGGTGCGACTGAAAGATAACCACATGCCACAATGAAGATCAAAGATCCCTTGTGCTACAGCTAAGACTCAGTGCACCCAAATAAATACATGAAAATAGGAAACATTTTAAAAATCTTGGGTACAGGTGTCCTTACCCGAAATGCAAACAGTGTCTGAAATTCACAAACACAGCACTTCCTTCACTGTGACTGAAGAAACCACCTTATCGCAGACTGTGTTATACACCTGGCCTAACCTGGCTTCCCAGCCCTCAGTCCGTCCATCCAGCACAGAGTCCTTTTTTATATAAAGTGAACAGGTTGGTCCCTTCAAGCTCTGTGGCTATTCTTCCTTCCAATGAGTACCAGGGCCTTCTCATAATGGCCTTTGTTTTTCCTTCCTTTGAAGCATGGTTTCCAGGCTTGAGAATCCTCAAGCACCCCTGAAGCTATTCATCTTTAATCATTTTCCTGCTACCCTGGCGTCTGATCTCACCCTTTTGCTCATCCAACCTCCCTGTCCTACCAGATGCTACAACTGCCGAGCTAACTGTGAAAATTTAGGGCCTGGAGCAAACATTTCAGAATCGTTCTTCCTCTGCTTTGCATTAATTACCAAATTAATCACTCTTTGGAGAGAGGGTTTCTTCCCCCATTGCTTCTCCTGCAGGCCTCCAGAACTTAGCTTCTTGGAATGACGTCTGTCTGAATGGATGGCAATCAATCAAAGTCTGGCTGCTCTCTGACATCCGGAGAGCACGTTGGTGGTGTTGTGTATTTTCCTGCATTTGTTCCAACAAGCCTTTGAGGTAAGATCGAGCCTTCCGGTGTCTCTATGCTTGTCCATCTCAAGTCCCCACAAATGAACTCATTCAGGTTCCCACCCCCAACTTAATTGTAATGCCTACACATTAACTTGACCATTTTCACCATCTTAAATGTTGACTCCATTGGCATTGAGTGTATTCATATTTTGTGCAATCACTATCATCCGCTATCCACATCTTCCCAAAACGGAAGTCGGTGTCCATGAACATACAGTTCCTCATCCTCCTCCGCTAGCCTCTGGCAACCATCATTCTACTTTCTGTGTCTATGACCCTAACTACTCTGGGTACCTCCTGTAAGTGCAATCATACAGTTGTCCTTTTTTTTGCTGACTTATTTCATTAATGTGATGTCCTCAGGTTCACCCATGTTGTACCCTGTGCCAGAAAGTCATTCATTTTTTAGATTGAATAAAATTCCTTAGTTGGTATAAACCACATTGTTTATCCATTCATCCATCAGTGGGCTCTTGGATTGCTTTCCCCTTTTGGTTCCAGTGAATCTGGGCTGCTGTGAACATGAATCTGTAAATATTTGAGTTCCTGCTTTCAATTTTCGGGGAGTAACGATCAGAGTGGAATTGCTGAATCACATGGTATTTGT
The DNA here is from genome assembly GCA_007570785.1 of Antilocapra americana. Lineage (NCBI taxonomy): Eukaryota > Metazoa > Chordata > Mammalia > Artiodactyla > Antilocapridae > Antilocapra > Antilocapra americana. Next base: position 20,147,717 of record ML663567.1, on the reverse strand, counting down.
TTAATTTTTTGAGGGGCTATCGTACAGTTTTCCATAGTGGCTGCACCACTTTACATTCCCATCAACTATTCATCAGAGTTCCAGATTCTCCACATCCTTGCCAACACTTGTCCCAGCCCTATCCTTTTCATTTATGATACAATTCATCCCAAGGTATAATTCAAGAGGAGACAAGGCCATGCATAATGAAATCTCAGAGAATAAAGGTAATGAGCTTCTGAAAGAGGCAATGGTTATCACAGAAGGACTGGCGGTGTCAAAACTTCCAAGCAAAATATTGAAAATGGTCATATATATTGGCAAATATTTTCATAAATAAAATGTGCATCTATAAGTTAGATGTTTGCATCCATTAATGTATTTATATGTTAGAACTAAGCTCATTCACCCAAGTTGTTCTTTGAATGAGTGAAGGTGGGATTTTTAGGCATCTTTCTGCACGTCTACATTATTAGAGAACATTTAAACAATATAACTTCTCATTTGGAAATCAGTGGCACAGACAGGAATAATCCTCATACAGATAATGAGACAGCAGACCATTAGGGTAGCCAAATCTAGGTCAATTTTACATTTCAGGGTAAATCTCTTAAGCGGCTCCTGCTTTGAAAGAATAGAACAAGAACCTGTTCAGTTAGGAGGAAACATTGGATTTCAGAGTTCATCTCCACAATGAAATTAGTATAAGCAGCATGTCCCCCATATGCTCTTCTCTTTAACTAGGTCACCATCATGCCTCCTTCTATTTAGAGCTCAGAAACTCAAGAGATGAAATGGTTTTAGGATGATGTTGACTGAATGATGGTCTTTGGATAGTTAAAGAGAAGTGATAAAAGAGATTCAAGAAGGAGTCGAGGAGTTAAACCCTCAGACCCCTGGGGCCTGCTGTTGGAGAGTGTCCCTTTCTCCCCTGAACAGTGCTGAGCGCTCAAGTGCTTAGTTTACAGGGACACAGAAAGCCCTGTCTCAGAATTCTCTATTCATGGCAATGGGAATTGTGGGTTTTAGCCTGCTGTTTGGCAAGCCCTCAGCCCAGATGGGGTTCAGTAATGACTTCTGCAAGGTGTTTAATCAGATCCTAGAAGAGTCCATGACTGCCATGTTTAATTAGTCCGGTTTAATGGAGCATTCAGTGAGATCCCACTTGGTTTGCGATCAATGATTATGGTCATGGGGAAGAGGGGTGAGGATCCAGATGCCCGGGCCCCACTGGTGCCCTGCACAACGATGGAGAAGCTCTGCCAGGGGCTGACATCTCCAGCTGCAGATGTGTATTTATAGCCATTTTCTCCAAGCCAGCACCAATTCAGGCAAGGCAGATGATTTACTGAAATGCTATGACTCTGAAATCCCTCCTGAACATGGCCTTCCTCCCCATCTCCCCATTTCAATGCACAGGGAAAGGCTAAGGGAGGAGCTGATATTTAAAGAAAAGTTCCTTTACATCAGCAGCTATGGGGCTGATTGATGGGTGCTGATGGCCAAGACATGGGTAGTCTAACCCTCAATTCTGTTCTCTAATAAGAGACCAAAGGGTATTTGCATGTCAAAGGGGTTGATGATTTTCTTATGTACACTCTTGAAAAACCAAGCTGCTCTGCAAATTTTCCGTAGGTCTAATATTAGGGATGGAAAACAGAGGGTGGTATGTTTCAGAGTCTGCTGATAATTGAATAGTTGAATTTTCTGATATTAAGATGAACTAGAGGGAACTTAAAATACATTTTTTAAAGTAACAGTTTCTGAATCTTTTAAGTTAAAATATAAGAATGTCACTTTTGGAAGTGATGCTCATATAAACTTTTATAAAATTCACTAGAAGACTTTCTTTGGGCTTAAGCTTTTGTGTAATTCTTATTATTGGCAGTCAGGAAGTTAGGGTATGGATGTGAGAGTTGGACTATAAAGTTGAGTGCCAAAGAATGCACAGTTCAAATTAATGCTTCTGAACTGTGGTGTTGGAGAAGACTCTTGAAAGTCCCTTGGACTGCAAGGAGATCCAACCAGTCAATTCCAAAGGAAATCAGTCCTGAATATTCATTGGAAGGACTGATGCTGAAGCTGAAACTCCAATATTTTGGCCACCAGATGCAAAGAACTGACTCATTTGAAAAGACTCTTATGCTGGAAAAGATTGAAGGCAGGAGGAGAAGGGGACAACAGAGGATGAGATGATTGGATGGCATCACTGACTCTATGGACATGAGTTTGAGTAAGTCCCAGGAGTTGGTGATGGACAGGGAAGCCTGGAGTGCTGCAGTCTATGGCGTGGCAAAGAGTTGGAAAAGTCTAGAGACTGAAGTGAACTGAACTGAGGAAGTTAGGTCTTTGGGTTAACTTGGAGGTCATAGGTCAGAACCCCAATGCATTCCTGAGATTTTTGTATGTCTCTTACCAAGCTCCCTCTGAGGAGCATAAACAAACACATTTCCCTCCCACCTGCCTTTAATCAGGTGCTGAATTAAACCCAGTCAACTCTATTTTCCTTTCTGCTAGTGTGTAATATGCATAAACTGCATTGGCTAGAACTAGGGGAGTGGTTTTAAATTTGTGAGCACCAAATCCACAAATGCGCAAGTGAACTGGAACTGATTCTTACTAACCAGTCACCCTAAAGGGCAAAGCATCTGTAAATATCTTCATCACCTCCTCCTGCAACCCTCCATTCCCCTGCTCCAACCTCCGACTTAGAAATTCTGAAGAGTAAACATTGGCTTGATTTCAGAGGATGTGAGATGAATCAGTAACTTTCAGAGGTTGGGACTAAAAGAGCCTTTGTCTCTCAGAAAGGTTTGCGTGAGTCTAGTTCACAGGGACTGTGGCAGAGAGAGTGGCTTTGCCATAGATGGTGGCTTGTTCTAGTGATTCACCTTCCTTGTGAGAAAAAGAGTAGGGTCAGCTCTTCAAGAGATCATATTCACAGCTTTTCTACCACCAGAGTTTTTCGGTCAGTCTAAATTTCATGTCTGTTCTCTTCTTAAACTGCAATGCAGGCTTCCCAGGCCCACATTTTACACAAGGAGTAGGTGATGTTAATAGCCATGTTCTCCACTACTGACTATCGTCATAGTTCTTCATGAAGAAATCTAGGAAGAGCATGCTTCTTACTGTTTTTTACAGATATCTCTCTGACCTTTGGCTCTTCAGACGAGCACTATGGTTTATGGTTTCATGAGTTTGAAGGAGACCTCAGTTAATGACATGTCATCAATTTCTGCATTTTAATGGGTTAGCAGGATGGATGATTCCTGGCATTTCAAAGATAACTGTGATATCAATGAAGGCAGGACTGTATTGTTATATTCTCTGCCCATGCCTAAAGTAATTTATATTTTTAATGATTAACCTGCTCCTTAAGACTGAGAATAGAGGAATAAAGCGTATGAAATACAAATTAACATTGTCACATGGGAAAATGGCCTTAACACATAATAGATTACTGCATATGGTTAGGGAAAAACCTGCTTAATATTACTTATTCTAAAATAAAAATGACTTTTAGTGGATACAGTCTAATATTTAGTTTATACACAGTAAGTCCGTACAGAAAACTGTGCTGAGCTGCTAAGGGTACATTTTGTAATCAACAAATGTCCATGAGGACATCAAGTTGCTCAAAACCACATGCACTATGGGAGCAGGAGAATGATTTTCCACAGCTTGGCTGCCGACTGGAAACATTCCAGAAAAACTCCTATAGGCCAACACATGGTCGTGTTCTCTGGCATGGCCTTTGGGGGGAGACTTGATAGATGATTCATTCTTTGCTAGTATCAGGCAAGAATGCTGGAGTGAGTAGCCATTTCCTTTTCCAGGGGATCTTCCCAACCCATTGATTGAACCCAGGTCTCCTGCATCGCAGCTGAATTCTTTAGTGACTGAGCCACCAAGGAAGCCCTAGTATAGACAGAGAAGTATTTCTTCTGTCTATACTAACAAAACGAAATCTTCTGGTGGGACTTCTCTGGCAGTCCAGTGGTTAAGACTCTGTGCGCCTAGTACAAGTAGCATGGGTTCCATCCCTGGTCAGAAAACTAAGATCTCACAGGCCATGTGGCATGACCAACAGAAACAGAAACCTTCTGGTCTTATCTATAGGTATGGCTTAGGAAGGTGGGAAGGCTGTCCACTCAGGGAGGTTAGATCAGGTTCCTTTGTTTTCTCTAAGTAACATCAGCTTTTGTATCTGCTTGGTTACCCTGTAAAGCAAAAGCATCTGCCTGGCTTCAGCCTTAGTTTACTGAGCTGTAGGATGGGAATTCCAGAACCCACCCGGGAAGGGTAATGTTCAATGAGATGGATGAAAAGTGCAGAGAACAGGGTCTGGCAGGTGGCAACCATTAACCGCTACTAGTAATTCTTTACTTTAAATCAGGTTGGGATTCTGTAAGAAGGCGAAGTAGTACTCAGTATAGATCCAGGTCCTAAATGACCCAGGATAAATTCTCATGCACTCAGACTGTTGACGTATCAGAGCATCAAAGTCTACATTCACCTGACAACACTGATCCTTGTGTGGACTCATTTTAAACATTTATTTAAAAAAGCAAAATGTACGTTCATCTCAAATAGAACAGTTAAAAATGGTAAAGCAATACAAACAACTTGTTACTAGCAGCATCCAGTTGTTAGAAGGTCCGGCCCCGCGCCTCACTCTGCTCTGGCAAGCTCAGCCTCTTCTGCCACCTACACTGCTCTCCGTCATAGTGCAGGTGAAACCAACGTTTATAAAATTAACAGTTTAAGGTTAAATAAGCTTAAATAAGGGTGTTAAATACAAGACACTTCTTCAAAGCTTCTGTACAAAGATAAACAAATTTGGCATTGTACAAGTGATTCTGCTGGCTCACGGCACACATGGGAGCTCTTGTAAGTAAGCAGGTTGATGCTTGTTTTCAACAGAGCATTAACTATACAAAAGTGAACTAAGAGTTGAAGTGACTACTCAGTGAGCCATTTACAAGGCATATGAATCTTTTCTTTTTTTTAAAATCAGAACACTGTTAATATTCAGGCACCGTTTGCTCCTGCAAATAAATAAGTCTCTAAAGGAACTGTATTTGAACTTGTGTTAGACACATCAGTGCTTTTTCTGTCCCCCCTGCCCCGAAACTGCTTTTCCAACTATTTCATCTGCTTCTTTCTTATTGCTATGATAATGTGGCTGTGGAAATAAAACTACTGTACATCCAAAAAAATAGAGCACCTTTAACATTAAAGTATATGTCTGATTATTTGTTCTCATGTTTATTTTACAATTCTAAAGCCCAAACTATGGTAAATTGCTTTAATATCTCTACTGGGTCACCTGATACATAAAGCCCAACCATTGTCCCTTGTGAGGTAAGCCCACACAGAGCTCCATTTCAGCAGAGCCCGAAAGGTCCACACTGACATCAGAGTTTACATTCATCTTGACACCAGCATTACATTCATCTTCAGGGTGTTGCTCTCTGCGGTCACACGGCGGCTCCCTGTCCTGCTGGGGGCATGGTGCTAGACAGAGTGGAACAGCAAACACAGCTACGATGGGCCAGAAGCACAGCGAGAAACCACATGTTGGCGACTATGCAGGGACCCTGGGCTTCCCCAGGGTCCCGAGCTGGGTGGTGGCCTGGTTACGGCTTCTTGTCGATGGTATTGAAGAACCACTCTGTGAACTTGCGCAGCTGGGCCGCAGCTGTCTGTGACTCCTCCTGCAGCCGCAGGTTGTCCTGCCGCAGGTGCTGCACCTCCGCCTGCAGCACTGCCTTGTCCTGCTTCTCCTGGGAGAGGGGGATGCAGATAAACTGTCATGCACTTGCGAGACACAGTCTGTCCTCCCAGCTGCAGTCTGAGCACTTCTATCCCCATTTATGTATTTGACAGATTCCTTTATTTATTTCTTGGGGGCAGAGGGGATCTGACTGCCTATTCTGGCTTCTCCAAAAATGAGGGTGAGAGTAAGTAACTAAGAATATTCTTTCCTTTCATCCCACTTTGTTCCCAATAGGAGCCAAATCAGCTGTTATATGGGAAGGTGATTAACCAGTTTCTATCATCCTCTCTCTGAAAAAGGGGGCCTGGGAAGAGGTGTAGCCTTGGATAGGAGGACAGAGCTTCCACGGCATGCCTTCTTACTGGACAAGTTAGAATCAGCAGAGCTGCTGATTGTGGGCTTGATTTTCACCATCTCATCTCATCTGAAAGCTTTCCTGGAAAGGTGTATTTCTATAATAACCTTCAAAGTGTGCCATTAAAAACTGTTCAAATGATAAAGATTTTTCAGAAGAATCACATACAGAGTTTCCAATAGATAGTAAAGAAAAATGTACAACACAAATTTGAGCTCCCAAATGCTGAAAGGGATGTTTTGACCCAGAGAGAAAGAGGAGGTGAATGCTGTTTTTAAAGGAAGGTGACCCAATTGTTAACACCGCAGACACACCTGCAGCACTGAGCTGGGAGCTCAGGGTCTTCAGCAGACTGGCCCCTCAGCATGCTGTTTGCTCCTTTTTCCTGTCCCTCCACAACCCATCCCCAACACCACTTGCCTCATCTAATGAACAAAGACACCAGTCTCAAGAGGAGGCTTGGATTAGGACTGATTGCTAACTCAGCCCACTCAAGGCTGGTCTTCTCTCAGTCACTACGGGAGGCTCAAGCTCCTGTTCTCTCTGAGCTCTGGGGCTCTCATTACCAACACAGCTCAGACATATCTGCTGCAGCTCAGCTGTCAGCCTCTCATGACCCTCGGTCCTTCTCCTCTACCCACGGAGTGTGTCCTGTCACTAAAACCTTCTATACTCTCAACAACTTCTTCCCTGAGCGTTCCTTTCATTTTCAGCTGTAAATGAGTCTTGGCTCTCTCCTGGGGATGCTGCTTTCCCAGCAGCTTGGAAGGGGGAGGGCTTGTTCTGAAGAGCATGGAGCTTAGAGGCAGGGCAGGCCAACAGCTCGGCCCTGCTGCCCAGCGTAGGTGACTGCTTTCCCCGAAAATCCCAGCTCCTTTGAGAGCACAACATTGGCTGTAAGACCTGGCACCCCTGCTCTTTGCGATGGTCAACTATATCTCCAGCCCTTCCCATCATGGGAGATTCTAGAACATGGTTCACTTTTCTTCTTTCCTTCTCCATCCATCATGTCGGTTAATGATTTCAAGACCCAATCGACATTCCACATGATTCAGCCTTTCTGTGATCTTAAGCCCACCCTCCTCACTGCCCCTCACCCCGCCCCGGCCATAACCTGGACCTTGAAGCTATTATTGATAATTGCACATGTTCCTAATTGTTTCAAGCCCCTACTGCCTGGTCACTGCTTTTTGTCTTTTAAAAATAATTTCTCCAATATCCACCCCTCAAAAATGATCTTAATCCACCAATCTTGCCTTATGGTCACAGTCCATTGACACCCACTGCAGGGACATTATTCCTTCTCACCCAGCTTAGACTGAGTCCCTCACTTTAATCATATCCTTTACAAACTGTATAACTCTAATATTGATTAGATTCAACTCTCCAATTATTCTACACCTATTGGGAAACAGAGTTACCAGCCATCCCAGTTGGTCTGAGATGTTCCCGGTGCCAGCTCTAAAAGTTCTGTGTCCTAAACCCGTCAGGTAAACTAGGACAGCTGGTCATCCATGCTGGAGGAAAACACCTAACTTATGCTACAGTCCCACTAAATACCAAATTACCCTCCATTCTACACCTTCCCTCCATCCTTATATTTCTCACCCTCTTTCCCATTGTGTCCTTTCAGTTCTGGAATAAAGAAATAAACCAGAGGAGAACTTTGCCAACCTGTCTGTCTGGACTACAGCCACACCTCACTTCACTAGGCTCTGCAGAGACTGATGCTTTACAATTTGCAGCAACCCTGCATTAAGCGTCTCTCAGCACCATTCAGCCGCTGCATTTGCTCACTTGGTGTTTCTGCGTCATATCTGGCAATCCTCCCAATCTTCCAAACTTTTCCATGATTATTACTTTTGTTATGGTGGTCTCTGGTCTTCAGTGTTACTACTGTAATTGTTTTGGCACTTTTTAGCATAAAGTATTTTTTATTAAGGTATGTACATTGTTTTTGTAGACATAATGCTACTGCACACTTCAGACTACAGGACAGTACAGTGTAAACATAATTTTCATATGCACTGAGAAACCACAATATTCATGTGACTCAGTTTACTGTGATGTTCACTTCACTGCAGTAGTCTGGAACCAAACCTGCAATATCTCTGCAACATTTACACACTCGTGTGTGAATCACGCATACACACTCTGCTCTGGTAACTACTGAGAACAGTCCCTACTCACATCTGGGGCTGTATCCTCCTGGTTAGCCTTAGGACATTACACTCTACTCCCACTGGTATTGCCCTCCCAACTGGGTCATTTCCACCAGCATTCATGCCAGCTGTTACTTCTCCCTTCTTTCACCAACAAAACCCTCCCCACCCAACTATCACCCTCCAGCTACTGTACCCCATTTCATTTTCCTGGAGAGCGAAGCAGCTACCCAGCATGGCACTGATAATTCAACAAGAGCTCAGCAAATGTCTGTGGAATAAACAGTGTCATGTCTTTTGAGGACTGAGCACACACAAGTTGATGGGTAGAGAAGATGCTGACTCACCGTAGGGACAATAGCTTGGGGAGACCAGGCTTCCTGGCACCAACTAACTCCTTTTAGGTCAACTCATAACTGATAATTCACTGAATTGACAAATGCTAGTATGCTGCATGTCTCCCTCACTCTGAAGACCAGCCACCCAAAGGCTCATCCTCATTCAGTCAGATCTATGAGATTTTGCATCTCCTACAATAAAATATAGTAGCTGTGGGCAACAGATGGAGTCAGACCTTGGGCGTCTCCATTCCCATTTACTGTTGGGCTTTGATTAGGGCACTTATCGTTCTCAAGTGTCTTTCTTTTTATTCCTAGTAGTTAAAAGGGGTTGATTGTATAAGAGAAAGAGTTCTGAACAGGAACTTCCAATTGATTGTTTTACCTTCCGAAGGTCTGTCTGCAGCTGCCGAAGAATCAACTCCAGCTGGTTGACTTTCCCAGTCAGTGTGGATGGAGACCGCTCCCTAGCAAGGAAGGAATGACTTAGAACGACTCAAGAGTGCTCAAGTCAAGCCAGAGTATTCAGAAAGTTGACAATGTTTTCATGTCATAACATCACAAGACATTCTATCATGTGCCGAGAGCACAGCAAGGAAATAAACAAGATTATGTCAGATGTTGAAGGTCAACATGTCACTACTTTGGTGGAAAATCCCTCCTGGGTTGTTTTTGACTTAAAAAGGGGCTTCAAAATCTCTACTGGTATACACATTGGTAAGAAAACAAAAGATAGATGATCTAAATGCGTTTAGGTAGCCAAGATTAGGGAGATCAGAATCAAGCCCTGGGAACCAAAGAGAGACTCAATTTCCCCAATTTGCCTTTCTCTATCAAGAAAGTATCAAGTATCAAGAAAGCATCAAGAAAGTATCATCACCAAGATGAACATGCAAGTCACTGATCACTCAAGTTGACAGAAGAGTTGGAATTAGGAGTGGATGGCACTGGGAAAGAAAGTAGCACTCTGTGGGTGATGAACACATCAGGAACACAGGGACAGAGGAACTTCCCTGGTGCTCCCGTGGTTAGGACTCTGTGCTGCCCATGCAAGGGGCATGGGTTCAATCCCGAGTTTGGGAACTAAGATCCCACATGCTGTGTGGTGCAGCAAAAAGTATATAAAAAAAGAAAAAAGAAGAACACAGGGGTAGAGACAGCTGGCTCCTGGCACACTTCAGTGGGAGGTGAGGGGCTGGGTGGAGGCCCAGGGCTGAGGGGAGCATGTGTGCTCAGGTGCTGAGTATGTGCAGCCTGGCAGAGGGAGGGTGGTCAGCAAGGTGTCCTGTCCAGCGCTGCTGCCGTGATCAGGTGGCAGACACTGACTGGGGGCACACCCTCACACGCGGGAACTGAACCTCACCATCCAGGACATGGGCTACACGTCTTGGCAGGGAGGACTCGTGCGTGGAGCACAAGCTCCATCCAGCCTAGTAGGGTAGGAAGCAGAGTCAGGCCTGCTCAGTCCCTTCTCTGGGTCCTTCAGGACTAGGTGAAGACAGGTGAGATGGTTTCCTGGCTGCTCTGGGCTGAGGCCTGGGACATGGGAAGCAGGCGCGCCACAAGGGGTCACATACCCAGCTGGGTCCATGAAATCTTTGCTGCTGCCAGGATCGACACACAAAGGCAGCTCCTGGGCCCCTTCCAGGTCCTGCTCAGGGTGCATGTCTGTCAGGGTACAGAAGGACGCCACTCTCTGGTCTGGGGAGGGGAGACACGCACAGAGAGAAGGGTTAGGAATAGCTGCAAGGCACTGTCTCCTTGTGGAAATGAATAGTTTCTAAATAAAACCTTCCCCTCCTCCCCTACCAGTTATTGTCCTGTTTTAAAGAAAACAAAGAAAAACAAACTCAGGCAAGCTGCTGACAAGCAGAAAGCATTCAGATTGGCCATCCTGCTGGGCTGCATGGCACACAGACACCACAGCCATGGGGACAACAGGCAGACACTGGATGTGCTACAGCCAATCTTTCTTCTGTGCACATCCCAAGAGATGCCAAAGCTGTCACTGGGTGCGAAAGAACGGCCTTGGGTGATGAACAGAACTCAGGAGAGGCACCTCTCTCCAGGCCTGGAGAGCATCCTTGAGACACGATGGCCCGGACATGTCACCCTGGGCATCCCCAACCCTCCACGCATCTATAACCATGCACACGTGCAGATAATGAAACAGAAAGAAAAGGTTATGGAGGATGGAGCACCCACAGTCAGCCCCAATCACCTAGATAGGATGTGTGATGGCAGAGCAGCCCAAGTTCTTCATCTGAGTCAAGACCTGAAATAAGATTTAGAATTTTCCTTTGAACAGTAATATCACTCCTCACTTGAGAGCCTCTAAGGCTCAGGTGACGGGTCTTATGAAAAACAGATGTGTGGGTGTGAAGGGGCCACTTGTATCTTCGTGTGCATGTATGCAGATGTGTGTGTGTGCATGTCTGCCAGTGTGTATATGTTGTGTGGAGCCAAGAACTGCCCCTGAGAGCCTGTAATGCAATGCCAGAGAATGTGGTCAGGTTGTACGTTTCACCTCTGGGGGTCCCGGCTGGACACACGCCTGTCTTGCATGACAACAGTTAAGTTGCACGCCGCACACATGCCAATCCAGCTGCAGGAATGTGTGAGCGCTTTGGGTCTGATTGGATGACCCACTCCCTGAAGGTGAAGACGGGGGTGATGAGAGAGATGAGCAAACATTCTCACTAAAACGCTTAGAGGGAGATCTTCAGCACCGGCAGCAACGATCAGCGTGACTCCCTTCCCTCCCCCGCCCCCGCCCCCGCCCCCAAACAGCACAGGGCCATCTCTGTTCCTGGCACCAGTGACTTCACCTTCAACGTCTGGGCAGGAAAGGCAACCTGGTATTCTTTGAAATGGACGCCAGACCGGCCCAGGTCTGAGGGCTGAACTCCAACACAAGAACACTGGCCCAGGAATGCTGAAAGGCATGCAGAGAAAACCCTGCTTTTCAGCAAGGTGGGAGTGAGGACCAGGATGCACCTCCTCACCCACACTGACTCCCCCTCCGCATGCCCGCACCTAGCAGTGCTGGTGCCCTTTGTCACATGATCTGGTTAATGGCTGAGAAACCACACTGGGGTCCGTGCCACGGCTGCTCTGTGCTTAATTTTACCGATTATGTCTCCCTCTGGCTGCTGGCTGCGTCTCCTAATGAAGCTACCTGCTTGGCTGGTGGTTTCTGGAGGGTCACACACAGCCCGTTAATTAGAGAGGATGGTGGAGCTGCCAGGAGCCCTGGAAGGAGCCAGGCTGCAGGGCCAGGGTGCCGTGATGAGCGCCCCACCTGATGGAGCATACAGCAGGTCCCCAGCCACATGTCCCTCCCCTCCATGAGGACTCCTCCACGCCTGCCGACAGGCACTCAGGTGTCCTTCAGTCAACATTCCTGAAAGGCTTAAGGGCCCTCTCCACACTTTCCACCTTCTGTAGGATGACAGACCTTCTATAACTATACATTCCCGAGAGATGACCATGTTCCCAATTTGGTAGACAAGTGGGATTTATACATCTGATGAAATAATTTGTAATTTAATTATGATTAACAGCATATAGAGAATGAACCTATGGTTGCTGGGGAGGGAAGGATGGGTGGTAGGGATAGTTAGGGAGTTTGGGATGGACATGTACACACTGCTATATTAAAAATCAATAACCACCAAGGTTCTACTGTATGGCATAGGGAACTCTTCTCCATGTCACGTGGCAGCCTGGATGGGAGGGGAATTAGCGGGGAGGATGGATGCATGTCTATGCACGGCTGAGTCCCTTTGCTGTCCACCTGCAACTATCAAAATATTGTGAATCGGCTATACTCCAACATAAAATATAGAAGCTTTTGAAAAAATAGTAACAGCATAATTTGGGCATTGCCTGCCCTTACACCTGATGAGATGTGACCAGCAGAGGGAGGGCAGGAAGGATGGGCACACAGGCTGGGGGTTAGTGGCTCTGGGGAAGGGTCGGGGGTCTGGGCTGCCAGGGTGCCAAGATAACCTTCTGACCCGTGACAGTCCTGACTCAGGAAACGTACAACTTAAAAAAAAAAAAAAAAAGCAGACACATTTTTTATTTCACAGTGAATTTAACTACTGAACAAAAGGAATGAAAGAAAAAGAAGAATTTATGGCAACCCAGTGACAATTCAGTTTCTATCTTTCTTAATATAGTTGGTTCTGATCACCAAGTCTAAACATCTCAATGAAAACATCTTGGCTTGCTTCATCTACTTTTACCTTAATTGATAAAATACCCATATATTTGAAGAAACAGAACTTACTACTGGCAGCCATTCAAACATTCCCTGGGGATAAACGAGGTCCTACCAGTCAGGAGGCAAGAAGCCAAAAATAGAGTTTTGCCAACAATGTAATTTCACAAAGATTTCACTTTGAATCCAAAAAGCTTGGGAGGTTGAAATGCAACCAGAATGCTACTTGATTAAGTACAGACACTAAACTACTTTGTAAAATGGCTAATTTAGTGACAGTTTCCAGTAGAAGCTTTATTCCTCCAGAGCTTATTTCGGTAATAAATATTCAGTAACCAAGAAATTACTGACATTGAACCAAAAGGCACAGACAAGGCTGTAAGAAAAAGGGAGGCTCAGAGTATGACGGAGAAGGCACTGGCAACCCACTCCAGTACTCTTGCCTGGAAAATCCCACAGATGGAGGAGCCTGGTAGGCTGCAGTCCATGGGGTCGCTAAGAGTCAGACACGACTGAGCGACTTCACTTTCATGCATTGGAGAAGGAAACGGCAACCCACTCCAGTGTTCTTGCCTGGAGAATCCCAGGGACGGCGGAGCCTGGTGGGCTGCCGTCTATGGGGTCGCACAGAGTTGGACACGACTGAAGCGACTGAGCAGCAGCAGCAGCAGCAGAGTATGAACTTCATGTAAATGGAGAGCTCACAGCAAGGATCCAATTCCAAGAAATCATCTTTAAAAAACCTGGTTGCAATGTCAGTTTCTTGTTTTTAAAGCTTAATTTTTTTGAAGTATAGTTGATTCATAATATTGTTTTGCTGTAGAGCGAAGCAATTCAGTTATATATAGATAGAGATACAGATATTCTTTGCCATTATGGCTTATTACAGGATATGGAATAATACCTCCCTGTGCTACACAGTAGGACCTTGTTGTTACTGTCTGTTTCTTATTTTAGTGCATTTAGCATTGAACAAGAGGATGCAGTCAGTAGCCTACTTCATATCAGTCTTGAGCTGAGATGGCTGACACAACAGTTGCCTGCAAATAATCCCCATGACCCCGGTCGAGCTGTCGTAGCAATGAACCCCTTAAGGCCAAGCCGGCTTCATGAGGGACGAGCGCTCTGATCAACTAGCCATGTCTGCTGAGGGCTGCCAACAGGAGAACAGACATGTCCCATATGCATGCCATACAGGACATGCATGTGTGAGGCTAAGTTAAATGAAACCCATTTCCACAAACAGCTGTTCTAATGTCTTTGCTGCCCTACACGTTATAGAAAAGTTGGGGCTCTCTAGCTACAAGTGACCATGCACACATCGCTGGAGAACACAGGGCACCCAGCCCGGTGCTCCGTGATGACCTGGAGGAGGGGGTTGGGGGCGGGTGCGAAGGAGGCTCAAGAGGGAAGGGACCTACATACATACACACATACCTTTATGGCTGATTTGAGTCACTGTATGGCAGAAACGAGCACAAAATTATAAAGCAACTGTCCTCCAATTAAAAATCTGTTTAAAATATATTCTTTTCATGCTCTGTTCAAGAAACCAAGGGCATAGGTAACCTAATTAAAGCGTAAACTTGTTCTTTTCCAGAAAATATACTTACATGAACTACTTCATTTCCACAGTGGTGTCTGATAAATGAGTTAATTCTGCACATGCCACTGGCTCACACATCTGCTTGCAATAATTACCACTAGTGGGGAAGAGCTGAAATCCCGAGGGGAGGAAAGGCCTGCAGGGAGCTGTGTGGGATACTGACATCCAGTCTCGGATCACCAGTTTATAATGTTGCCTTCAACGCTTCATTCCATCTAAGACATCATCATCCACTTAACAAATGCCCAAGAACACACCAATGGGCCACCCCTGATGTTCTGACAACTGACAACTACCTTAAATCCTAGGACTTTTTAAAAAAGACTCCACTCTCCTCCCGTTTCACTGTCTGACCCACAGCCAGCTTTGCTAGCTGGGTTTGCTCACTTGACCATATTGGGGGGATGGGGTCTCTCTATATATCATTTGGTCCCTCTCTACCCTACATTATTCCTTTCACTTCATACATAAAGGAGGTGAAAAGCATGCAAGGGTGACAGATGATGGTCTCAGTGTACAATAACACTGGTAAGAGGTGTTGGGTAGGAGTTCTGATGGGCAGAGGGTCACATCTCACCCCTTTCCCTGCAAACAAAACAACCGCCAACATGGCAGCAAGCCAGGACTGGGACCCAGCCAGTTTTCAAACTATCACAGGAGGAGGGAGTGGCAGCCGTGGACCCTGGTGAGAAAGGCACTCTGCGCTTGCCTCACCTTCTCTCTCACAAGTTTATGAAGGAGCTCTCAATTTTTAGACACTGGTTTTGGAGCACAGTTGCATAACACATCTCTTCATTTATTAATTAATGTTTAACAATGCTGCATAGCATTTCTGTATTGAACTCTTTCTGTTCTCTTGAATAATTGCCGGTAAGCAAGTTCTCAGGTATGAGATTTCTGGTCAAAGGGTGGGTACATTTTCTGGCTCTAGTTATATGCTATCATACTGCTTGAACACAAGGATGGATTGTTTTATAATCTTTGTAACAATACCGGCTGAGTGTTCTTCATAACTATCCAGAGATGCTGTGTGGTTTTTCATGCTCACGAGGTAGCTCATTATTATCTACATTTACATGTGTGGCTGAACGCTTTCCAAGTCCTTACTTACTGTGTGATCCTTCTTGTGGACCATGTGTCATAGGCCCTGACCATTTGTTTCTCAAGCATTTGGTAATTTTGGTGGTCATGTTCCTTCATTCACTGGAGACACTTAGGTTTCACCTGTCAAATTTATTACATTTCTTACCCGTGTTACCCAGTTCCCCCTTTAATGTTCTCTCCCAGGTTCATAAAAGATTTAAATATTTAAATACTTTGATCTGGTCACGTTACATTTTGTATGTTCTCTCACAAATCCATAGTTATGGTATTGGCATGCTCCTAAAACATTAATCTTTGTCTTTACTTTTTCTAGAGTTGACTTTTCCAATTTCTAAATCCAAATGGAGTAAGGAAATCCCACCCCACTCCCATTTAACTTCTAAATATACACAGATTTTGGTCTAAGCTTTTTTTTTTTTCCTTCAAAAGGACTAATTTCTATTTTTGGAATCATTCCTGTGTTGTTTTCATTATTACTGACTTAGAGTACCTTTTATTACTGACCATTATTCATCTATTTTCCAAACGGATGCTCGTATCCTACAGATGTGTGAACTGAAATGGTATAAAATCTGTGAATTGACTGAGGAAGGGCTCTCATCTTCCCTGTGTGCTCTCTACCCAGTCCTGTCTTCCGTATACCAAGACTTTTAAGGTATCAAAGTGCCCAGCACTTTCTCTCCCTATGAGTCTAAGGATGGGTGAACTCCCAAGGAATTTACCTCAGTCTTGCTAAGGTGTCCTTTATGACTGCTCTGTGGACGGCTGCACAAGCCATTCCTCATACCAGAAGGAACAGTCTACTTCTACCCTGGGGTCTGGGCTGGCCTTGGACTTCCTCTACCCCATAGGATGTGGTGGATACAATGTCCTGGGTCTTGAAACATCACATGTCTGCTGCTTATGCTCTCCTGACTCCTTCAGTCACAGGTGAAGAAGTAGAATTACTGTGCTGGAGACAAGGCTCCAGCCAGATCCCAGTGTTCCAGGTACAGGCATGTAAGAGGAGTCAGCTTAATGCTCCAGAGCCAGGTGAGCTCCAGCTGAACACAGCTGCATGACTGACACCAACTGAAAGCACAGGCACCAGAAGAACCGCCCAGCTGAGCCTGGCCGACCCACGGAGTCATGGGCCGTGGCAAACCACCGTCTTCAGCCATATACTTAGGGTGGTTTGTCACATAGAAACAGATGACTGAAAATGCCGATGCTTTGAAATGAGGCTAACAAAAATATGAAATATATTTCAGAATACCTACTTTATAATATCTAATAATTTCTTTTTGATTTATATTTTCTAGATATAGAATTATATCCACAAATATCTCCTTACTTTCAAAATTTATTCTTTTGAATCCTAGATTCCAGTACAAAATTAAAGGACATGATCTCTGGAGGATCCCCTTGTTTAGTCTCTAGACTTAAATGATACACTTTAAACATTAAAAAACAATTTTCCATTAAGTGTTATTTGGTATAGTATTATATAACTATATTCACTTATCCTGTAATATTATATAAGGAAAAGGATTATGAAAAAGAAAAAATAAATATTTATACACACGTTTGTAGATATAATATATATATCTGAATCACTTTGCTGTATAGCTATATACATAATATATACAAAGTAACATGATCTTATAAATCAACTATATTTGAACTTTTAAAAGTATTATGGAATAAAGTTGATATTCTTTGTTAGGGTTTGAAGGTATCTCTTGATTCTTAATTTGTATTAGAAATAGGTATTAATTCTATTATACAAACCCTTTCTGAGAAATTGATATGACAACTTTTAATGACTTCATCTATTATAACTTATTATAATTAAAGGTTTTCTTTTATTAAACCAGCTAACTTCTTGCTAATAACAATGAATATCTTTTCAATTTATGACTGAGCTTCATCTAAGCTGTCTCACATCAACATTAATGACTAAGATTGTCTTACAATTTTTCTTTTCTATGTGCTATGAGGAAAGAATCCTATTATGCAATGATGAGGCTGCTAATACATTTCAAGAAAAATTGATGCAAGGGCATTATCGCTCTTTGAAACTTTGAAAATAATTAAATGTAAACATTAGTTTTGGGTGATAATTGAGATTTGGAAATATTCTTGCATAATTTTTTCAATACCCTCCATACTCTGACTTCTACTTACTGTTTCTCATGCTCTTCCCCCCATCTTTCTTGCAGGAAACATCCAATATCTTATTCATCAGATTTATTCCTACATAGGAATAAAGTGACATTCCTTAATCATGTTATCATCTCTATGTATTTAATATTAATCTCCATCCTCATTTCTAATTTTGTTCACTTGTGTGCTCATTTTCTGAACCAATTTATATTGGCTTACCAATATTCACAGAAAAAATGATCATTAATTAAATTTACAAGTTGCACAGAAATTTCAGTTCCAAGTTTTTAAAGAAAATCATGACTTCTTTCTTTTTTTTTGCTTTCACAACCTCTGTAGAATGTTTTTGAAGTACAGTTACTTAATTTTCACTTTGTTTTTCCATTTAAATATAAGTTTCTGAGGCAGTCTTTTTGTTTAAGGCCTACTCCCTGCTGTAGTCCAAAGACTTTACTAGGTAACCTCTTCTTCATCTTCACTTACTAGAAAAGAAAAAGATGCTCTTATCATCGTCCTTAATTCTTCCTAGCACAGCTGTGGTCAGTTGCTTCAGTCATGTTCAACTCTCTGCATCCTATGAACTGTAGCCCGCCAGGCTCCTCTGTCCATGGGGTTCTCCAGGCAAGAATACTGGAGTGGGTAGCCATTCCCTTCTCCAGGGGATCTTCCCGACCCATTTCTCCTGCCTCTCCTGCACCGTGGGTAGATTCTTTACCTGCTAAGCCACCTGGGAAGCAGAGTTATCACTAGACTAATATTTAGAACTGTCTGAATTGTTAAAATCTTTGGTTTATGCTTTGCTCCTATTTTCAGATTTAATTCCCATTTTATGCCTGTGGAGAGAAGGGTGGGGAAAGGCACCTTTTCTTCGCGACCCCTGGGGAACGCTGTGCACAGGATGCTTGCAGAATCTGTATTCCTACAACACTGTATGTTATCTTCTGTGCACCCAGAGACAACACTGTGTACCTGGAGAGCTCAAACATGTTTAAGCGACCAAGACTGAGGCTGATTAACTTGGTACTGCTGCTGTATTCTTTTTTTTTTTTCTTCATATTTGATAGGAACTTTTTCCTTGATTACAAAACCCAAGCCCATATACAAAATCAGGAACACTTTTAGATGCCGCTTTTGAAAGACTGTTTTAGTCCCTTTTAACTGAATTAAAAAATAATAATAATAAAGCAATTTTTCAACACAGTTTTGAAAATGGAAAAGTCCAGGAATATACTTAGTTTCCTTTTATCTACAAAACGGTGCAATTCCAATTCCATCCAATAAGGTCACAACAGATTGGATCAGGACAATGTACAGGTTCTTTTGCATTGTGCTGTGATATGCTTAGTCACTCAGTCGTGTCTGATTCTTTGTGACCCCATGGACTGTAGCTTGCCAGGTTTTTCTGTCCATGGGGAATCTCAAGGAAAGAATACTAGAGTGGGTTTTCATGCTTTCTTCCAGGGGTTCTTCCCAACCCAGGAATTGAACCCAGGTTTCCACATTACAGGCAGATTTTTTAACATCGGAACCACCAGGGAAGCCCATGAACACTGGAGTGGATAGCCTATCCCTTCTCCAGGGGATCTTCCCAACCCAGGATTGAACCAGGGTCTCCTGCATCACAGGTGGATTCTTCGCCAGCTGGGCTACCAGGGAAGCCCACGTTTGCACTACTTGAAAATAATGTTCACTTATGTTAGTTCTCACTTAAAACACTAGAGAAAACAGGAATTGGCACAGGATAGTAAAACCAAATTCATTTTTCTTTTTTGTAAAACCAAATTCTTAAACCCATGTGTCCAGTGTCAATTTTAGCTCTTAGATAAAGGGGAATATATCATGTGTTGAGGTATGGGACATAAACAAGGCAGAACAGCAGGGAAGAGGCATGCCTGCTAGGGATAAATGACACTATGGCATTATACAAGGCTCATGGTATCTCAACTCAACAGATACATTCCATTTTTTAAAGCCTGTCTTCAAACGTGTTGACTAGACTTTTTCCAGAGGGGTCTGAACTCAGTAAGGCATCTTGAACTGCCTTGATTACTTTGTAATGATTAAATAGGCACGGGGGCGCTTTCTGAACTATCTTTTCTTCATGATGTTGAGTCCAGCTCAGGAATAGGTTTGAGAATTGGTATACAAAGATAAAGTCACAAGCAGGGCAACTGGTCACCCTGGTAAAGACCTTTCTTTTCAAAGTGCTGAGGGATGCCTATGCTCACATCAGCACTATTCATGACAACTGAGATGAAACAACCTAAATATCCATCAATGGATGAATGGATAAAGCAGATATGGTACATATATACAATGGAATATTACTCAGCCATGAAAGAGAATGGAATAATGCCATGTGCAGAATCACAGATGGACCTAAAGATTATCATACTAAGTAAAGTAAGTCAGAAAGAGAAAGACAAATATCATATGATATCACTTATATGTGGAATCTAAAATATGACAAAATGAACTTATCTATGAAATAGAAACAGACTCACAGACTTAGAGAACAGACTAGGAATTGCCAAGGTTGGGGGAAGGTTGACCTTGGGGAGGGATGGACTGGGAGGTTGGGGTTAGCAGATGCAAACTATATAGGATGGACAAAACAAAAGGTCCTGCTGTATAGAGCAGAGAGCTATAAACCACAATGGAAAAAAAGAATTTGAGAAAGCCTGTATGTATATGCATATAACCGAATCGCAGAATTTAATACAACATTCTAAATCAATTATACTTCAATAAAAGTAATTAATAAAAAAATAGTGGTCAAGGGGATGGATCACATCTGGTCACCACCATATCCACTTACATCACAGTGGAGCTGACACTGATACAAAACAATCTGATTAGCCAAAGGTCTGGAGTTGCAAGTTTTGGAATCCTCCTGAGCTGACTGCTGTCTCAGGATGGCATACCACCCTATGGATTGGCACTGAGAAGTGGCTGGAGCTTTTAAACATGACCTCAGCTCCCTCCATATTTTCTAAGCCTGCTCCCTGAGCAAACAGAATCCCACATTCTATCTGTTCAACTTAGGTACCCCTGCCCTGAGTCACGGCTAGCCAGGATGGCCCTGCTTTTTCCCCCCTTGTCTGACAGTGCCAATGCCCAGCTGGCTTCTAACATTAGCTCAGAAACACCCTGATGAAAGGAATGTGAGGGGAGGGCTGAGAGGAGCCTGCCAGGTCTCTGGAAAGGTTTTCATTTCGTAGATGAGCAGGCTGAAGCCCAGCACAAGCGTGTACATCAGAGGACTGGTGACCAGCCTTCAGGGTTGCAGTAAAGGGCATAGCTGAGTGCCTGCAGCCCAGCAGCAGGGCTGCGATTACGATCACAGTCCCTGGATGGATAATCCAGCCACTGCTGTCTGTGCCACTGCTATCTGGACCTCCCACACAGCCCAGCTCCCTGGAAAGTCCCACTTCATGGCAGCGATTTTATTCTGCAGAGGTAGAAGGGATCCAAGCAAGGACACAAATGAGGGTGGAGACAGACATCAAGTAATATATATATATATACAGACATACACGGTGGTGGTGGTTTAGTCGCTAAGTTGTGTCCACGTGTCCAACTCTTGTGACCCCATGGACTATGGCCTGCCAGGCTCCTCTGTCCATGGAATTCTCCAGGCAGGAATACTGGAGTATGGTGCCATTTCCTTCTCCAGGGGACCTTTCTGACTCAGAAATCAAATCTGCATCTCCTGAATTGGCAGGTGGATTCTTTTCTGCTGAGCCAAGAGGGATTCCCATATGTTCCCACACACATACCACTGTAAAATCAGGATAATGAATACAAAATGCAAAAGGATCTCATAGGTTAACAGCTCAAAGGTGCAGGGAGCCTGTGCATCTTATACCTACTGGCTCCTCTCTACTAGCTCTCCTCATCTGGTTACCTTGCTGTGCACTTGATAAATAAAGATAAGACAAATTTAAGAAATAGTTCTCCCTTAAGAAACTCATCACTCAATAAGAAGTGACAGAGATATGAATAATGCAGAACTCAGAGTGGTATGTACTATGCAAATATTTATGCAGTGGGGGAACAGAGAAGACAGAAGAGAAGTTCTTAGATTCTCACTGGGCAGTGAGACAAGAGTGTACATAGAATAGAAAATGCAGCTCCCTCCTGTCTAGGCTGCTCTGGACAGAGGTGAGACCTGTCATGCCTTCTGGGGCGCCGTCACATCAGGCTAGTCTTGGGAGCCTGAAATAACTAGAGCTTTCATAGTCCTCTCTAACCAACTTCTGGTTGAGAGAAATGAAGGCTGCGTTACCAAGCAGACAGGAGCATTCTCAAGTTTTCACACAAAACAACTACTTTGTAAGTCCAAATGCAAACTCCACTAGTACTTGGCAGGTCCAAAACAGTTGCCCTCTCTCCATCAAGGGAGCAGGAACAGCCCATGTGTTTTGCAGGAATTTCTTCCTAACAGTTTCCCCCTCCCATCTATCAGAGCTAAATGTCCCAGAGCCCGGATTAACTCACTTTCTCTCTAGACATCCCCCTAAAAGGTGCTTAGGACCAGAGGCGCTGATCCCAGCTGATGAGTGAAACTGACTAGCAGGGTAGCTTGTTAAGGGAGGCAGTCAGGGTGGCAGAGTCCACCTGAAGCAGGCTGGCTGCACAGAGCTCCTGTCCCTCCTGGGAAAAGGATGTGGATTCCTTTCCTGAAGCCTGCACATCACAGGTGATGAGGACTGACTACCTGAGCAGGTAGCGAAAGGGTAGGGGTTGAGAAGAGCCGATCAGGTGGCCTTGCCCTCTACGGCGGTGGGGGTGCTGGCAGCGAGCACCGTCACTACAGCTCAGACACACAGGAGATCCTCAGACAGGGCCCAGAATGGCCTGCCCTCTGAGGATCCTGCTTGTTACCCAGGAGCCGAGGCTGTAGTCATGGAAAGAGGTTGGCAGCAAATGGAAGACAGTCAGGAACCCTGTCACTGGGGGCCCCTGGGTCCACACGTAAGGTCCTGAGGATGCTTGAGAGACAGGCATGCCCCCTGTCTGTGGCCCCTTTGTCTTTAGGTTGGAGAAAACATGCTTGCTATGAAGCAGCTTCCCCTCTGAAGTTCACAGAAATATTCACCAGAGATGGTGGGAGGAGTGAGGCAGTCGGAGGGCCCGAGACAGCAGCCAGCCCAGCACTGCCCCCAGCCACGGGGTTAGAGGGGCAAGCCAGGGCCAGACAGGGAGAGACTTGCTGGGTCAAGGAGGCCCCGCCAGAGTCTGCATGGACTCTGAGCCACTGGGCTCCCAGGCCTGCACCTGTCCCGCCAAACTGGGCAGCCTGGACCTCTGCAGGGCCTTCCCATCCTGTCTCACCTCATCAAGCTGGGCAGAAAGATACAGTCTGCGTCCTAGGTCATCACCTTGACATTCCAGGTAAGAAAACAGAGGTGGAAGAGGAAAAGCGGCTCATGCCAGACCACAGCTGGTACTGATCTGGCAGCAGGTTTGGGGTCCCTTTGCCTAGGGCTCACTTCACCGCATGCCTGGGGCTCCCTAAGGAAATGCCCGTAGTCTCAGCCCAAGCCACCCCCTCGTTTCCCTCCTGGACGATGTGCAGAGCATCCAAAGGCTAACCCAGACGACCCCTGCATTGCCATCCCTAGCCCCGGAGGCTGAATGTCTTTACCTTCAAATGCCCGGGCAGCATCCACGAGGTGGGTCCAATCTAACCCTGTGGCCGTGTCTGGGAGGGGCATCAGGCCAGGATCTGCGCACTTGGACTTATCCAATAAGGACCCATCCGAGAACCAGAACTCATCTAGACAGAGAAAAACCCAGAGCGTCAGTCAGATAGCAGTGTGGGTACTGGCTGGGCCTTCAGAAGGGCCCAGGGGGGTTCCTGTCCCAGGAAAGAGACAGACATCCCACTGCTGTTGGTGAAAGGGCCACAACTGCCAGGCTCACCTAGGGGTCACCAATAGGCAGGGGCCGGTGCAGGATCAGGGCTGAGTCTCCCGCGAACCGGAAAAGCAGAGGTGAGCTCCTCCTGGGTGGGCTTCTCTGGAGGACACTACCTGGGTCTGGCCACCCTGAGGACCACTTCCTGTTTTCCTCGGGATGACTTCCCCGTGGGAAGAGTGCTGGAAGCCTTTCCGGTAAAAACGGTTTGGTACAATCTCTCTTGTACATTTCACTATGTATAAAAATGGTGACTGAATTTCACTTCTGACTTCATGAGACGGTCTGATCAGTGGCTAAACCAGAACCCGCTCCCCATCCTGCACTGACTGCTAGTCTTCTGTATAAAGACGCCGTGTACACGTCTCCTAAACTCTCATCACAGGACGTGACTCGCTTACGTCACTCGTAGTACTGGCTGTTAAGAAGTCACTATGCATCTGCAGACACATTTCCCGAAGGCTGGAGCTTCTCTGACACGCCTCTTCTGGACCTGCCCGGAACCATGGCACACAGCTGCTCGCGGACACATCTGACTAATTAGACCAATCAAAATAATGACCACCTGGCTGTCTGAGCCTGCAATTAAGTTACAGAGGGGCCGTAATTAACCAAGTGCACCTGTAATTTCAGCTCCCACATCCTATGGGGTGGCTGTGAAATGCTGGCATCTGCACCAGGGTGCAGGGAGCCTGTGATTTGCCCTTGAAAGACTATAACACTCTCTCTCCAGCACCTTCCACATGAGCTCTCAGCCTGCCTCCAGCAGCTGCAGTTAACAATGGAGCCACTCTGCTCTTAATACCACCCCACTCAGATGTGAAACCATCACCCCTGTCACTTATTATTTCTAAAGGTTTTTTTGATGTGGGCCATTTTTTAAAAGTATTTATTGAGTTTGTCACAATATTGCTTCTGTTGCATGCTTTGGTTTTTTGGCTGTGAGGCATGTGGGATCTTCGCTTCCCAACCAGGGATGGAACCCACGCCCTCTGGACTGAAAGGTGAAGGCTCAACCACTGGACTGCTAGGAAAGTCCTGCCCCATCCATTCTGAAGGGAGCCCAGTGACAGGTACTTTATCAGGGTCGTTCCTGCCACCCTCCCCCTCCACGTGCTTGTGCTTTACACTAACGACCCTTCCAGCATGTTCTATGCATGAGGTTCTCTGTCCTTGTCTGCTCCTCTCCCAATAGCCCCTCTGAACCCAGGGAGGCGCCACAGGGCAGAGGCTGGACCGACTCCACCCAGGTCCCATCTTTACCTAGAGTTTAAGGTTCAAACCGCCCCCCCACCCCAGCGAGAAAGATCAGGAAGCCTGGGGACCTTCAGTCATTTGTCAATCACTTCCTTTATCTTGAAGACAGCAGCTGAAAGAGGTTTTCTGCACCAAGTGTAAAAAAGTTATTTGACTTGGTGGCAGTTACTCTCGCCACTGATTTCCCTGCAGCTGAGTTTGTCAGGAATAGATATATTTACACGCATGTGGCAGCTCTGGGAAGGGTGCCCCAGGGCTGGCTGGGACCCAGCGTGCATGAGGCACCCCCTGACCCCCTGCCTCTCCTTCCCTCACTGGAGAGGAAAACTCAGGGAGTGAGAAATTATTCAGGTGAATGAACATGTCTACAGAAAGTACCCTCTCTTGGTCATGTTTTGCTAAGAAATGTCAACTTGAGGATTTTCTTTGTCTTTGTAAAGAAACAGTCCTTCACCTGAGCTTTCAGCACCTTAGAGCCTGGAATCAAACCCAACACTCATTCTGTGTGCTGCGTGCCACCAGACGACGCGGGCTGGCTCAGACACAGGGGTCCCCAGCCTCCAGGACCTGAGGCGGAGCCGATGGGACAGTAACAGAGGCAGAGTGCGCAGCAAATGTAACGTGCTTGAATCATCCTGAAACCATCCACCCGTAATCTCCTGCCACTGGTCCGTGGAAAAACTGTCTTCCGTGAAACCAGTCCCTGGAGCCAAAACAGTTGGGGACTGCTGTTCTAATGGCAGACAGGCAGAAAGGAACAAACAGCAGAGACAGAAAAAAGGGCAAATGCAGGGAGAGAGCAGTGCTGGGCTGGAGTCCATCATACCCTCGTCCTGTCCCTATTGCTCTGTGGGCTCAAAGAGCATCTTTCCCAAAAGCCCAGTGGGGTACTGACAAAGGAGATCTGATCGTCCTGGGCTAAAGATTAGCCTCAGATTTTATGTGGCACAAATCTGAAGCTTGGTGGTCAGAAGCTTCTGTCCAGAGTGAGTGAGGTGTGGGTGAGTGGGCCCAGCAATCCCACAGCAGGGCTTGTCACAACCACAGGCAAAGCCAGGACATCCTGTGAACCTCCAACTCTGATGGAGAACCAGGAAAGAATGGACACGGGCATGCTTAATTGCTTCAGTCGTGTCCAACTCTTTCTGATCCTATGGACTGTAGTCCGCCAGGCTGCTCGGTCCATGGGATTCTCCAGGCAAGAATACTGGAGTGGGTTGCCATGCCCTCCTCCAGGGGATTGTCTTACCCAGAGATTGAACCCACATCTCTCTGTCTCCTGCACTGGCAGGCGGATTCTTTACCACTGAGCCACCAGGGGAGCCTGAAAAGCACCATACACACTACTACATTTAAAATAATCAACCAGGACCTACTGTAAAAAATAAATATAAAACAATTTAAAAAAATACTTTTTTCTAATGCTTGGAAAATCATATAATTGGGTAAGGCTTCAAACTACCAAAAGCTCTTTAGAATATTGATAACTGACATTAGGTTCACCCTGGTGAGGTTTACTCTGTACCTGCTGTATGCCAGGTCCCACCAGGTACCATATCATCAGCACCCAGGGATGGAATAAGCTGTAAGATGCGGGTTTCACCCTCAAGGAGCCATTAAGCAGCAGATGAGTCCCGCAGCTACTGCTCTGGGGTCTGGGGAAGTGCCTGCAGGAGCTAGCCCTGCGCTTGGTGCAACCACAGCAGGCGTGACCACGTTGTTCCCTGAGCTTTCCATACGGGGAGGACGCGGCGTGACTTAGGTACCAAAGCCTGCTACTTCCGGGCCCGTTCTCTCAAGCCACTGCTACTCTGGAGCCCGTGCCGCTCTTCTGGCCGACCCAGGAAAGGGAGTCACGATTCCCCAGAGACGGCTGATATCCGGGCTGCCTGGGCCTCTGCCCTCTGGCCTGGACATTGATCATGTGGCTTCCTGCTTGTTTATCCCGACCCTGAAATCGTGGGGACCATCTATTAAATCTGGCTTTACTGCTGTTGTTAGAAATGCTGAGGAGCCTTCCTGACAGCATTTCCTGGTGGTCAAATAGCTGGGGTTTCACAATTACTCTCCAGAAACTGAGGGTTGTGCATTACAGGGGAGACCGAGACCATCTGAAACAGAGAGAGCAACGCCGCGTGGGGTGAGAGAGCACCCTGCCCCCACTGTCTGCGGACGCTGTCTGCGGGGCCAGCGAAAGCCACGCTCACGGAGTCTGCTGGGGCCTATGGCGTCTTGAGTGGGTACTAAATTAGAAGGAAATCACTGATTTCTTTTACTTCTATTAAATCTTCCCCACGCCTTTTAAACATCAAGGATCATCCTTTGTGAGGGGCTTAGGTGTCACAAGTATAGGATTTGGGAACACACAGAACCTAACACTCTTAATTTTCCAAAATTTAGAAAACGAATTTTTATTTGTCTACCTGTCTATGAAGATTTCTACCATTCCCTGGAGGG
Source organism: Antilocapra americana (assembly GCA_007570785.1). NCBI lineage: Eukaryota > Metazoa > Chordata > Mammalia > Artiodactyla > Antilocapridae > Antilocapra > Antilocapra americana. The sequence goes on along the minus strand of ML663567.1, from coordinate 20,120,388 downwards.
TTTTATAAATCCCATAAAAAATCGTGAGTTCTCTTTAAACATGCTCTAAATCTGCCAGTGCTTGGGACTGCACCGAGTGAAGCCAGGTAACCACGTGGTTGAGGAGAAAGATGCTCCGCGCTCCTTTCGGTAGCTTTGGTTTGGGGACCTGTGAACTGTGTCAAAATTTCCCACTTTTTTTTTTTTTCTACCTGGCCCACTAAAGGAATTTTACTCTGAAACCACTGATGGAAACAAAGGCCCTAAATGTCATGAAGAAACATCTCAGATGTTTTTCAATTGTCCGAGCAGGTCGTTTTTTTGTACCTCCAAGTTGAAGACAGAACGACACAGCACTTTCAGGGTCCCCCCCACCTAGGAAATGTGTATGAATTGTGACGTGAATCACACCTAAAATGTGCCTATTAAGTGTCATCTGTCTCCCAAGGCTGGATTAAGATCCTGGTCTCAGGAGAAGAAAGATTCTGAGACAGGCCCAATTTTGAGACACGGAGAAGCTAAAGCTATCAGAAGGAGAAGCCTGTGACTGGTAATTACATGGAGAAAAGGGGCAGCGATGAGGTCTCACGAGATTCACTGTGAAAAGATGGGCTTGCCAAGCCTCCCTCGCACTGTCCTTGGTTCACATTAGGAACCAGATCCGATGAGTCTCTATGAGTGGAAGGTCAGCTGCTTGCAGGAATAATAACGGTGAGACTTCAGGAGAACACGCACGCCTTCTGCACATTCTAGTTCTACCTCTGTTGCTATTCACATATCTGGTGCCACCTGTTCTGGCAGCACTAACCTAACTTCCAGTCCAAGACATGAAGCTAAGCCTCTGAAACTAACAGGAACACCTAGGCAACCCCAAGTGGCCCTCATTTCTCACTCAAGACATCTGCTCGGCACAAGATTTCATGAGTCTACTCTCTAGCTTGTTCCAGGGTCAGCCTGTTGGAACTACTCTCAGAGTGCGATCTGCTGACCGGGGCTCGGCCGAGTGATCAGAAATCACAGAACTCAAAGGATGATGGACATCTGCCTTGAGCAGACACAACAGAGGTAACCACAGAGGTTACCCCACACTGGGATAACCAGTGGGAGTCAGGGACCTGAGAGGTGAGCATCTTCCCAAAGACGACCAGATGCTTAGAGCTGAACCTCTTGGTGGGAAGGGAGGAGATAAGCACAAGTTTTGGGGGGAAGACATACTACTTCAAATTACTGCCAGCTACCTTACTGACTTTTTGTCATTCTATCCATCAAACTGACAGAATTTTTTTCTGAGTAGGTTGTTAAACTTAGAAATTGGAGGAATCACATGCCCTGATGGTTCAATGGTAAAGAAGCTGCCTGCCAATGCAGGAGCCATGGGTTAGATCTCTGGGTCAGGAAGATCCCCTGGAGCAGGAAATGGCTACCCACTCCAGTACTCTTGGCTGGGAAATCCCATGGACAGAGGAGCCTACTGGGCTTTAGTCGATGGGGTCACAAAGAGTTGAACACAACTTAGCGACTAAAAAACAACCACCACATGGCCAGATAAGATTTCACCTGAGAAGAGCAAACAGCAAGGGCCGTTCTTACTGCTTTTCCTAGAGAGGCAGACAATGAGCTCAAGTCAGGCAGTTTTAACCTTGGAGAGCGAACAGTCTCTCCTGCTTGTTTTCAACTGTGCCTTTGAGCGTAGTAAAAACAGAATACAGTTCTTCAGTAGGTAAGTGGAGAAATAAATCGGCATACCTAGACAATAGAACAGTAGTCAGTACTAAAAGGAAGTGAGCTATCAGACCGTGGAAAGCCATGGAGGAACACTGGAAGCATTTTACTAGGTGAGATACTAAAGAAGCCAATCTGGAAAGGCTACCTCCTGCATGATCCCAACTACACAACAATCTGGATGGGACACAACTGTGGAGACGTAAAATGACCAGTGGTTACCAGGGGTTAGGAGACTGGGATGAACAGGGCGAGCACAATGGGATTTTAGGGAGATGAAAATACCCTGTATAATACTGTAACGGTAGATATGTGTCATCATGCATTTGTTCAGACTCACAGAGTGAATGACAAGAGTGAACCCTAAATGAAAACTATGCATGTTGGGTAATGAAGATGTGTCAGTATTCTGTAACGCACCCCCATGCTGAGGGGGTGTTGTGTCTGTGGGGGGTACAGGGTGTGTACGTGGGAATCTATGTGCCTTCTGCTCACTTTTGCTGTGACACTAAAATGGCTCTAAGTAAGTAATAGTTAAACAAAAAAGAGGATATACAGTTGACACTTGAGCAATGTGGTGGTTAGGTGTGTGGACTTCCCGTGCAACGGCAAATCTGTGTGTAACTGTATAGTTGGCTCCCATGTCTGAAGTGCCACATCCCCTGATTCAACCAACCATGGATCATACACTACTGTGACATTTACACTGGAAAAAATTTGTGTGTAAGCGGACCCCTGCAGTTCAAATCTCTGATGCTTAAGGATCAGCTGTGCATTCTCCACGTGGAAGCACATGAATGTAAGAATGTAAGAACTATATTAACATTTATCCTGTAGATTTCACCATCACACACCTCAAGCATTTGCAAGAAAATAGTTTTGCTGGTTTCAGGAAAGCTTTTAAGAGGCCATTAAAGTCATCTATTTACAAAAAAGGACAAACATTTGCAGAAATATTAGGGTATTAGAATATGTCTGTCTGACCTTCATATCTTTATCAACAAAGAGTATAAAGGTTTCTCCAGTTTGGGAAAAAGGACTTTTCATAACAAGCAGGATATTATGTTACTTAAAGAAATACATTAAGAATTTTATGAGACCAGGTTCATTCCCAATTATGTTGAGCATCAGAAAGATTATTAGAGCCTGTATGTCCTTTAGCCCGGGACTTACATGTGTATTATGAGGTTCAAACTGGTTCTAAAGGATTCTAAAGATAATGCTTTTTTGATGAAATTCAAAAAACAACAACAAAAAAACCCTGACAATGGATATATTTGATTAGATCCTCATTCCTTCTGTACAACAGAAATTAACTATGAACAAAGAAAATAAAGCTAACTAACGTTAAAAAAAAATCACCCTTCAACAATGACACATTCATAACAAACTAACACTAAATAAAAAGGAAAGATTTTAGGATCTGAAGGAAAATCATTTAGAAAGTATCAGTCAACTGGCTAATATATTAAGAGTGAACTGGACACAGAGAATCTATAAGTGATGGGGCTTGGACCCACATATCCTGATGCCCCGGCGCCACCTTCACCATCACCATCAACAGGTCTTAAAGATTAGGAAGCAGCAGACACAGAAGGCGAGGAAATCACCCTTCTTCCCCATGCTGACCACCAGGAAATCTGCCTCATGCCACCATTTTCTCTTTATAAAATTAAGTTTTAGACATTTTTTTCTTTATAGACATAATTGCTAAGTTATAGTAGAGAGGTTAGTTTTTTCCTCAATAAAAATGTTTAATGTGGGATTTTCAATTTTCTGCAGAACTGGCAGTAGTGCTTAACTTCTGAAAAATGTCCACTGTGGAGCTCTATCACCTTTAGAAAATTACTAAAAAAAAAACCAAAACCCAACCAAATGATATATATAGTTTAAAGAACAAGCAAGTCCCCCCAGTCTCTCTAAGAGACCCACCCCACAGCGCCCACGAGGCCGGCGCGGTCCACCCTGGGCACTCACTGCGCAGGCTCGCCATACTGGGCACGGGCTGGGTCCGGGGCGGCAGGGTGCTGTGGTAGGGAGGGGTGGTGCTGAACAGGATATCGTTGGGCAGCGCCTGGTCAAGGATGGAACTGCGGGAGCTGCCAAAGGAAGAGCCCCTGCGATGGCTGCAGATGCTCTCGTCCGAGAGGGTGCGGTACAGCGAGCGGCGAGGAGACAGGTTCCCATAGAACGAGAACTGGGGGTTCACACGGGGGAGAGAGGAGAACAGGCGTCAGAAAGCTGGCAGCGCGGAGCTCATCTAACTCGGGTGGGTCCCGAACCTGCCCTGCGGGCATCTCTGAGCTGTCCCCTGGAAGGCGCAGGGCTGTGGCGCAGAGATACACCAGGACTCGGGTCACAGAGGCAAACACACAAAGGCTTCCTGCAGTTACTGGATTTGGATGTTTTCCTCCTCTGACGTTCTGTGAAATATTACCAGGAATTAGACATGTACAGCTTTATTAATTCTGAAATGTTAAATGGCAGCTCTAAAACCATATAGCCACAGCAGATTCTGGAAGTACAGAAGGTTGCCATTCCAGGCAATGGTTATTTGAAACCACACTGGCTGCTGGCTTGATTTTAATTAGAAATGACTGTATTTTAATATTAGGTGATTTCTGTACCAATCACCTACATGTGACATTCAATCTAATCTAGATACTAATAACAATATCAATTTTTTTGAGCAGAGCAGCTTTCTAAGTCGAATAGGTTCAAGACAGACAGTATCAGTCCGGGAAAATCTTATTGTCTACGCACTTTAAAGTAACACTCATAAAAGTTTATTACGGTTATTGAAAATTGAGTTATAGTAATCAATTATAATCAGATTTAAAGAAACCATTAAAAGTATTGTTAAATCATAGATAAGGTAAGGAAAATTCATACTAGAGAAGCAAGCAGTCAAAAACTCAAGAAAAATTTAATCAAATCTGAGTTTCCAACTCCTATATTCTGAACCACATTCCTTATTCGTTTTACATCAATAATAGTAAAAGCCAGAATGTTTGCATCAAGCAAATATAGAAACGGCTATTTACGTTTGCCAATGCAGCCACAAGGCTAAAAATATTTCTATTGTATGCGTTCCTTCCATTCTGTTGATGCTGTCCAACTGATGAATGGGAACCAGCAAGTGTATGAACTACAAAGTTTACACCCTGAAAAGAAGGCGGTTTGTCTTAGAAGAAAAAAAAAATGTCAAGGAGAAGTTTGTTCCTATTAAAAGAAAATACATTTGCATTTTTGGTACAACAGCCTGCACCCAAGCTTCTGCAGTACCATACACATGATTGGATACAAGTTAAAAAAAAAAGACTCATTCTGCTGAATTCTGCTGGGACTCCCTCTTCACACACGACCAGCAGGCTCTACAGAACTTGATTACAGACCCATTAGATTAAAGCAGCTTTGAGGTAGTGTCTCATTAGACTGTTACTCTCAGAACACAATTAGGTTAATTGCAGCATTGTTTTATTATAGGGAAGATAGGGGAACACAAAGACTTGCTATTTATCCTGATCACAGTCAAGATGCTAAAGCCCGACTTTTTTCTTTTTATTTGGCCAAGAGAGTGCTGAATTAGCAGGAAGAAGGCTGTATTCCATTGCTGACTGCCACCAGATATTTATGGGCACGTCACGTCACCATCGGAGCCTCAGTTACTTGCCAAAAGAGGAGACTGGGCTAGATTACCTGTGAGTTCTTCATACTTTCTACTCATTAACAAAGTGGCTTGAGAGACTAACAATAAATAATACAGCTAAAATGAATAAGGACAATAAGGAATCTGATGGTAGCAACAGGCAGCAGAGTACCTAACTCCTGCCCATTTGTGGGACAGGATGACAACAAAGCAGGATGGCTTAGAGAACCTTTTCCTGGTAGGTTCTGGAGCAAAAAAGTCAGGTGGTGTGGGTTTTGGCAGCTCCTGTTTCTGACCACCCGTCACGCAGGGGTCCCGAGCCAGGCTGGTTCTTCCGTCTGCTGTAACCCCGTAAACTGCAGTGTGTGCATCACTGCCTCCTGTTTCCAAGGATGCCGCTGGCCAAGAAGTTGAGTCACATGTACAAACTCACATGGCTAAGAAATACAAAAGCAAATCATGCAGCCAGTGTACAAAATCACACGGTCAAAAAGAAACACAAAAATGAAAAACACAGGCCACGTGGCCGACTGAACCGCAGTGAAGAGGCGAGGCCAGGCCTGCCTGCTCAGAGCTCCCTCTATCCGCCCAGAAGGCTCGCTTCCTGACCTCTCTCAGCTCTAGTCCACTTCCTGGGGGAAGAACTGTGAGACGGCCAACAGGCACGGAGCTGTGGGTGGGAGTATGAGGGGACCACATGTGGAAGAGCCCTGGGTGTCCTGGCATCTCCTCAGGCGTTTCCTGAGTGTTTCTGGTACCTTCAAAGCTACACAAAAGTCACTGACCTTCCTCCTCCCCTCCTCCACCGAGGGGCTGTCAGGAAGCATCAATTTCAGAAAGTCTTCTTTTGAGAGCACGTGCTGAGTTTCTGAGCCAACATCTCCCACCACTGCTTGCTGCTGAGCTGCCGAGGACAGCAGGTCCATCTCACCGTACAGCCTGGGAGGAAATTAAGATGAGTCATCAGCATACGTAAAAGGCCTGTACCCCTATGAACTAAAATCCAGTCTCCAGCTTCAACTACCACGTTCACACACACACACACACACACCCAGCTCTTAACGATTGAGCGGGTTCACTTCAGCCACATCTCCTCCGGATCCCCATGCCATCTCACATTTGTGAAATGAGCTCAACGGCAGAGTTAGGGTTCTGAATAATTCAGAGACAAATCAGATCCCAAAAGCCCCGGATGAGAAAACAGAGAGTCAACTTTTCAAACAAGGCTGTGTTTTCCCTTTCCTAATCTGTATCAGAAAACACAGTTTCAATAATTCATCAGAGATTATCCTGTGTTCTTTGAAGGAAGCCTGGTGCTTCTCAGTAAATTGAGAGAGCCTTTCTCTTGTAGCTGGACAACCACACCCCACCGTCCATCCAGCAACACAGAAAGCAGGGCCCTGGGGAACTTGACGCTGAAGAGTAATCAATCTGAGCACATGCCAAGCATTTTTATGATCAGCAATTTCGCAGAGCCGTCTGAATAAATAAAGAAGCTGTCTCCCTTATCAGTGATAGAAATGTGTTTATGGGCAACAAAAGACTATCTAGCTGAATTACTGTTTTTGCTCCTTTTCCAGGGAGAAAACTGGGGAGTTATTTTTTAAAAGGTTTGGTGGTCTGGAACATTCCCAAAGACATGGTGAGTGTAGAACCAGGGGCTGGACTGTCAGCAGAGATGGATGTGCCATGGGTCCCAGAAATGTGATGCTGGTCCAGGGAGGCAGGCCACACAGGATGCTCTGTGTCACTGTTTGTGTCACAGAGATGATGCTATTTCTAAAGCAAGGCTATTGTGTCACAGGGAAATGGCTTGCTGAGAAGTTATCAGGATATGAAACACACAGACACGCTCAAAATTAAGAACTATTTATCTGAAATTGCCACAGCTCTTGCTTTGTTCTCAAGTTAGGTGTGGTGTCCCCAGCTTTTTGGCTCTGGAAGCATCAGCGATGCTGATGACATGAATATAGCGACTGGGGCAGAAACTATAAAAATCTCTAAATGTGACTGAAGATCTGGTTGGCTTGCAGGATGGCAGGGCATGAAGATGGAGCTAAAAAGGAACCCAAGGCCCAGGGGGATAGGGGTTCTGCACAAAAGCCATGTGGGAAAACTGACCCTGGAGTTTTTGTGAAGGGGGCTTCAGATGTGCGCAGCTCTGGGCCCTGAGATTTGGGGCAGAGGTATGCGAGAGCTCCAGGTCCTATTTACTCTAGGAAAGACGTAGGGGAGAAAAACCCAAACCCAGGTCTTACAAATAACCGCTGAATGAAAACATAAACACCTAGAGCCGCTGATAAAACGTACTTTCCCAGTTTCCCTATGTTTTTGAATAAAAATTGCTAGCGTTTTCTGCTAACTTAAATGACTTCATTAAAATTACCAAACAATATGTCAGTAAGTGGGCTTCCCGGTGGTGCAGTGAAATAATACATCTGTGAACTGCCTATAAACTACTGCGGTTAGTAACCACTACACCTTCCTCCTTGAGATGGGGTATTCTTGAAAATGGGACCTCGGATGTGATTAGCTCTGTATCTCTAACGCCTAGTGTAATGCTCCATGCGGGTAAACCCAGCACGGTGGTGACCACTATCGTGTATCCAGAGTGTTCTCGGGACACCGAGGGTCTGCAGATGGAATGAGCTGCATCATGCTCAAGGCACACATTCGGGGCTGCTTAATCACGAGCCAGTAAGTGGCTCTTGCTTGCTGTGCTTTAACATATAAGATTATATTATTTACAAAAATAATCAACAAGGGTCTACCCATAATATGACTTTGTTATTTAGTCGCTAAGTCACATCCTAACTCTTTTGTGACCCCATGGACTGTAGCCCGCCAGGCTCCTCTGTCTGTGGGATTCTCCAGGCAAGAATACCGGAGTGGGTTGCTATTTCCTTCTCCAGGAGATCTTGCCTACCCAGGAACTGAACCTGAGTCTCCTGTGTCTACTACATTGGTGGGTGTGTTCTTTACCACTGAGCCACCAGGGAAGCCCCAGAATATAACTTTGTGGGCAATTTCTGCATCATGAGAAACCTCACAGGAGCACAACTGGTTTATATTTTGTGTACACTGACACACGAATATTTGCTAATTCTCAATGGCTGATCTTTAGGTATATCTTTCAGTGATTTGATAACACATTATTTTGACAAACCTCAATATAGCTGGCAAGTCCGGGAGGACCACAGTCATGATACGTTACCACGTCTGAGTTAGATGGACGGCACATCTGACGGATGAGCTGGGCCCGTGAGTAGAGCCTTGGGGCGGCCTGGGTTCGAGTCCCAGTGCCCAGCTGGTGTGATGAGGGCAAATAACCCCTGTGCCCTCCAGAGACACGAACCCCTTACTCACAATACTCCCCAGTCTGGCTCTCTTCTATGAGGGCAGTGCTGCTAAACGAGTGTTACAATGCATCAATGTTGAGGCTCTCTAGGGAGAAATGTCCAAATGGGCTCCTTCACCCTTTCCTGGCTCTTCAAGGAGACCCCTAGGGAAGATACAGCCTCACAATGATGCGCAAAGCACTGCTACAAATAACTGGGAACTTAGGAGCCTCAGAACAGACCCCTGTGAAGCACTGGAAGACTATCAGACAGAAGTACCAATGTGACCACAGGAACACGTGTTCATAAAACATGGTTATCTCAAAAATGTCTTTCTAAACAACTTCTTTGCAATTATTGGCATGAGGGGTTTTTTTTCTGGAGGAAAAAAAAAGACTGCATGTTCAATTTTCATTTTATTTTAAATTCTTATTATTTTTTTAAAAACTATGAGTGATCTACGATGATCTTTTATTTATTTATATATGTTTTGATGCATGGCATATGGGATTCTCAAACCAGGGATCAAACCTGTGCCTCTTGCATTGGTAGCGTGGAATCTTAACTTCTGGACCACCAGGGAAGTCCTCTATGTTCAAGTTTAGCATTAAAATTAATTTTAATTTAGAAGGCAATATCATGCTAGATATATTTAAAAAGTGGGGTCATTTCCTATGGGAAAAAGTGATCCTAGCTCTTGGACTAAACTTAAGATCTAGAAGAGCTCTCTGAAGATAACTGTAGCTGCCTTGCACCCTTCCCACTGATGACATAAGCAAACACAGCAAAAGACAATGATGTCATCATTTAGTGCACGTGAAGGTTAATTTTTAACGCTGTCCTTAAAAAAATGTGAGCTTCCCTGATAGCTCAGTTGATAAAGAATCCACCTGCAATGCAGCAGACCCTGGTTCGACTCCTGGGTTGGGAAGATCCGCTGGAGAAGGGATAGGCTACCCACTCCAGTGTCCCTGGGCTTCCCTTGTGGCTGGTAAAGAATCTGCCTGCAATGTGGGAGACCTGGGTTCAAAGATCCCCTGGAGAAGGGAAAGGTGACCCACTCCAGTATTCTGGCCTGAAGAATTCCATGGACTGTATAGTCCACGGGGTCCCAAGAGTTGGACATGACTGAGCGACTTTCACTTTTTTCACTTCAAAAAATAAGCAAATCACCAGCTACTATAAAAGGTCCTGACCAGCCTTGATTTGCATTCTCAAATGTGATTGCATTGTCTCTTCAAAGACATGGCAGTTTTCACATGTGTTATGGAATGGGCTATCAGTATTTTTTATCTTTTCTTTTTTCCAACAGATACAAAATATCCCTCCCTACTTGCCCCTACAAATGTGACAACAGAAAGGGAAATCAAAGTCATGTTAAAATTGGGGGGAATAGAGTCTTTCCTGGACGGCCAGTGGTTAAGAATCCACCTTGCAATTTAGGGGACAAGGGTTCTATCCCTGATTGGGAAACTAAGATCCCCCATGCCTCAGGGCAAGTAAGCCTGAGAGCGGCGGCTACTGAGCCCTCACGCTGCAGCCAGGGAGACCGTGTGCCTCAGAGAAAGCTCCCAGGGCTCAGCTAAGACCTGGTGCAGCCAGAGCAATCAGTCAATTAATTAATTTTTTTAAAAATTAGGTGGGATTTTTTTCTTTCGTGCTATCACCACCCTTATGGCAGAAAGTGAAGAAGAACGAAAAAGCCTCTTAATGAACGTGAAAGAGGAGAGTGAAAAGGTTGGCTTAAAGCTCAATATTCAGAAAACTAAGATCATGGCATCCAGTCCCATCACTTCATGGTAAATAGATGGGGAAACAGGGGAAACAGTGGCTGACTTAATTTTGGGGGGCTCCCAAATCACTGCAGGTGGTGACTGCAGCCATGAAATTAAAAGACGCTTACTTCTTGGAAGGAAAGTTATGACCAACCTAGATAGCATATTAGAAAGCAGAGACATTACTTTGCCAACAAAGGTCCATCTAGTCAAAGCTATGGTTTTTCCGGTAGTCATGTATGGATGTGAGAGTTGGATGGTAAAGAAAGCTGAGCACTGAAGAATTGATGCTTTTGAACTGTGGTGTTAGAGAAGACTCTTGAGAGTCCCCTGGACTGCAAGGAGATCCAACTAATCCATCCTAAAGGAAATCAGTTCTGAATATTCATCGAAAGGACTGACATTGAAGCTGAAACTCCAATACTTTGTCCACCTGATGCAAAGAGCTGACTCATTTGAAAAGACCCTGATGTTGGAAAAGGTTAAAGGTGGGAGGAGAAGGGGATGACAGAGGATGAGATGGCTGGATGGCATTACCGACTCAATGGACATGAGTTTGGGTGGGCTCTGGGAGTTGGTGATGGACAGGGAAGCCTGGTGTGCTGCAGTTCATGGGGTCGCCAAGAGTTGGATACAACTGAGTAACTGAACTGAACTGAACTGATAATACAACACTTTTAGGAAATACATTGTCCTTGACCTTAGTTATTCAGAGGATCTATACTCACACCATGGGCTTCTCTAGTGGCTCAGACAGTAAAGAATCTGCCTGTAATGCAGGAGACCTGAGTTCAGTCCCTGGGTTGGGAAGACTCCCTGGAGAAGGGCATGGCAACCCACTCTAGTATTCTTGCCTGGGGAATCCCATGGACAGAGTAGCCTGGCAGGCTACAGTCCATGGGGTCACAAAAGAGTCAGACACGACTGAAGTGATTTAGCAAGCATACTCACAGCATCACTAGCGCACAACCCTGATTTTTCTATTACAGACAGTTTTTTGAATATAAAAATGAGGAATAGAGATCTGTTTTAAAGTTACATGAGAATATCAAGGAAAGAGAGGACTTTCCCACGCAAACATAAATGCCAACATTTAAAGAGTTTTACAAAGATATTTCTCAATTTTTCTGTTTGAGAAGATTTGTTTCTATTGGGGAAAAATTACATTAGCTAAGTCCACGCCCCAGACACCCAAGGCTGCCACCACATACCACCTTACCCTTGACACTCAGCCACTTCAGGCTCCTCAGGTGGTGGGCTGTCTTCTGATTTCTTCCAGCCGATGATGTATTTGTTCACTGCTCCCTGCCTGTGATAGGGTTTGGACATGGACCCTGGGGTCTGTTGACCACTGCCGTGAGACACGATGTAGACTTTGGACGTATCCAGAGACCCGCTACTTTTCGAACAGTGAGCCGAGGGGCTTCCTGAATGGTGTGAGCCACTGGGGGAAAAAACAGACAGAAGCTGCGATACGATCAGATCTCAGGAGTGTGTGTGGGCACGCTGCCAGCCTTGGAGCCACCACCCTTGACTCCTGTCCTCTGTGAGCAAAACGGGGCAGACGTGGCTATCTCTCTGCTGAGCCTTTCTTCCCACACGCTGAGGATGTTCACATGCAAAGCTATATGCCTGTGGCGAGAAGGATGGTCAAAGCACAATTAGGGGAACTCTAATAGAAAAAATGGGCACCATACCGATGCCTCCAAAAAAAAGAAACTCAAATGGTAAATAAACATAAGAGAAGGGGCTCAACCCAGGGAAACGCCCGTGCAAACCATAGCAGAGTATCAGGCATGTTCTCCAGACTGGCAAAAACGGGAAGATGTGATGATGAGGGCCCAGTGTTCACCAGGATGTGGGGCAGTGATTCCTCCCACTGCTGGTGGGAGCAAGAGCGTACAGACAGTCTGGAAAGCAGTCTAGGCACTATCTGTACAGGTGGGCACCTGCACAGCCCATGACCCAGCAGTTCTAAGCACACACCTGAGCCAAATCTCTGCATGGGTACAGCTGGGAACAGGAGACAGAAGTGCTGACAGAAGCACTGATTCGAACAGCTCCCCCACGGTGGCATCAGCAGTGAGCGGATGGCCAGTTAGCCAACATGAATGAGGAAGAGAAAACACCAGGAAATTCCAGGAAAACACCAGGAATGAGTGAGCAGAGGCTGTGGACAATTGGGGTAAACTTCCCAAACAAAGTGGAAAAAGGAGCAGGTCCCCCAGAAAGCATCAAGCATGATTCCATTTTTAAAGCTAGTTCATAAACAGGTGAAACTGTATGATACGTTGTTCGGGAACGTATGAGTCCGTAGTGAAATGTAGAGAAAGCAAGGGGGATGGTCATTGCCAAAGCCAGGTCAGAGGCCACCTTGAGTAGGAAGAGAAGGGCTTGTGACTGGACAATATATGGGGACCCTGATACAGTAGAGTCAATTCCTCAATCCAGTGTGGGTATCTGGATGTTTGCTGTATTACTGTGTGATATGAAATAATGCTCGAACAAAATCCCTAAAAACAACTTAAAGGTCAGTGGTTCAGCTGAAGCCAGAAGGACTGATGACTCCCATGGGCTATATGAGAAATAAAAAAAATATACATAGACATATAAAAACCTTAAGATCTTTTCTTTTTTAGTTCAGGAAAATCAAGATTCTAATGTTTCATGAAAAATAAAAATAGAGGTCAGGAATTATTCTACGAAGTCTTAAATGTTTCAGTTACAGTTCTAACATGGGAGTTTAGGAAGGCAGGTGAGCATCGCTTTCAGAAACCTTGACACACAGGTGTGCCTCAAGGATTCTGGGGCCAGGCTGCTGTCAGGAAGACTCTGGACAAGTTTACTAAGCTCAATTTTCTGATCTGTAAAATGCATACAAGGGAATTCCCTGGCTGTCCAGTGATTAAGACTTCACCTTCCAATGCAAAAGGTGTGGGCTGATCCCTGGTTGGGGCGCTAAGATCTCACATGCCTTGGACCAAGAAAACAAAACATAAGATAGAAACAATATTGTAACAAATCCAATAAACACGTTAAAAATGGTCCAAATCAAAAAAAATAAAAACTTTAAAACAAACAAAAAACCTGATAAATACTCTCCACCTCAGAGAATTGCTCTGAAGATTTTTCTGAACTAATATTAAATGCCGTTAATTTGGGTTTTTTTTTAGAGTGATGCATCAAAGAATTATTCACAAGTTCTTGCCATTGGGAGAATTTACCACAGGGTTCCTCACATGATAAGCTCCTAGATAAAATCTTACTCTGAAATCAAACCTGTATACAAAGCAAGCATCATTCAATGGTGGAAGCTAAAAAAAAAGTTTAATATTAAAAATGATTTTGAAATGAACTTTTATAAAGGCTCTGAAGGTAAAACAAAACACAATAAAATAACCCATCTTTGGGTCTTTGTACATTGGAGACATGGTGGCGTTTGAAAAATTATCACACAAAACAGAACAAATAAAACCTTGCATCTATTTGCTCCTCTGAATCCCTTGGTTCCTGGTGATAAGTCTGGTGTCCCTTAGTAGCAGGGCAGTGGTGGTGGTGGTGTCGTCGCTCAGTCGTGTCCGACTCCTTGCGACCCCATGGATTACAGTCTGCCAGGCTCCTCTGTCCATGGGATTCTCCAAGCAAGAATACTGGAGTGGGTTGCCATTTCCTCCTCCAGGGCATCTCCCCAACCCAGGAATCAAACACAGGTCTCCTGCAATGCAGGAAGATTCTTTACCGGCTGAGCCACAGGGAAGCCCCTAGTAGGATGGAGGCTCCCTCAATGTGGGGTCCAGGTCCATGCCCTGGGAAAGACGTTGGACTGCCGTCCCCTGACCCAAGGTAACCTGAGCAACAGGCAAGGAAATAAACAGAGAGTAAGAGGTGGTGCTATTATAATGAACTCTCTCCACCTCCTGGGTACACACCAGTCAGTAATTCCCCAACAGGAAAACTCCTTCCGCTGGCAATGGGCTCTGATGGCTTGTATATCTTTCTCCTAAGCTTCTTATTTTGAAAAATTCCAGATCTACAGAAATGGTATAAAGACAGGAGATATCCCATCATCGAGATGTAACAGTTGTTACTCTCTGCCGACAGCTGTATCATTTTTCTCTGAACCATCTAGAAGTAGTTGTAAACTTTATGACATCATACTTTTATTTTTCCATATATATATCCTAATAATAAAGACACTCTCCCAGAGGAACAATGTGATAATCACAAATCAGGTATTAATGCAATATTATTATCTAATACCCACTCCACAGTCTCATTTCTCAGCTGTCCAACAGTGCTTATGGCTTCAGTTTCCCTGTTCAGAACCCTGGGCAGGACTGTGCATTGCCTCTAGCTAATCATGCCATTTCAAGCCTTTGATTATCCCTGGGATATTTTAAAGTCTAGGGTATCCATGCATGCACGTGCTAAGTCGCTTCAGTCATCTCTGGCTCTCAGTGACCCGGTGGACTGTAGCCCTCCAGGCTCCTTTGTCCATGAGGACCCTCCAGGCAAGACTACTAGAGTGGATTTCCACGCCCTCCTCCAAGGGGCCTTCCAGACCCAGGGACTGAACTCGTCTCTCTCACGTCTCCTGCGCTGGCGGGTGTGTTCTTTATCGCCAGTGCTACCTGGGAAACCCAGGGCACCCCTAGTCTAATATAATTAATAGGATGCATAAAACACTCAAATTCATCTTCTGAAATCACCAAACGGAATGTTTTTAGAGAATGTGTTGTGAAAAACAAAAGTATGGTCCAAGCCTGATGGACCATTTGTTCATAAAATATATTTTCCGCACTTAGGCTTGATTAAAACTGTCTTTTACCCCGACAGTAAGAAATTTTAAAGTTAAACTCTAAGACTAAATGTACTGAATCCATTTGACAAACAATACGGCAAATACCTGTGTTTAGCAGCAGTAGCATCGTTTTTCTCTGAAGCTGGTAAACACCCTAGACTGTTAGCAATAAAATTTGGGGGAATCTTTTCCTTCTAGACTCAAGTTATTATTTTAGAGTTTCACTGCCAACTTCCAATCCTTTGTACTAAGAGTGTGATGACATGAATAAGGGTAAGCAACAGATAATCATATGAGCCATTTACAGGAGGATACAGAACATGTTTTTTTTTTTTTTGTCTTGTTTTTTTGGCAGTTGATTTATTTCACTTTGCAAAAGCTTGGTTAGGCTCAGATGAATACAGCTTTGTATTCTGAGCTCTTATCTAAGTGCCCTGCCCTTGCAGGAAAAAAAACAAACCAACCCAAACGGGTTTGCTGAATTAAAAGCCCGGAGCAGCAGGAGAGAACAGGCTGGGAATATGCTGGTGCTGCTTGATGGGTGGTGATTCCTGCACACCCATCCCTGCACTCTGTCCCCCCTCACACCAGTGCGGCTTGTCTTTACGAGTTATAAGTCCCTCTTTCCTGTTCTCAGTACAATCCCAGAAAAAGACCACATATGCAATTCACACTTGCTTTATTCCTGGATGGCTGTTTGGAGCATGCGCGTGTGTGGCGGGGCTGGTGGGGATGCCAGTGGTCGTTGGTGATAAAAAACCAGAATCAGAGTGTGAGAGGTGTTTCATATACAAGTCTGGGCTCCTGAAATGGAACAGTCCATCCTCTGCACCTCCGATTCCCCTAGGCTATCCGGGCACTGATTTACCAACTCAATCAACAAGTGCTTATCAACAGTCTTCTTAGACTTCCTTCCTGCACTCCACAAACACCGCAATGTCTACCCCCTTTAAGGGCCTGTGCTAAGTGCTGTGGGTACAAGTAAAGGAGACAGGTCCAGGCTTTTTAGTGAAGGGAAGACTGCAGCCGGGGTGGGGGGCGATGTGGACGGGACAGGATAAACTGTGAGCACAGACCATGTCACTGTGAAATGAAAGTATCTCCTGCCAATCGGTGGGCAAGAAATGTCCCAGCCATCAGCGAGTTCTGGCCTCCAAAAAGTATTGTCACAAGCTGCAAGTAGAGAGTTAACTTTATTTGGTTGACTTCATCCAGGGCAGGAGTGCCGAGAAGCAGCTGAGATACGGTAAGATGAGTGTGCAGGGTAGGGAGTGACTAACCAGGATGCTGACTGTGGATGCCAGCCCCTAAGAGCCTCTTCTCTTTTACTCCCTGGACCACTCCTGGTCACAAGTGAGACCCTGGGAAGTGGGCCTCAGCCCCAAGCTGACCTCACAAGCAGATGAGGAGAGCACACAGCTGATGACACTCATCATCACCCAGGCTGGGCCCCAGCATTTCTGGATCTGCCAAGTCTCAGCACCGCTATGGTAGCTAGGTCCGTTATGCTCTAATGAGCCAAGTTCCTTTTGCCTCGACACACCAACATTTCAAATCTTATTTTAAATACAAAATATTAATATAGATAGTTTAAAAATACTTTTTTATTTTAAGTTTTAAAAATACTTAAAACATTCTAAAATTAAAAATTCTTTAAAAAATTTAAAACTAAAAAAATAAGAATATTTAAAATCTTATTTTCTCTAGCCCTTCTGCAGGGGACAGAGAGGAGGAAGTGCTCAAAAGATTTAATTTCTTGACAAATTCCACATGAACAAAAGCCTGCAACTAAAGATGAAATATGGCTTTAAAGTCACTGTCCACTAAGAGTGGCAAGTAAAAGGCTTCTGGGTGGCCAAGAAGACCCTCACTCAGCCCATGGCCCTTCTGCAACCACTGTGCACATGTTCAGTGTAAAGCAGCGGTGGGGAAGGAGAAACAGCAACCAGAAACGCAATCTAGCACCTTTTAGCGCTTTCTACTGGTCTGACCCATCACACTAACGGATGCTTAAGGTACTCCAGCAAACCTACTTCAAATCCCTATTGATATCCTGACTCTACTCTAAATGAGGGTGCTCTGAAAGCAGTTTTCACAGAAATTTTCCTCAACAGTAATGCAAAATTCTGTTTGTGATGCCATTTACACTTGTCTAGCAAGGTTATCAGAAAACCAGCCGCTTTACAAAAAATCTACACTTTGAACAAACCGTAGAAGGTTCCAAAATGATCGTTTGTGCTACTAAGACACAGGTGATGATGTAAGTGACAGGAAAACAAAAGCAGGAAGGCAGTGGCGAGCATGTGAGCGTGTGTACAGGCATCTTCGTGCTTTCAATTTACGTAAAAAAATCCATTTATGTTCATTTCCAGGACTAAGAAGTCTAAAACTTTTTTTCAAACAAGATGAGACATATCCCATGATATCAATCATGAAAATCAAGGCACCGCTGATGAGGTCTCTGGCTCCACTGAGAAGACGGCCGATGCAACTCACGTGTCTGCTTCTGTGGTCACAGCTGGCCTCCCTACGGTCCATTGGTTCATCCCTCCAGGCTCAGCAGAGACCATGCGAGGATGAGGAGAAGGTGGAGTGAGGGGCAGTGTCAAGGAGCGCAGAGGCCCGTGTGCTGGCCCAGTGCAGGCCTGGAGCGCCACCACCGCCACGGTCCTGGATGCCTGGAGGGGCAGTCCTACCACTGTTCACCTGACTACCCTCCAGCAGCTGGGAGAGTGCTGGGGGGAACTCAGACGATGACTCGGAGCTGCAAGAGGGAAGGCCTTGCAGACAAGGAGGAAAATGATGGGTCACTGGTGTGCAGGGAATTCTACCCACGGCCAAACCTGTGTCCGTGCAGTTCTTTGCTTAGTCTTTGACGGGAGGAATCACCAGTGATGGGTTTTAAAGTCACTGTACACATTTGTCATACAGGAATTGAAAACTACTCATAAAAATATATCAAACATCTATAGTTAGAACGTAATTCCTTTAAACACACATTATATTGAAAAAGAAAGTGGACCATCAATCTGAACACATTTCCAGCACACAGCTGTGTGAGGGGGGCCTTGGGACAGGAGAACGGACACAGGTTTTCAGGCGGACGACACGGAGACCACCCCTTGTTACTGTCCAGCCTCGTCTGAGTACCGCCCAGCTGTTACCACACCTCCTGAAAATCTGGGACGACAGACTGAACTTTTCAACTGGGGCGGCGCGTGAGATCTTAGTTTCCCGATCAGGGGTCGAACCCATGCCTGCTGCGGTGGGAGCATGGAGTCTTAACCACTGAACTGCCAGAGAAGTTCCAGGGACAACAGATTGAACTGACAGAGAAACACGAGCGGCCTGAATGACAGCCGCGAGCATCTGTCTCACTTTCTCTCAAATTTAAAGAGGAAGGAAGATGTAGCCACAAACCTGTTCACCTGCACATTTCAAATGAGATCCTGGACTAAAGGCCTCCCTCTACAGTCAGGCAGTGTGGCCACAGGGGACAATGCTCTCAGGCGCCTTCAGGTCCTATTTCGGGCCCCTGCCCCCTGCCCAGCAGCAGACAATGGCGCCCAGGGTGCCCCGAGTTGCTGCCAGTCACAGCGTGAGGGGTCCTTACCTGGAGTGGGACGAGATCTCACTGAGGTCGCCCAGGCTGCCGTCAGTACCACTGGTGCAGATGCCAGGTGCGTAGCCATGGACCGCGTACATCTTGGCCTGCTCATCGTCAGGCCCCGGGAGGTCGGAGTCGGCCCACTGCTCTGCCCGCCCGTGGACCAGGGGCCGGCTGCCCGCCAGGTGCACCGGGCCCAGGACTGCCGCGGGCATGCACGGGGCTGTGTCGATGCCGCTGTCCGTGGAGGCCCCCTTGATGTACGTCAGCCCCAGCAACTCGGGATCCATGAGGTCCCCGGACCCGAAGTGCTTGTCGTCGCTGTTGCTGGAGGTGTTGCTGGATAGCGTGTTGCTGCTGGAGTGGCTGGAGCAGCTTTTATCTCCGATCTTGAGAAGAGAGGAACGGGGAGGCTTCAGACAAGCTCCATACTCTGCTTCTACACGAAGGCAATTATTCCCCAGGCTCAGGAAGCTACAAACCTGATGATTTCACCCGAACCCTTTCTACTCACTTGTCAGCGGGAAGCAAGGCAAGAATTTACTTTTCAAAAACATCCTGGTTTCATGCGAAAGTCCCTGAGTCATAATTCCTCCCATCATTCATCTTAAGTTAAATGGGTATCTTTTCATGTCTTTGTTCAATTATTTGTTCATGAACACAAAAGTACTGCTACGCTGTCACTAATCAGAAAGTAGTTAACGAAGGTTCTAGAAGCTGGGGAAGTACATGGGGAATTAACAAGAGGAGGAGAGCAGTCTTTCTGCAGAGAATGCTCCTGTGACAAGGGACAGGGCCAGTCCTGGGTGTGGGTCAGAAGACCCAGGGTTGACTCACAGTGGGGGGCCCTGGCCAGTCCCTCAGCTTCTCTCTGTGCTCATTATAGTGAGCATCATCACTGTGCAGACCCAACCAGCTCACGTGTGCAGAAGCACTGCATAAGCAGAGCCACACACCCTCCCAGAGCCCCAGACAGGGGAGACCTGGGGATGAAGAGATGGGGGTGATCTTGTGGGTGCACTGAGGTCCCTAGAAGATGGAACCAAGAAAGTAGACTAAATGTCCCATCTGATGATGGCCTGGAACAGACACGACCCCTGCTCTCAGCCTGGATGGTCAGCCAAGGGCTGTGGAGTCACGAGGCCCAGCCACCTGTGAGCTATGTGCAAGTGGTTTGGCCCTTCCTTCTTTCTGTCTTTGCTCTTTTCCTTCTGTCCCTCTCTTCTTCCTTCTTTCCCTCCACCCTATCAGATCCTTAAGCAAATCCCGATGCCCTTTGTTATCACAAGTGGATCTTCTCAAGTCCCCCCACCGCCACTCTCCCTGTGCTGTTGCCATCGGCTGGCCCCATGAGGCCAGCTGGAGACAAGGTTAGGATACGGCTGACAGATGGAGACCACATGTTTGCAGCTAAGAGCTCTGAGGCTGGCCAGTGACACGTGCAGGAGGAGAAGAGAAGGAACAACTCGGGTCAGGGCCTGTAAGACGTCTGCAAATTTTGAAAAATGAGCTACTTTATAAGGTTGGCTTCATCTGGCAACAACTAAAATCCCTGTTTTCACATTTAACTGGTAGTTTCATTTCACTGAGCTACAGTCTCCTACATGGCTCCTTCTCATTTCTGCAAAAAGTAAACAGAACCACATGGGCGTTGTGGGACCACGGGAGGCCTGTCCGTTGGCTGCCTCTGGGGTCCCTGCGTGCCGTCTGCAGCTGCTCCCTGAGGGGCCAGCACCAGGCAGAGCATCACCCACCACACACCCTGATGCACAGGTTCTGCTTCTGTATTTTGCTCACACGTGGATAACAGTCAACAGATTAAAACTACCGAGGATCAAAGGCTGAGGTAACAACCCTGGCTTTGCCAATGACTTACTGGTTGACTTTTCTCTGTGTTTCTTTATGAAAGGAGAGAGAGAAACAGAACACCTTTTTTTCTTTTCTTTTCAACTTCACCCAAGACCCTTATGAGATAAGTGATGCCACTGAGAATCCTTGGCAACAATGCTAATAAATCATGAGTGTTGAGATGAACAGAAGCGTTAGTTCATGATGACAGGACTCACGTGAGAGAGCTTATTGGGAGAATCCTTGCAACCTCCATCTTTCTGCAGGCCTCTTTCTTTATAGGAGCTCAGGACTTTGGAAGGCGGCCCGTGCCATTTGGTTTCTGTCACACACGGAGAGAAGCCTTAAAGATCTAATTTCTAGTGTTAACAATGGAGCAGAGAAACTCAGGAGCCACACGCCAGGTGACAGAACTGTGGCTGTAGGACCTTCTGGTCCTACCCACAGAGAGGCCCTCAGAGCAGACAGAACCACCCTGTGATGCTCAGGGTCTGTTTCCCTGGCACCACCAGCTATGAGCACATCCCGGATGACCTTGGGGGCAGCAGCCAGCTTGCACACGGCAGGATGGCGCTGACCAGACGTGAATGAATGAATGAACCAGTGAAGGGGGATAGCAGGGGCAGGAAAAGGCTGCGGAGGGGCGGGGTCCGTATTACCGGGGTGTCTGCTTGCTTCCACGGTGTCCTCCCGCTCCCTGGCCCCGTCACACTCCAAAGGGCCGGAGCCCTGGTGCTCGAGCAGCAGGGGAGACTGGCACCTGGAGAGAGACAGAGTGAGCCCTGCCCCACGCTGTCCCACCAGAGACCCCGTGGGTGCTGGTTCCCAGAGGGCCCCTCGTCAGAAGCTCTCTGGGGCCGCAGCCCTGCCAAAGTGCAGCTTAAATCATCTGGACCTGGGGGCTCTCCTGTCACCCTTGGATCCAAAGAGGCACCTGGATGACCCCATTTACAGATAAAGAAGGAGCCAACACCAGGGGCTGAAAGGACTGCTGGGGTCCCTGATGGACGAGCATGAGCTTGCTGCTTTTGCTGCCACTGTTTCTCTTGGGCCCAGAATACATGTACTGATGCTTCTTTCTACCACAGTTTTTAAGGGAGAAAGAAAATCAGATCGACTTGCTGCTAGACTACATCCAGCTGGACTTTTGTTTTCTGAAAATCCCCAAATAGGACAATTTACTCTTCCAAAGGAAACTGCAGAAAACTTATTCATGTTACAAAGGGATCCTTTCTTCCAGAATCCCAGTTACAAATCCTGATCTGCAGAAAAAGCCAAGATGTGGTTTTTCCATTGACATAAAGCCTCCCAGCTTCTACTTTAAAAATGCAACTCAAAGGAGAGAGATTTCTTTAGGTACAGCTTCTCTGTTATTGTTCAGTCTCTAAGTTACATCTAATTCTTTGTGACCCCACAGACTGCAGCATACCAGGCTCCCCTGTCCATCACTATCTCCCAGAGTTTGCTCAAATTCCCGTCCACTGAATCTGTGATGCTATCTAACCATCTCAAAAATTAAAAAAGAAAAAAGTACAACTTTGAAGAGCCCCATCCAGCATCTAAGGTAGGGAATGCATGTAACTCAGACTCTAAATCTCTACTTCTCAGCCCAAACCAAAAGGAGAGAGGATGCCGGAAGAGGGTTTCCCTGGGCACACGTGAGAGGAGGAACAGAAGCGTCTCTAACGTGGTGGAAGCCCACCTGGCTGTGTCATCTTATCAGTGCATCCAGCTCCTTCAAGTGGCAGAAGCGACTCCGGCTCGCAACAATACACAGAAACACTGCTGCTGGGAGCAACGCCTGCATTTCCTTGCAAAAATAGAGCCACATCCCTGCGGGTGCCCTCCTCTTGCCAAGAGTGTACGGCTATTTCCTTGAGTTACTGCGTCCATCCATTCCGGGTCCTGTCCTGAGGACCCCTGCCTGAGGGCCCCTGGGCGCCATGTGCACACACACGACAAGGGACAACCCTGCACCCAGCTTCTACCTGCTCTCACAGGAGGCAGAGGAAATGTGTCACACGCTAAATCTGCCTCCTTAGACTCTGGCCTGTGTTTTGGAGAGAAAACACTTTCAAGAAAGGCTGTGAATTTATTCCTCGTCAGCAATGTAAGTGAAGGGAAACTCCCAAGGGCCATCACCCACAGAGTCTCCAATTCCTTAATTTTCACATGTTCAAAAAGACTCTCCCTTATTTAAAAAAAAAAGGAAAACAGACAAGTTCAGAATACAAATGAGTCCACTTGCAGAGAAATGATGAGCCACCCAGTCGAGAAGCCCTGGTCCTAACAAAGTCCTGTCTGAGTCTCTGTCCCCAGTGGCCTCGTGCACAGTAAGCGCTTCCAAATGTGCCCTGGAGGCATGTCCCCCCAGGACCCCAAAGGGGAAAAGGAATGGTACCCATCATATCCAACTTGTGGTCTCCAGGGTCCGCTGCTACCCGGTCCGGGGTCGCTGGATGATGACTGGTTGCTGGGCGAACTTCTGAAAGGTTGACTAAAATCAGTAACAGGTACTGAGGTGAGCTGCCAACACCTGGACCTGGCTTGTTTTGACTTACAAGTGAATTCATTTTTCAGTGACGAAGAAAAGGGGAAACACACATTGCAATCATGGACAAATAAACTGAGCATTGGTGATGCCATGAGATTTCAGGGGTTTTATGGTTGGTAATTTATTATAGGAAGGAGATGTGGCAGGAACAAGGCTAAAGACTGAAAGCACAGCTAATGATCCCGGTTAAGATAGTGATAGAATACACAGAATTATGAAAAATCACCACTACTTGGTCTGTGAGACAGTACAAGGGACGTTGTGGTTCTATATTTAAAACCGAGGCAGAGAGAAAACTCTACATTTGGCAAAACCATTTATTTCTGCACATGTATTGAATGTAATCCTATTTATTTCAGACACATGAAAATGACATTTGTGAGAACTCATTTGATGATGAAGACGTGCTTGCCAACTTCCCATTTTGCTATTAGAAGCCTTCCTTGAATGTGCGCATGCATGCTAAGTTGCTTCAGTCCTGTCCTACTCTTGCCAACCCTATGGACTGGCTCCTCTGTCCATGGGAGTCTCCAGGCAAGAATACTGGAGTGGGTTGCCATGCCCTCCTCCAGGGGATCTTCCCAACTCAGGGATTGAACCCAAGTCTCCTGCACTGGCAGGTGGGTTCTTTAACACTAGCACCATCTGGGAAGCCCCAAAGAATTCCTTATAATTTACTAAATTATATGTTAATAAGGGAGGTTCTATAGACCCCTTATTTTCCAGATGTCACCCCTTTACACCCAGACTACCCACTACCGTATGCATTTCTCTGAATATGATAAACTCGGCAGACCTTTGAGCAGGGAGATCCAGAGCCCAGATGATTTACTGTCAAGTTAGAGTTACACCATTCCTGTACACATTTGTGGAAAAATAGCCTGGAGAAGCCAGAGGAAGACCACATGTTTTAATCCTAATAATTGTTATTAGCACCTATAGAGACTTACATCTATGGGCCAGGAGTGTTCTAAGCAGTTAACCTCTGCGGACTGATTCAGTCATCATAACGCCCTCTGGAGGTCTCTACTATTGCTAAGTTTACTTTTCAGGGGAGGAAACTAGAGAATGGGAGAGGCCAAGAAACAGGACAAGATGATGACACGTTCAGCAGGCAGCCTGGCTGAGTGTTGGCTTTACAGCATATGCACTATTAGACGAAAGCCTAACAAGGAATTTGGAGGAAACTCATAGTGTCTCCACAGCCCTTAAACTATGTGAAAGTTAAAACAAAGGGAGTAAAAATGTTGTTCACTTAAGACTGCCTCTCCGTACCATGTCTCTAAATTTTCGCCAGCTTTTAATGCTATTGGATTTCACTCTTAAACAGGTCCACCCTCTCAGGGAAAAACTTAATTTTAAACTCAACTCCCTCCGCTTAAAATGAGAGAGAAAAGCAAAGAGATGTCAATGATCTTAGGACCTCTGAAAATTCTGTGACCATTAGGATGATGGGATTTCATCAATGATTTTTGTGGCTTTGTTTTCTTTATACTCAAAAGTGCTCGCACTTATCTAGAGGCTCCTGCAGAATGGTTTCCCAACGTGGTTTGGAGAGCGAGTTGACAGGGGGATTACCGTGGGGAGGTACAGTGGTGGCCCTGGGGGGTGGTGTCCGTGGGGGAGAGCATCAGCACCATGGCTGGCTAGGACCACAAGTGCCCCAGCATTCGGGGCCTGCCCGGCTGCTCTGCTGCCCACTTGGTCAGAACAAGCGAATTCAGAAATGACTCAGCCACATACAAGCCCACCAACTACCTCAAGTTCCAAGTCAGGGCTTCATCAGGGCCACTAGCTTACCTGGTGCCATCGGGCAGCTTCCGGTCGAAGGAGGTGCTACGGGGGATGGCGGCCTGGCTCTGTGGGAGCAGGGGCTGACACTGCAGCCGGTCTGGCGTGCCGGGCACCGGGGAGACCCTGGGCAGGGGCTGCAGGGCGGGTGTGGGCACACGGTGCCACGTGGTGTTCCTCCGGAAAGGGGTCTTGTACTCGCAGGGGGCACCCTCGCTGTCGAGCTTGTATTCCACCATGGGGATCCGGCAGAGCTCCGAACACCCTCTGTGAGCCAAAAAGAGATGGTTAGGGGGGTGCTCAGCACTGAGCCATCAGCCCTACTCACTCACGGCCTCGCATGTGCTTCTCGGGGCTCACGGACAATGGCGCAGAGCCATCCAGCCTCAGTAGCAGACCTGGCTTACGGTGACCTTGTCTGCAAATCACCCAGCACAGACCAGGAGGATCTTGTCTCAAGCCTGTGGCTCTGGTTAACTTTGGCTGTCAGGGGTTTCGTGCATAGACTCTGTCTCTCCATATAGTTTGCAAACTCCCCGGGCAGATTGGGATTGATCCTTAACCAACTTGCATACATGGAATTGTTCGCATTGAAAGTGGGTGATAAATAAACATTAACAGATTAAAAACATCTCATATATAATCTGAACAGATACATAAAAGTATAGTTATATAATCAGGAATTTGAGTCACATGTCACTTTTTTCTCCAGAATCTGAGAAAAGTGAAAAACAAATTCAACAAAAGCTGTCACAAGTCAAGGAAAAGCCTGAATGCCCATCCTGTTACAGTCACATTAGTTAGTTACTTAGTTATCACTTGGTTAGTCACTACTTAGTCAGTCACTTAGTTGCCACGGTCACTCCCCTGACCCAGTGTCATGGCTCCCCTCAAGGTCATCTCCCACAGGCTCAATGGACCGGTCCGGGATGTAAGGCCCTTTAGCCTGAAAAATGTGATCTAAGTCAGACATCCCTCAAGTGACACTGTGCACCCATTACTGGTACTATTGACTTGACTAAAGTGACCTGCAAAGCCATCCGGTGTTTGGCCAGGACACAGGAAGACGGGGTGAGTCTCAAATTTGGGTGTCAGGGTAAATTGTCCCAATTTAGCACGTGGATGAAGCCTTGCCTCTCCCTAGACATTCTGCAGTCAACAGAAAAACTTCCTCATATTCACTCTGTAAGAACTCTGTCAGGGCAATAAGATGTCATTTTTTAAAAAGGAGACTTGCATCCTCAACACAGTGGAGGAGAACTTTTCAGAATCATTACAAAGGAACAAAGAAAACAAAAACTAGAAACAAACTTGATCATCAACAAAGCTTGGTCATCAACAGTACATAGGGATAGAAGGCAAATGGTGGAATGCCGACAGTGGAGCAGAGAAAGGTAACCCCAAGGATGTGCAAAGAGAAAGCCAAGGAGGAGCATGCTCATCCCCTTGCACACCTGAGCAGGCGCAGGAACAGGAAGCATCAGGCGCCACAGAGGGTGGAAGAACAGTGAGCCCCAGCCAGCACCGGGCCCCTCAGGCAATACCCACCCACACCTCTAGTGGGCAGCAGCAACGGTCAAGGGTACCCAATCTGAAAGGAGGAACTCGAGGCCAGGAGGGACCCAGAAGAGCAGAGGTGAAAACAAAAGGGGAAGTAGAAGCCGCCTCACTCCTCGCTCCTCCAAACCCAGCGTCAGGATCATCCTGCAAAGAACAGGGATCCTTCTCCACAAGACAAGCAAGCAGGTGCAAGCCACCCGATGACCCAGCCACGCGGGTCACCATCCCCAGAGAAAGAGAAGGAACCCGTGAAAGTTAAAGTGTCAGTCGCTTGGTCGTGTCCAGTCTTTGCAATCCCCTGGACTGCAGCGCGCCAGGCTCCTCTGCCATGGGATACTCTAGGCAAGAAGAGAGGAGTGGGTTGCCATGCCCTTCTCCAGGGGATCTTCTCAACCCAAGGATCAAACCAGGTCTCCTGAATTGCAGGCAGATTCTTTATCACTGAGCCACCAAGGAAGCCCAAAATTTAAAAAGAGGATGACTGAAATTCAAAATAAAAAATCCAGTAGGACAGATGGAAGGTAAACAGAGGAGCTTTCCCTTAAAAGCCAGAAAATCCAAGTTCAATCTACAACGTACCTACCAGAGGAAGGGGAGAGGAAAAGGTGGGGAGGAAATGATCCACGAATAATACACAAAAATTTCCAGAACTAAAGGGAAAAAAAGGTGTGTCAATTCAGACTCCTGGGTTAAAGCAGAGATCCTAAGTGTCTGGAGGGGAGAAGGCAGGGGAGGGCGCAGGCCCCACACAAAGGCGGGACACAGAAAAGTTTATTCTTTGTATCAGCAAAATGGGGTAAAAGTTCTAATCTGTCAAATCAACAGTACTTGGAGATTGGGATGGAGAGAGAGAAAGAAATCAAAAACAGTGTTCTGGTTTTTGCATCGGGAAGCCAAATGAATGGTGGAGATAGCTACTCTTTGAGAATAGAAGGGATGAACTAAAAGAAGCATCATAAAAAGATGTCTGTTGTAGAGAATGAGCAGGGATTATCTCTTTATCAGTAAACTTGACTTTGTATCTTTTAACTCTTCTTCCCCCGAAGCAAAATTCATCTCTTTTATCTAGGCAAGTTTAAATTATGCTGGATTTAATGAAGGTGCTAAATAACTGGACAAATTTAATAAGCTGAGATTTACACTAGGTTGCATTTTTTAAAATAAAGTACTAAGATGCTACAATTTTTTGCTCACAGATTTATACTGTTTCCACATGGTTTTCTATTTAATTAGATACAACATCCCCTGGGACTACTGATTCATGCATATGGCCAATGACCTAATCAGAAATCATAAAGGTATGATATTGGCATACATGAAAATATCAGGAAAACTGAATCCTGTCTTCCACCCTAACCTATGTTGTAAGCAAGTCACTAGATGTTCAGGTGAACCTCAGGCTTTGGGGGTCTCAAAGGCTAAAGCTGCCTGAATTATCCAAGTCAAGGAATCTCTAAACAGTGAAAAGTCCTGGAATTGTGTTTTGAATGAAAGGCATGTGAACCTTGAATCTTAGGGAACAAAGGGCACCTTGCATTTCCAGTGGTTGCTTTGTGTTTCCAGTTTATTGGGTTTGGCTTAAAAAGAAAGAATGAAAAAAGAAAAGACAGACAGCTGGGCAGTACAGCATCTTTAATTCATGCTCACAGACTGTAGTCTTTGGTAAGAGGCTGTAATTTAGCTGCAATCTTGGATGAAAAAAAAATGCTATATAAATGCATAATCATGACTAATATTTGAGAGACCACTGACAAAAACCTGTGCCACATATTAGGTTGAAGAGAGAATGGGGGTTGAATCCTTCATTTCCATCCTCTTGCACAAGGTCATATGTAAATGATCTTTTAATACTAAACACAGGCATTCGGTTTACCCTCATGAAAATAAGCTTAAAGAATGACTATTTTAAAATCAAAATTAATTCTGCTATGACACTTTTATGGTAACTACTCTCACAAACTAGATATTTGCTTTGTTTACTTCTTATGACCAAGACATCAAATAAATATGACTAACTATAACATATCATCAAACCTAGTCAAACTCAGTTCTGTTCCATATGTATGAGGAAATCCGTGAAGGATACATATGGAAATTCAGCCAATTTTTAGGGAAATGGGAAGAGGTGTAAAATAAAATTACAAATGAGCCTTCAGAGGTGCTCAGGCTGCAGGCGGTAGCAGAAACTGCACCTGTCCTTGAGCACGCTGCCCTGTCCACCCTGTGTGGTCTGAGCAGAGGATGCCAGGCAAGACCCCACTCATCGGTGCATCTGGCACTGGCGAAGGGCACTTGGCACACATTCCTGGCCAGTGAATAAAGGACAATTCAAACTCAAACTGACCAAATGCAAAAAAGATCCAAGAAGTCATTTCTGAACATAGTCGCACAGCTGTGTCTGACTCTTTGTGAGCCCATGGTCTGTTGCCCGCCAGACTCCTCTGTCCATGGAATTCTCCAGCCAAGAGTACTGGAGTGAGTTGCCATTTCCTTCTCCAGGGGATCTTCCTGACCCAGGGATCGAACCTGGGTCTCCTGCATTGCAGGCAGATTCTTTACCAACTGAGCTCCTAGGAAGGCCCATTTCTGAACAAGTGAGCTGCTAATCTTGTATGCAACTGAGCTGTTGTTGAAGAAAAGACTTCCATCTTGTGCTTTCCTATATTAGTGGAGAAATCACAGACCTCACTGATAAACGTGCTCCATCTCCTTTCAACACACCAAATTGAGTCAGTGGATTTGAACCGCATTTCTAGTTTCTGGCACCGTCTTCATGGTGTGCCTGCCAAAAGAAGGCACTCGAAGGCATAGATAAGGCTGGGGTATCACTAGCACATGAGCACCTACACGACTACCTCTTTGCTCCATAGCAAACATCATTTACGTATGCTTCTAATTACCAGGCCAGGTAGGGATCAAAACAAACTCAGCTTCAGGGACCAACACAAATTTAATTTTTAACACTGACTGCCTAGAGAATGACTTTTCTGAGTCTCATAATCTCTCCCAGTCATCTGTCCTAGAAGGGAAAACATTCTGTAGACCAAGAGCATCAAAGACAACACGCTGGTTAAAAAATGTGACACCACAAAACTATCAGAATAACAGCAGCTCCCTTAGTTGCAGCCTTCAGAGGATCTTAGGTCTGACTGCTTTATTCTGACAAGCAACCCTGCTTGTTCCTCTGCACTTTGCATTGTGGACTCCGTCCAACATCTTACTCCTCCACCAGGGACACTGAGTACCCTCCTTCCATCCACACTCTTCCATGTTCTCCCTGCTTCCAGAAGCTGCCTACACCAGGGGTTCCCACCTGTGAATTTCTAGTCTGTAGCTGCTCCCACTTCCCAGCTTCAAAGGCTCAGGCAGCGCAGAGGTGGTGGGCCCTTTGGCTCACAGCTGACAGGCACTCACGATCACTGTCCAGCACTGTAGCGTGGACCCAGGACTTCAGAGACAACCGGGAAGGTCGCTGAGATGGCATCGTCATCCCTTCCTCCGGTTTTCTGGAAGAGGACACTCCCTTTATCACTAATAAATGGGTGCTTGAAACCAGAATCACCGCTGACCAGGCAGTGAACTCAGCTCTGAAGAAGCTCCAACCGGGACGGTCTGACCATCAGGACCATCACTGCTGGAGCCCAGCCAAGCTGCACAGTTTTCTTTATTCATTATCAGTAGAAATGCTCTGCAGCAGTCAAACCGTTTTCCGCTGAAGAGAGAAGTCAGTGCCCTGCGCTCAAAACCCAGAACTGCCAATACGCAGCTCAGAAAGGGGAGAAACTCTTTGGACCCATGTTTTACCTCTTGCCAGTGGAATAGTAACAGTGGAGGATGTGTCAAGATTAAATTATGGAAATATGCAAGCTTCCCAAAGCGAAAGCTTCTGATAATATGACTTTTTGCTTCCATAAAGAAACAAAAAACAGCAAAAGGCTCATACACTTTTCTGGAAGTTCTTTCTAGATAACATATGTTTACAGAACTATAGAACTGGGAAGTTTAACTTTATGTAATAATCAGAAGCACAGAAAATTTTAGAGCTGTAAAATTCCCTGTGTATATTCATCGATAGAACAATGAGTCATTATTTTGATACTCTGCTCTTTACTCTTATATCAAAGTTGGATGTATGACTTTCAAAAATGAAGAAGTGGGAGAAATCTTAGGGATAATAAATATGGATAGATACTCTTGATGCGCAACAACAACAAACTCCCAGAGAGTTGAGAAAGAGAACTGAGGAAGTGTAAAGGAATGAGATGTATTCTTACCAGAAAAAAAAAAAAAGAGTTGAACAAATTAGCAAGGTGTGGACTGGGTAAACCATGGACCTACAGCACAGCTAGATCACGTAATTACAACTTGCATTTACTCTGAAATTGCCTGTTGGTTTCACTTCGTCTGGAGCATCTCAGTGAACCTTGACCTCAACCTACAAATCTCAGGGAGTCTTCCAACATATTGCAACGCAGTCCTTTACTTCTAATCCACACTTCCCTTGTATGGCACTTGGCAGGTTTCCACCTGCACTACACCATTTCAATTTCACAGAAATGTCTGCAGTAGTACAAAGGACATCTACAGTTTGCAGAAGGCTCAGAGACGTGGAAAGGTGAGACAGCTTTCACCCTGGAACATGGAAGCTGACGCCTAGCTCAGCACTCTTTCCAACGCACCCACCCATCTCCTTCGGAAACTATCAAAGGACATTTAATGAGCCCACGTCCTGTCAGTTTCCACCAGCAGCTAAAAGATTCTCTTTGGCAACAAAGGCAGATAGATCCCCTCAAACAAAATATCCGCTTCTTCTACATTATGCACTTTGTCAAAGAGACCTTATAGCCTTAGGGATTGAAGTAATCACCGATATTTTCATCATTTTAATGTCTGTTATGCTAATAGCCTGCTAATAGCTAAAAGACTCTTTCCAAATTATCCAACAAGGTGACAGGGATAATTGGTACTCATTCACTCGAATCACAAACTCCTTCTGTTGCATAAAAAAAATCAAACGCTTCCAACAGGGAGATAACCACACAGTGTAACTGACTATAAACGTAAGGGCTGTGTCACGTCTGAAATAGGTAGGCACTTGATGAAGTATTAATCCACTTTTCTACCAACTTCTTTAATTTACAGATAGAAATAGAGAGACCCTGAGACTACAGTAAAAGAGATACCTAAACCAGAAACCCACTTGACCAAGCCCTTTGAATAAGGTCTTTGAACTGACAAGGTGTGTGTCTACTACACAGGAAGCAAGGCTGGCTCGTCCTGAGTAAGTCGTCAGCTTCCTGCATCTGTCTCCTTCTTCCCCACTGCACCCCAGACCAAACACAGCATTCAACATAAAACAGGGCCAGTGGGAATTTGCTGTATGATGCAGGGAGCTCAAATCTGGTGCTCTGGGACAAACTAGAGGGATGGGATGAGGTGAGAGGTGAGAGGTGGGAGGGAGTTCCAAAAGGGAGATGACTTTTGAACCTGATTCTTGTTGATATAAGGCAGAAACCAACACAATATTATAAAGTAATTACCTTCCAATTAAAAATAAAAAAATTGTTTAAAATATTAAAAAAAAAAAGGACCAAAAAGTTCTTCACGAAGCCAACCACTTCCTTCTCTTTTTTTCCTTCTGAGAAAGCTTGCTGAGGAAAAGCATGCTATTACAAAGTTCAACAGAAGTCTCAATAGCTATGTAGTACCTGGTTTCTGATAAATAAATTTCCATGAGACACTGGCTGTCCATCACCATTGCCCAGCGTCATTGGTCAAGGATCAGGACAAAATAGAAATGGGAAGTATTTTATTTATTTTTGGCCACACTGTGTGGCATTCAGGATCTTAGTCTCTCAGTCAGGGCTCAAACCCACGTCCCCTGCATCCGGAATGTGGAGCCTTGACCAACGGATCACCAGGAGGTCCCAGAAGTACTATACTTTAGAATGCCATACAGATGGAAAGGAGCCTAAGAATGCAAAGATATGTCTGTGCTTTCCATGTTTAACAGCCCTGGACAAGCTAGTTCAGAGTGAAGGAGTGAATGAATAGTAAATAACCTACCTTATATGCATTCTATAATCCAGTGTTCTCACTTCCAGGAGGGAGAAGATAATCTAAACGTTATATTAGAGGACTAGGCAGAGGACACAAAATAGTGACTGTGAGAAGCTCAAGTTTCATACTTCTTTTTTTAACAGTTCACATTAAAATTCATTACTTGAGTCCATGAGACAATACCAGGTAGAACTGGTTTTACTTATCCAAACAAATATATGGAACCCTAATCTAAAACCAAAGTCTAATCCAGATTTCAACTCATCACCTACCATCTATCATCTTTTTCTGTCTCCCTGTCTCCCTATAATCTATGTTTCTGTCTTATATTATGCACCTATCTATACCTATCTATCAACTGCTAACCTGACGAAATTGAGTTTTCTTCCCCATTTCTATTTCTATGCCCCACTCTGTACTTCCGGGAGTTGAATGGTCAAGGTCTTGGAGGCTATGGCTTCAATTTTACAGAATGATCAAAGAACAAGAATTTAGATTCATGACAACATGAGATAATTTCCACTGTTTTGCATTATATAGAAAAATACATCTTGGACAGTATGTCAACGAAGTATGAAAAATCACACAAAACAGATGCACCACAGCATGGGATTTCATTTCCATTTTTATTGGACATATTTACTAAATCATTCACATTGTATCACAACTCATGCATAATTCTGATGAGCTGTTATTTCCTTTATATCAGCCTTTTAACTTGATGCACTTTCCTTAAAATGACACTGATAGAATGTCAGTCACCTTCGAAGGCTAGGTACTGAGGCCATGCCCTGCCTTGCAAAACCAAGAAATGCTTAATTAAGCATCTTGGAAGCTCTTCTTCATCTTTGCCACAGAGACAGTATGCTTGGGAAAAGCCCTCACTCCTGGCAAACCTCATTTCCATTTGAAGAGCACTAGCCCCTACCGCTCCTGGCCACTCATTCCCAATCGCTCCTGGCCACTCATTCCCAATCTCTATGAAGCCTCTCCCAGATCCAATCGCAGCAGGAGATCAGCTAATAAGCATTCCTTAGGGAACCTTCCTGCTCCATGCTCACTGGAACTCCACGAGGAAAATAAAATTGGGTTCTGCCTTCCTTTCAAGCCTGGGGACAGCTGAGTTATCATCACCCCGAGGCTTGAGAAAGGGACTTCAAAACGTGGGATGCCTTTTGATTCCACATAAATACTTTCCCAGCTAAAGACTTCATTTAATCCAGCAGCTTCTGAGTCATAAGCAAATACCTTCTGACCTGCAGATAACTAGGAGTGAGTCTATTAAATGACAGGCCTCTCCCACTCCTGACAGAAGCAGATGGGCTCCGGGGAGAATTTCTTCTCCCTGATATTGTGCAGGACAGAAAAAAAAAAAAAAAAGCTGACAAATGGCAAAAATTAACTGTATTCATGATGTTTATAAAGGCTGAAGTATCTTGCAATTCATGGACTTGGCCATTTTAGTAGTCCTTATAGCTCTTACACTAAAGACAACTTAAAAGGAAAAATTGCACACACATCCATTTAAATTAATATTTTCTTTTGGCCACCTCACTGACAAGTAAGAGCCAATTTGTGAAAGATGGGGTCTTTTTCCACACCACAAATCAGAAGAGTAGTTTTACCTAAAGGGCCATCTTTATATATTTTGCTGTAGGAATAAAGGTACTAGGTGATATTTTATTTAAAAGGTTTGTACTTTATCAACAAGGATCTACTGTACGGCACAAGGAACTCTAGTTTGTAGAGTTCTGTAATAATGTAAACGGGAAAAGAATCTGGATATATGCATATAAATAACTGAATCACTTAGCTGTACACCTGAAACTTATCACAACATTGCATTTAACACATCAACTATAATCCAACATAAAATAAAAACTAAATTCAAAAAAGATTTGCACTTTAATTTTCAAAATGAGTGAAGTATTGCTCATTTCTTCTTTTATACCCTCCTCTACAGTTTCATTAATAAAATCCAACAATGCAGAAGGCTGATGTTGCTTAGCTGTGCTATGCTTAGTTGCGTCTGACTCTTTGCAACCCCATGGACTGTAACCTGCCAGACTCCTGTCCTGGGAATTCTCCAGGCAAGTATACTGGAATGGGTTGCCATGCCCTCCTCCAGGGGATCTTTCCAACTCGGGGATCGAACTCGGGTCTCCCACATTGCATGCAGATTCTTTACCCTCTGAGCCACTAGGGAAGCCCAAACTTGCTTAGGGTGGGGATGAAATGTAAGACATTTCATACTCAGAATGCATGCATGCACGCATGCTCAGTCACTTTAGTCATGTCTGACTCTTTGCGAGCCTATGAACAGTAGCCTGCCAGGCTCCTCTCCTTCTCCAGGCAAGAATACTGGAGTGTGCTGCCATGTCCTTTTCCAGGGGAGCTTCCCAATCCAGGGATCTAACTGCATCTTATGTGTTTCCTGCATTACAGGTGGGTTCTTTCCACTACTGCCACCTGGGAAGCCCTCATGCTCAGCATGAGAGTTTAAAGCAAAGGGTTCTCACTTCAAGGATAATTTCCAGTGACATAAGGCTGCTGGATAATGATGAGTCCTTTTATCAGGGTGTTCAAAGAGTTGCTGGCACAGAACATGAATCCAAAACTAACAACAATGTAGATCTGCAAATTTGCAGATTCAAATTCACAGAAAATTGGAAGCCTGAATTGAAAGCACCCTAAATGATACATACTAGGCTTAAAAGCTTCCTGACTTATGGAAATGTGACTGATAGGGGGACCAGTTCTGGAGAGTCACTAACAGGTAAACAGCTTATTCTCATCCTGGCTAAGGTTAAACATATAGAAGACAGCCATTTCAGATTAATCAGAAGAAAAATCTGTACCTTCAGGGAATGACATTAAAGAAATTCTGAGGCGACAAAGGAAAAATCTCTAAATAGCTTGAACAACTTCAGTAAGAGAATTTACATTTAAAACACAGAAAGAATTAATTACGTGCAGACCAAAGCAGATAACAAATTCTTGGATAGAAAAAAAGCAGGCAGAACTTTTAAATGGTAACTTGTTTGTTTGCTTTAGTTGAAAAACAACTCGGTATTACTTAAGAAATTCTACTTTTCTAAATCATACGTTTTAAATACCAAATATAATGATAACTCTAACATTTTTATTAACCATATCTCTTGGAAGCTTAAAAAAATGTCTTACTGAGTAACAGCAGACCAAAACTAAAAATAGGAGAAAGATGTTTTGCTTGTTTTTAATTTGGGGAGAACATGGTAACAGTTTTGTCAAATTCAATAGAAGTAATCAACCTTGAAGACAGCACAAAATTTGATTCTCACCAGAAAATTTATGAATCTATAACTCCAGTCAATGAAGAAAAACATCTTATCACGTGGAAAAATTTCTAATAAGTGGCTTAATTTTTATTTATAATAAATAAAATCTATTTATTAAAAGACTTTCACTTACAAATATTTTAGCTTCAAAGATTAAAGGATTTGCTTTCTGTTATATCCAAGTCTTGTTTTTAGGAAAATAATTTTTGTCTCTGATTTCCTTGTACTCACACCCCTAGGAGTGATTCACAGGATTCTTGGGGAGTAAATGAGTTTAATGGGACAGAATCTGGCAAGGCAACAAGAAATAACTTGGTTATTTCCCGTGGCATGTGGCTGCTGCTCCCAAGAATTTCAGCTCATTAACCTTTACTCTATAACCTTACTGCGCAGATAGAGGAAATCAGACCACAGAAAGTTAAGCAGGGAGCAAAAGCTAAGATAACCAAGAGAAACACAGTTTTGTAAAATTCTGTACATTAACTAGAGAGGAAGGTGGTTTACCACTGGCTTATTTTCTAAAAAAAGATCATGGTTTAGAGCTGGTGTATCCCCAGAGAGCTCAGTGGTAAAGAATCGGCCTCCCAATGAAGGGGACTCGAGTTTGATCCCTGGGTTTGGAAGACCCCCTGGAGTAGGAAATGGCAACCCACTTCAGTATTCCTGCCTGGAAAACTCCATGAACAGAGGTGGGCTCCAGTCCATGGCGTCACAAAGAGTCAGACATGACGGAGCATACAGGCACACACACCATCCCATCAATACAGCGGCCACAAGCCAGATGTGGCTAACGCAGTCTTAGCTC
Organism: Antilocapra americana; assembly: GCA_007570785.1. NCBI lineage: Eukaryota > Metazoa > Chordata > Mammalia > Artiodactyla > Antilocapridae > Antilocapra > Antilocapra americana. Next base: position 20,083,582 of record ML663567.1, on the reverse strand, counting down.
ACTTATTAAGATAAAAACTCCACTTTCTCAGCTGCATTAGCCACACTTCAAGTGGGTGATACCCTGTGGCTAGTGGCTACTGTTTAGATGGTACAGATACAGAACATGTCATCAGAGACAGTGGTATTCGATGCTGCGGATTTTGAGGTTGGGAGAAAGGAAATGGACAGAGTACAAAAGGGCACCTCAATTACAACAGAAACAAGGTCAGGAAGTGGGCACAGTCCTTTTGTTATCTGTGAGTAAGAATTTCTTTTACAGCATGAAAAATTCAAATGACTATCCTAAAGGTTTAGTCTTTTGGGAGTTTGCTTTTCACTAAACGTGTGGGGTTCTGACCATGCCAGAGGTGCAGGTTGCTTTACATATTATCATCTTATTTAACCTTCATCAACATTATGAGGTAGGCAGTATCATAATCCCACCTTACAGATATTAAGTGAGGCTTAGAGAGAGCAAGACCCTGATGCTGGGAAAGATTGAGGGCAGGAGGAGAAAGGCGCAACAGAGGATGAGATGTTTGGAGGGCATCACTGACTTGATGGACATGAGTTTGAGTAAACTGCAAGAGATAGTGAAGGATAGGGGAGCCTGGCATGCCTGCTGCAATCCACGGGGTTGCAAAGAGTCAGACACGACTGAGGGACTGAAAATAATAGCAGGCGACAAACCCAAAATCACATAGCTAATGTCTGGATTTCAAGCACGCTTATCCCTCCTAAGCCAGAGCTCTTGGGGGGCCAGTAGGACCTCCATTTGAGATGGTGGCAGAGAAAGGATGCTCCAGATACCACTACACACACTGCCTACCACATGAGGTGGGCCGCAGCCAGGTGGGTGGCTTGCTCTTTCTCCTTCTGGCCTAACACTCCTGTGATGTTGAGCCTGAGAACTTTCTATTTACAATGCCAAGTACCCTTTCTAATTATACTCTTGTTCCTATTCTTCACACCCATCCATCTCTGAGCTTTCCAATTTCCAAGTCCAGTCACTTCTATGTTTTCCATGATAGCTTGTGAGAAAGCCTTGAACCAGTTCAACCAGAATGGAGTGGTCCCCAAACAGCGTATCTGATTTCCCAATAGTCCATCACACATGCAAGTAAATATTCTGAACCCAATGGCTTCAATGTACCAAAGGAGAGCTTAGAAAATCAGAGTTTATCATTTATTATATACTAATGATTTTTTTATAGCTCTTTTAAGTTGTGCTAATGGTGGATGTCCAAACAACTCATGTGGAAGATGTACATGACTTCATATTCTGAGGGTCTTACAGGACAGCATCTGCCATAGAGGCCAAGGAGGAGGCTCATGCACGAGAGCTTACCTCCGAGGTGAGCCGTCCTCATGGGGCTGGATGATGACCACCTTCACAGTCACCGAGGTCCGGAGAAGGTCGATCATCTGCTCATGGGTCAGGGTGGCCACGGCCACTTTGCAGATCTCCACGAGGCGGCTACCCTGGCGAAGGCCGGCCTTCCACGCAAAACCGAAAGGTTCCACGTCTGCCACGATTCCCTCGAAGTTCACGTGGAAGCCCAGCTGGCCCAGCCCGTTCCTCCTCAGGGTCATTTCCACAGTCTCGCAGCCTCTGGTCACGATCTAAGGGGGAAGGGGCCGATGAGAGGCAGGGCTGCGGCGGGCACCAAGGCCCTGCCCTCCAGCTACCCCAGCGACAAGAAAACAGACAGGGACACGGCTCAACCCAAACTCTATCAGAATTATCCCTCGCGTCAGCCACAGAGAAAATAGCACAAATAAAATGATGGTTTCATTCTTCAAAGCCAGATTGGATACGGGTGTCCTGCTTTTTCCTAGAGGCCACTGACCCAGAGCCTGAGAGCTTAAGACAGGCTCTAATAACTTTCCCCTCTCCTTGCGACGTCACCTGACTTGGTGCTTAAGCATCTCAGTTCCATCGTTTCAAACAGACTGAGGCAATGGAAAATACATGGACCCTGTCACCCATCAAAGCAATAAAGCCTACTAGACAATTATTATTATTTTTTTTGGGTGAGCTGTGCAGCTTGCAGGATCCTACTTTCTCAACCAGGGGTCGAAGCCAGGACCCCAGCAGTCGCAGCACCAAGTCCTAACCACTAGATGCCAGGAAATTCCCTACTAGGCAATGTAACTCAACTTATAAAATGGCCCAGTGGAGCATCAGCTATGAAAAACAGCATGGCAGTGCCTCAGAAATATAAAATAGAATGACCATGTGACTCAGCAATCCTACGTCTGGGGATATACCCAAAAGAATTAAAAATAGGGACTCAAAGAGGTATGTAAACACACATGTTCTTAGCGGTGTTATTTACAATAATCAAAATGTGGAAGTAACTCAAGTGCCTATGGATGGAAGAATGGATACACAAAGTGTGGCGTATACAAACAACGAAAAAAAAATGGCCCAGTGCCTTTCCAAGCTAACACTTAGTGACCTGCCCCCCAGGATGGGCAGCAGCAGGCAGTCCAACTGTTAGGAAACCACAAGTGTTCTCTGCAGCAACCTGTGGACATCCTATTCTAAACCCTGGGGCCCCTCTCCTGGGACTGCCTGCCCATGCTTGCCTGGGTGGCGAGGACCATTCAGATCAAACGTGGGCCAGCCAGCCACCCTCAAAAGTTCTTTCTGAGAACAGCCCACATGAATGAAAAGAGAAACATGGGGTCATTGAAGATATGATGTGATGGCATGCTGTCACTGTTGTTTAGTTGCCAAGTTATGCTGGACTACTGGCGACCCCACAGACTGTAGCCCGCCAGACCCCTTTGTCCGCAGGACTTTCCAGGCAAGAATACTGCAGTGGGTTGCCATCTCCTTCTCCAGGGGATCTTCCCAACCCAGGGAATGAACTTGTGTCCCTTGCACTGGCAGGCGGATTCCTCACCACTGAGCCACCAAGGAAGCTCTTGGATGACCACGGCATCACTTACTTGGTGGTTTAAAACCAGGAGGTATCATACCCGTATCCCCCAAAGCACAGAGCTCAGAAGTTTCAATTTTAAAAATAAACTCTGCGTGAAACATGCTCTGAATACACAGATTCCTATTTAATAAGACCTATGGCTGTATATACAGCTGTGGGACCCAGACTGGGGCAGTGTATCACCCGTGTGGCTGACGTTGCCATGGTTACCCAGTGCTCCCACTGCCAGTCGGTTTCTCATAGGTGTAGTGGTGGTCTGGGGCTTAGGAAAATGGGGAAAGGGATTGCTGGCCTTAGTGGTGACGTTTTGAAAGATTGAAGTTTCCAAAGTTATGAACTGAACTAATTCAAAACTGTTGAACAAGTACTTTTGTAATATATACAACCTGAATACATTTTTCTTTCCCTTCTCTTTTCAGCTTTGTTTCAACTAAGCTTGCTGACCATAGGACATGTTCCTGGCCTTCTTTCTAATAGGAACCTAATTCTCAAGTCGAAATTTAACATCCGTATTATCAGATTAAAGAGTGAAAGGTCAAGCTTGTCCTTATTTCTACATGTTCTTTCTCTTCCTCTTATTTCTTCCAACCACCTGCCACATCCCCTACTTTTTGCAGCTTCTTTCTCCCTTCTGTTCCTTGCTCCTTAACATTTATAAAGGCTGAAGGATTATGCTCTCCACTGACTTGGAGTTCCTTACATAATTACATGATCAATGATCATATGGTGGCCTACCCATGTACCTGGGACTGGCTACATAATTTGTGAAATCTGGTGCAAAATAAAAATGTATGGCCCCTGAGACAAAAATTTCTGAGTCTCAGGGGCCATAGCAGATGGCAACAGCAGAGCATTCAACCAAGCCTGGGCTCTTTGGAGAGTGACCAGCCCTGCTTGTCCCTTTAGGCAGGAGTTCCCATTTCCCACCTGTGTCTTTACCTGCATACCAGGCACTTCTGTTTTCACCACTAGAAAATGCAGAGTTCACCATCTGTCCAACAGTGCCCCTTCCCCATTTCTCTACTATGACACCTCCATCCTCTTCCTTTCCATTTCTACTTCTCCTGCCTGGCACCAGCCTTATGTTCTAAGCCCCCAGTGGTCTTTGGGTTGGTTTATTTCTACCATCTCCTGTTACAAGCCATCCTAGATACAGCATATTGGGTTGGCCAAATAAGTTCATTTAGGTTTTTCTGCAATATCTAATGGAAAAACCCAAAGGAACTTTTTGGTTAACTCGATATTTCCTCAAATATATTCCAGCTATCAGGCAGCTTAGTCACATAGTCACTTTTCTAGAAAAATGGTAGAATGGGGTCCTTGAAATAGTGAATGTATCAGGCCCTCTGGGACGTGCATTTTGCTGGTTGGTGAAGGGACATGTGTCCGTGTTGTATTTTCCAGAGCACATATTACTATGACTCAGTGGGTCTCTGAAAAAGAAGTATTTCCAGGACTACTGAAAGCATGTATCCTGAGACTCACCAGATAATTCAATTCTCCAGATACATAAACTGATCACACACTTAATCATTCCCAAATCACATCTTGGTTTGTGCACATATACCCTCAATACTGCTGAACACTCTGAGGCCCTTCCTGTAAAGAGTGCCTGCAAATAATGACATTATTTCTCCAAAGCCAGCAGACACTGCCTTGATTGCATTGTCTCTTCTATGTGGTCTGGAATAACAAAAGATTTATATCTGGGGGCAGGAAAGGGGGCAGGAAATGGGTATAATTTCTCCTTTTTCTCATGATCCATGGCTAAATCTCTTCTAATGAATCAAATACACATCCCCTTGGGAGATGATTTTCACATGAAAAATTCTTTTGTCAAATCATATATTGTTCTTTTATTTGATTTATTCTTATAATTCTATTGTATATACTCAAACTAAAATCTGTATCTTCCCTTGTTAGACTAAGAATTATAAATACAACTGCTAAATACCATGGGCATCACTGAAAGGTTTTGCTTTGTCCCGCAAATAACAATCTCTTTTATGACTTTTTCTCTTAAATCTTTCTAACTTTAACTAGGTAATTCTATAAAACCTCTGCAAGAAACTGGCTGCAAGATAAATAACATATTTAATCTGGCAGACTAAACAGAAATACTCACTGCATAAAAATGCACAGAGTTGGAGGGACACATACCGCTTACTCTGACCATTAACATGGTCAACGGTGAGTCCATGCCTATTAACCTCCTCCTGTAAGGTATGTCATGCAAGTCTCTACAAACACACATAACATCTCATTAATTCTCCTGTCCTTCCTGCAAACACTATAAAAATACGTCCCAATGTTCCCTTTGGAAAGCCGGCTTCAATTTTCATTCCTAATCAACTGTTAGTGGAGGCTTCTCCACCATTCATGGATTCACAAGGAAAACCACTCACAAGGACACAGTGTTTAAAATCAGTTCTGCCCATGAGGAAAAGTATTTCATTCCCCAGGTAACACATCTGGGGTGGAACTTCCACAGCAGAAGCTATGAATATGAAGTTGAAGGCCTAAGGATGGTGGAAAAACAAAAGCTCTACTTACGCCCAGGCGCTGGACAATCTCCCTGACGTCTTCAGTACAGCTGTCCACCGAGGATAGAAGGATGCATTCTCCTCGTTCATAAAACACCTTGATACTCATTAGCCCAGATGTCCACCCAATGACATCCCTGCAGGAACAGTTAAAGACCACATTCTTGGAATCCTTCTCGATCAGCATTATGAACTCATTGGAAACCCCAAGGAGACACTCGATGTCTGCAGACTGGCCAAAGTCCCTCGCCACGACATGCCACATGATGGCTCCCACGCTGAATAGGTGGGCGTCCTTCCTGGGCTTCACTTTCTCCTTCTTCTTGGCGCCCAGAGTAATGAAGCTGAATTTCGCAGAGGTATCCACGGTGGCAGTTGTGACAAAGTTCTCCGCCAGGTCCTTCAAGTACTCCTGCCTCGTCCGAGTGGCCATCGCTCGAAACTTCTCCGATTTGTGGGCTGCGTTTTCCGCGTTGATTACTTTTGCTAAAAGGAAGTCCCGGAATACTGCCGACTTGGGGAAAGTTACACCTTTGGGGATTGGGGGACCAAATGGTGGCACATCTTTCGACCTAGAAACTCCAACGCTGGGGGAGGAAAAGGAGAAACGAGTTGAACCGTGATGCCATTATAGTTACCTTCAGAAATGTAACTGCTGAGTACACTGTCAACTGAAGCCAGCTACTTCTTTCCCACACCTCTGGATATCAAGGTTTTCTTTGTTTTTAAGCAAAACTTTCAAATTTAGTAGGTGCAGGGGAGGGGAATTATAGGCTGAGTAGCCTCCCTTCAAAATTTGTACGCTGAAGTCCAAAACTCCAGTAACTGGGAAAGTGGCTGTGTTTGGAGACTGGGTCTTTTCTTTGAAGAGATAGTTAAGTCAAAATGAGATCATGACAGTGGGCCCTAATCCAGTCTAACAAGTGTCCTTATAAAATGAAATACAAGCACACAGAAAGATAACCAGAGATGCAAACACACAGAAGAGAGACCATGTGAACACACAGCAGGGAGACGACCATCTGCAAGGCAAGAGAGAGGCCTCAGGGAGAACCAGGCCTGCCAACCCATGATTTTGGACTTCCAGCCTCCAGAACTGTGAGAAATAAAGGTCTGCTGTATAAACTGCCCGTTCTTTGGTTTGCACCATGACTGTGCGAGCTGACTAAGGCAAGGGCAATGGATGTGTAGCCAGGTTGGTGCTCTTTAACTTCTGTGGCCGAGCACCACTGAGAAACAGGGACCCTCCAACAGCTGACAGTGAGATCTGCCCTGCCGGCTAGCTACTGGGCACCCTGACCATCCTTAGAGAGCCAACCTTTTTGAATGTCCTTTTTAAGGAAACGCTCACTCGATCACATTTTGGAAGTCTAAATGAAGATTTTATGGAAATAAAGGTTTATAACATTTCAAATATAGAGTGACAGCAATCATCTTAACTTGGCAAAACCAATAATGCTCCCTTGTATCAGACAGAAGCTTTCGCTGTCTCAAATCTGTTTTGGAATAAGAGTGAATTAATAAATTTGCAGATGAAAGACTGGAGTGAGTGATTCAATGAACCCCCCAGCATCTACTCCCCAACTACTGAGCAGCTTCTGCAGACTGAGAATGAGGACCAACCCCACATCTGCCCAGGCTGATATTTTCTGTGTTGAGATAAATAAAGGAAGTCATCTGTGCTTCACTTTCTTCACTATAGAAAATCCTGAAACAAGTGAGTTAAGAAATGAAAATGGGTGAAATCTTCTGGGATGTAGCTGGTGGGACTCTAAATAGATCATAGTCCCCAGGGATCTCCCACCTTTGCTGTAACCTGCACACCTTGAACAGAGTTAACTGTTTCTGGGAATATGAGCTTTAAGACAGAAGACAGTCCGGGCGGGGCCTCAGCTAGTATGAAAGGACAGGAAAGGACCGCCTGTGGGACGGATGAGCAAACTCTGTCATGTGTGTGTGTGTGTGTGCTCAGTCACGTTTGACTCTTTGCGACCCATGGACTGTAGCCTACCAGGCTCCTCTGTCCATGGGATTTTCCAGGCAAGAATACTGGAGTGGCTTGCTATTTCCTCCCCCAGGAGATATTCCCAACCCAGGGATCGAACCCACGTCTCCTGCACTGGCAGGCAGGTTCTTTACCACTGAGCCACATGGGAAGCCCATGAATGTTTATGAGGCACTTTTAAAACCTTGAAGCACTCTGCTGCTTCACACTTGAACCTCACTAGTAAATGATAACTTAGCGGTACCATGTGGTTTCTCAAAAGGCAATGACCCTGTCTTTGAACCATTTGTATACATTGTCTGTTACCACAGAAAACGTAAGGCAAGCCACTTTGTTTATAAGCAAGATCTATATCAAAGGCATCCCCCACCCCCTCCCCCGGAGGAATCTAATTAAACCCAGAAAGCTCTAAAGAAATAAATGTGAAAAGGTACTACTTATCTTTTAAGATTTTTTGTGCTAATCAACCACCTCATGATAGAAGAATAAACTAAAAATAGAAAGTAATTAAAAATACCCAATTTGACCTAAAAATAGCAGCGGATAAAATAACACCAAATACAAGAACGCCCTAGGCTCATGTTTCCAACCCATTAGGGAAGTTCATTTAAGATGATTCTTCATAATTACCATTCACGGGGGAGATCCCAGAAGAATAAGCCAAATGAGCATGTTTGCACTGACTTTATTGGAGTGAGGCATATCGTCCCTGGCGGCTCAGACGGTAAAGAATCCGTCTGCAATTCAGGAGACATAGGTTCAATCCCTGGGTCGGGAAGATCCCCTAGAGGAGAGCATGGCAACCCACTCCAATATTCTTGCCTGGAGAATCCTCATGGACAGAGGAGCCTGGCAGGCTGCAGTCCATGGGTTCGTGAAGAATTGAACACGACTGAGCGACTAAGCGCATATCCTAGATATGGGCTAGATGTCTTTTTTTTTTTCAAGTATCACTTTTTTAAATAAAAAGTCGTTCAGAGCATTCAGGCCAGGGGTTGTGAACCAAGGTGCATACAAGAATAATCATAGTAGAATCATGCAGATGGAGAGGGTACTAGGGGCTGCGGGCAAGGAGGCAAGCTGGCAGCACCTAATACACAGGCCAGTATCCTTGCCCCCCGGAGGGCACGACCACAGTTCACAGGCCCCTCCACCTCTCACACACACCCAGGCCTGGTCCCCACCCAGGCTCAAGTGTGACCACTGCTTCAGGATGGTCACGTGTTGTGCATAATTCCTGCTATTCATTCTTAACTACACACTGAAGTCAATTCTGTTATCCTTAGTTTTCAGAGAAGGAATTGAAGGGCCCCCAAAATAAGGACTTCCCTATAGCTCAGATGGCAAAGAATCTGCCTGCAATGCAGGAGACCTGGGTTCGATCCCTCGGTCAGGAGGATCCCCTGGAGAAGGAAATGGCAACCCACTCCAGTGTTCTTGCCTGGAGAATCCCATGCACAGAAGAACCTGGTGGGCTACAGTCCATGGGGTCGCAAAGAGTCGGACACTACTCAGGGACTAACACACAAAAATAAGCTAAGTTGCAATTGCGGCAGGAGAACTGGACCCTCACTCGGGTCAGAGACCCACTCTTTTAACAACGCCCCACATGACAGGCGCTTCCTGAGGAAGAGCAGGGCTGGAGGAAAGGCAGGCCCTGTTGGCCCTTCCTGGGACTCCTGGGCACCTGGCTGGCCTTTTGAGAGCACCAAAGCATCAAACGCCCATCTTGAGATCTAGTGTGGGTGTTTCCAAGACCTTCGCTCTACCACAACAGGTTTCTTTCAGGGAAGCACTGACGTGGCCGCGTCATCCACCTCTGGGGCTGCTATCAACTGAGCAATGGCGCTGGCAGGGCTGGATGAAGTCCTGAAAGCCGAGGAAAGGTGTCACCTACACTCATGACCTGCTAGGAATCTCACTGTTTCAAAATGGGAAGAAAGCAATTACTTCTTACAGAAAGTACCTGAGTGATGATCAAGGGAAATGTAATTAGGGAGAAAAAAAAAAGGATAATTAGGGGCTCAGAAAGAATAATTGGAAAACAAAGATATTTTGGGAAAAGAGGACCTGTTGGAACAACTCTGGGAGCACGGAGCGCCAGGGGCGGCTGACTCACCTGTAACACACGTTTTCGGTACATGGATTATGCACTTTGACGATGACGAAGACGTGTTGAAAGTGGGACCGGATGCTTTTTGGAGTAAAAGGAAGTGCTCCGGGCTCTTGGAAGACGATGGTCACGATGTCATTTCCTATATGCCTTTTCCTCAGGAGCTGCGGTCAGGAAAGTGAACACACACACACAGAGTTACAGACAAGGTTTTCTGTAAAAACAAGATATGTAAATATATACAATGCACTCAGCTTTCAATTTCAAGGAGTTTGTTTTAGAAAAGCAGAGCTGTTCTTAGGAAGTTCAGGTTCCTCGATGTGGCCACGTTAAAAGATAGATGAAGAGAAAAGCCTCGATATTCAAGTTCATCTTTTACTTTAAAATGGAACTGTCATTCTCCCTCCTTTTCATCTTTATCATTTTTTTTTAATCCTGAAATAATAGCCCATTAGAGCTAAAATCACTCTAAGGAGATTCGTAGGTTAAGCTTTCCAACTTAAAGGCAGGGGATGGCATGGCATCCAAGGGAAGGTACAGTGTTTCCAAGTCCTCCACTTGGGGCTTAGTTGTGTCTGTGCTTTCACAGACATGTGCATTTCTGCAACAAAAATACAGAAGGCTGGGGGCTTCCCTGGTGGCTCCGTGGTAAAGAATCTGCCTGCCAGTGCAGGAGACACAGGTTCAATCCCTGATCCGGGAGGATCCCACATGCTGCACGGCAACTAAGCCACATGCCACAGAAACCGAGCCTGTGCTCTAGAGCCCGGGAGCCACGGCCACTGAGCCCTGGGGCTGCAACTGCGAAGCACGTGCGCCCCAGAGCCCGCGCTGCTCAAGAGAAGCCGTCCCGATGAGAAGCCCGTGTGCCGCAACAAGAGAGGAGCCCCCGCTCGCCAAGACGAGAGAAAAGCCTGTGCACCGACGCAGACCCTGCGCAGCCATAAATACACATATAAAAATTTAAAGACAATACAGAAGGCTGTTATTTTGGTGGCTAATATTTTCAAACTAATTAACTGAAATCTGGCCTTTTAAAATGTATGCTGGAAACACAGAATCCACCAGATTTATTGGGAAAGCCCAATAAATGACATATGCAGCAGAAGAGACGGAACCCGGGAGCGGTAACACTGAACGCTGTTACTTGAGATGTTCCTTCTGCCAAGAACACCCCGTTCACCCCAAGTCTCTTCTAGACCACTCAGGTCTGAGTTACCACAGCACCAAGAAAAATGTTCTTGGCGACACTGCGCATGGCCTGCACCCACACTCCAAGCCCAAGGCAACAACATTAGCAGTCTGGTCCTCTTTAAGTCTTGGCTTACTTCTTCTGTATCAGGTCATAATCATCAGGAGGGCAGGAGACGTGTCTGATGACTTCTGGTCTCCTGGGTTCTAATGGCCTGCCCAGGACACAGCAGATACCCCCTACCCAATATGAATAAACAAATGATACAAATACACAATCACAGCCACGTAACACTGAACGATAAAACACTGAACACCTCTGAATCCATGCTGAGAAACCCATACACCCCAAAAGCTGATGCATCTAAAGTCACTAGGATCTGTGCTCACAGAGTCTGTGATCCTCGGTTTTCATAGAGACAGTAATCCTCACATGAGTTGGTGATGTCATTGGACGAACAGGGTAATCTCAGGTAGTAAATCTCTCTTTACGAGCAGTAACAAAGGCAACAAGCTTGTGTTCAAATTTATTTGGCACCTACAGAACATACTTCACTGTAAAGAGCATTAAGTTCGACTTTTAAAACCTTTTAAAGCCAGATACAAAAAGGATTTCATTGTCACGCCCCTGACTTGTGATTTAGCATGATAAAAGGCCTGGAAAAGTGGGAACGAAATGTCCCTTCTTCAAGAATTCACTGCTTGCCAGTTAAATTGCTGATTCATATGCTGGAAAATTCCTATTTAAATCCCCATGGTTAAAGTTATAAACACACGAAAATCGTTTTACTGCCCAAGTGAAGTTTTGAAAGATATATTAATATCCATTAATGAGCCATCTGTTGTTTCAAAAATGTTTGCTGGATATTTAAGTATGAGGTGCCACTTCAGAAGCATGTAAAAAATATCAGTAGCAAACTAGTCATATATTCACTGTGTTATTTACCCATTCGATCGTGGACACAGATGTTAGCTACAATAAACATTTCATGGAAAGAAAAGAAAAGAAGGCAGGGCATATATCTAACACAAGCACCATGGGACTCCTGGGCAGGCCAGTGGTTAGGACTCTGCGTTTCCACTGCAGGGGACTCGAGTTCGATCCCTGGTCGTGGAATTAAGATTCCACATGCTAAGTGGTGCAGCCAAAAAACTAAAATAGAGTAAAGAAAATGAGGACTTCTCTGGTGGTGCACTAGTTAAGGATCCGCCTTGCGATGCAGGGGACGTGGGTTTCATCCCTGGTTGGGGAACTAAGATCTCACATGCCACAGAGCAACTAAACCCCCGTGCCACAACCAGAGAGAGTTCAAGCACCCCAACGAAAGGTCCCGAAGGACGCGGTGATGAATCCTCATGCTGGACAATGAATCCCCATGCCACGAGGAAGGCCCAAGGCAGCCAAATAGGTAAGCAAAAATCAGTAAATATTTTAAAACTTTTTAAATAAAAAAAATAAACACCACGATAAGCTGAAAATGGTATGAGGCTAAGCTATTCTTCCCTCGTCTCCCCAGTAACTGAAACACATGATTTACATGTACTGTAATAGGACAAGAAAATTCAGGGACAAATGAAAAGTTAAAAAAAATAACAGTATCTAACAATAAACAGAAATATCTAACAGTGTGTTCAATGTGTTCGCTGAGCACGGATACGGTAGCTTGTGCTGTACTTTCCTCAAAACACAGGACTTCTCAGACTGGTGACAAGACACGGCTCATGGTGGCCAAGGCCACACGGGGACTCTGGGCCCCTGCTTCCGCAGTGACCTCCCTCCTGGTTAACCTTGCACCGGCGGGCTGGCGCTTGACTCAGTGAGGCAGGTATTCCTATCCATTTCTCTCCCCGCTGAAGGAAGATGTTGGGTCCAATCCCACACTACTCTTCGGGAAGCACAATATTTAAAGCACAAGTTAGAGGAAAATTTAAGGCTGGTTATTTTGAAAACATGCCAGTCTGCCTTTGTCTCTTTCTAATCATATTCTCTTGCTTCGTAAAATGGGCTGTGCTCAGACGCTTAGAGTTCTGACCCTTTGTGACCCTGTGGACTGTAGCCGGCCAGGCTCCCCTGTCCATGGGATTCTCCGAAGACCACTGGAGTAGGTTGCCATTTCCTCCTGCAGGAGATCTTCCCAACCCAGGGATAGAACCCTCACCTCTTACATCTCCTGCAAAGGTAGGCAGATTTGTTACCACTAAAACTGTATACTTTTGCTTTGTAAAACAGGCTAGAAATATTTCTTAAATTCTGGTTAATTTAACCATGGTCACAGAATGCATTTAGAAAAAGTGGAGGTGAGGAACATGGAGACTCATTAAGAGGAGGAAAATAACATCTCAAGCTCTTTGGAGAGAACAGCCCAAGAAAATGAACACCCGGCCCATTAACAGGATCCCTGAATCTCTTCAGAGACTAAATACATCTGGCAAGTTCTCAGAAACATTAGTCATTGTCAGACATTAAATAACCTAAGCAATTCTTGGGCTTCTTATGTAAAGGTAAGGGTTCTCTTTAGTAGTTATATCCCATTGTAACTGGTAAATGAAACTCTGTAGAATGGACTCCGGAAATGGAAAGGAAAGGGCATGGCAGCCTACACAGACCACAGTGGTCCAGACAGGAAGGCAAGCTGCTACTTACTAAGAGGTCCCTGGCACTATTTCAGGAATTAAGTAATGATGACGTTTTCTAGGCCTTTCTAGACATAAGAAGCTCCTAACACTTGCTCGGCGCCAAGACTGCCAGCTCAGTGTCTTCAACTGAAAAACTGAGTTAATAAATATTATATTAGATTTACAGAGTCAGTTCTTCTAAATTCCCAACATTGGATTCAAGCTGTGAGACAGGAATAAGCTCTTGTTATGACAAGGGAAGTGAAAATGTGATTCTTCACCCAATTCTATAACGAAAAAGCATTCAGATGCTACAGAAATAGCAACCTGTGGGTTTAAATTGTCAATTCCTTAAACAAATTTCAGAGTTTCACAGGTCCGGTTTTAACTTGGTGCAACATCCAGAAGCAAGTGAAAACAAACAATCTCCAGGCAGTCGCATATGCATCAAAAATGGCATAAAGTTGAACCTGGTTAGATCTACTAGCCTCTATACAAATAAGTTCATTTGTCACATTCTTTTTTAAAAAACCTAGCAAGATAGGAAAACAAAACAAAACATATTACACCTAATTTTGGAAGAAATTAGGGGAGAAGAGGCTACACATACATAAGAAACAGAAAGTAGGTGAGATGTGGTTCAGAAAATGTCTCTAAATATCAGTGATTTGAAAGCTTAATTTGAAACTGGAGAAGGCAGATCTCCAGAGAGCATTTCTTGTCTTAAAAAGCAAACAGGTGAAAATGGGCATGATTTCAAAGAGAAAACTGCATTGTTTAATGATTACAAGTTCTGAAATTCAAAGCAATGAGTGCAGAAGTGAGCAAAATATGAAATGTATTCCCATTAAAAAAAAAAAACAATCATAAGTTCTGGATCTCAGTCCTTCAGGTGTCGTCGGAAAGTCCGGCAGGATGGGCAGGGCTGATAAAGGCCGATTTGGCCTGATCCTTCCCACAGTCTGACTGGCCACAACCCCTTTCTGAGGGCCACCTGCTGCTAGCTGCTGCAGTAGGCATCTTGTGTTTGCTAACTCTGCTTAGAGAGTGTCTGCCCTTGGGACCTCCCTGGCAGACCAGTGGCTAAGACTCTGCATTTCCAGCGCAGCTGGGGGTGGGGGGAAGTTCGACCCCTGGTCGGGAACTAGATCCCACGTGCTGTAATGAAACTGGAGATTCCTCATGCTGCACCGTAGACCCAGTGCCACCAAATAATTGTTTTTAGAAGTGTCTCCTCTTTGCATGCAGGGCTAGCTTCTCCTCCTTCAGAGACTCCCCTAATTTTGCACTATGCACACAGAACACACACAATACACGTGCGTGCAAGCAAGACACTGCCCCCACCCATATACTCTATACTCAAAAAAGCATATACCAGCGGTTAGGACTTCACTTTTGTTTTTAAGAGACATCTATAGCGCTTCCTGTATAATGAAATGGAATAAGTCAACATTAAATAGTAGTCTGAGTAGTAAGAAAGAGAGCAGAAACCCACACACATTACCACATAAATACAGAGGATCTATACTTAAAGAAGGAAAACCTTGCCTCTGCACTCCCATAAAAAAGTGACCACAGTTAACCACTCTGATCTCAGATCAGCAAGAAGATACCAAATTTAATCGCCATTTCAAAGATGCATTGGCTGATTTACCATATAATGAATGTAAAAATATTATATGCAATATTTTACCAACAACAAGAAAAAATGTACAAACCAGTTAAGCAAACCTGAATATTTTAGAAATGGAGAAATAAGCCATGAATGCAGATTTTTAATGATTTAATAACAAAGTGAAGATAAGAAAGGATTATGAAGATACAAGTGTTTCTCTTCTGAAAATTAGTGCTAGCCCCTTTTCAAAGCAATAATTCTTACTGTATAAGTATATACTCCTTTTTCTGGCCTGAGAATAAAGCTAATCATGAAAAGCTGAATAAGCACCTTATGCTTCCAAAATAGTCTAGGTGACCATTTACAGGTGAATGCAAGAGCAGTCAGGACCTGCTTGTACAGAACTTAATGCAGTGGGGTCTTCTAGTATCTGAATGGTTCCTCGGCTTCCCTGGGGGCTCAGAGAGTAAGGAAATCTGCCTGCAATGCAGGAGACCTGGGCTCGATCCCTGGGTTGGGAAGATCCCTGGAAGAGGAAATGGCACCTCATTCCAGCATTCTTGCCTGGAGAATTCCATGGACAGAGGAGCCTGGCGGGCTACAGACCACGGGGTCACAAAAGAGCAGAACACAACTGAGCGACTCGCACTCTCACTTCACTTCTTCAGCAGTACCAGTGAGGGACTTACAAGTACACACACAAACCTTTTCAGGCAGGGGCTGACCATCTGCCTAAATTATATGGTGAAGGGGTTGCAGCCTAAGGAGCTCTGTCATTATTACTTCTGTAGATGTCAAGTCCATCCCTAGAAAAAGACGAGGATTCTTCAGATGGAATCTCAGAAACCCAGGGGCTTGGTCTTTTCCCTCAGGGAGCTCCATGGAGCTCAGATACCCCTTCCAAGCAGAGCAGTTCTAACGTTAAAGCATTAAAAAAAGGAGGTTTACTCTGTGCCAGAACCACGCTACCTTTATCTGTTTTATACACTTAGCTTGAAGAAAAAGGTTTCTCTGCCAAAGTGAAGTCTGAAGCTAATTTATGGGGATCTTTCCACTGATAACATCCCAGGACAGCTTAACTATGATTTGTCTACAGGACAAGTGGGAGGGAAACAAGCACCCAGGGGAGACAGCCCTGGGAAAAGTGGACTGACTGCCAAACAGACTGAGAGACCTGGGGGCCTCACTGAAGAGGGAAAACATGCGAGAACGGGTTTCCTTATCATTCCCGGGTCTGGCTAGGTTTTCTTTGTAAGAATCAGACATTCCAAAGGTTGAACTCTTCTGCAACTGTGGTGAACTCTCTAACTACTTTTTACTACATCTTGGAATAAGCTTTCAGCTTGATTTATTATAAGAACAAACAAGAAATTCTATCTGATGTGGACACGTCTGGACCAGTTAAATAGTCACAGATACCATGGTGTTAATGAGGCACAATTCATGTACAGACAGTTAACTGTGCTAAGCTGTGGCCTCAAACAGCAGTCATGAGCCCGGATGGTCATTTCAGACACTTATGCCCTTGCCATTAACACAATCCGTGGGCATGGGTTGGGTCGGTGAAAGACATGGCAAAGCAGCACAACCCACAAGAAATCTGAAAAGTCCATGTTCCAAGACTGTGCAGAGCCATCATTGATCTACGACCAGAATATTCTGATGACAACTCACAATTAGCAAAATATTAAGTATCAAAGTTAAAATAGTTTTCTGAAATTGTTGATAAATTAGTCCCTTATTTTCTTAGCTATTCAGGCCTTAGCTTTTCATAATAAGTCTTTAGGATGGGGAACAGGAAGATGAAATGCAAATTAAGTCATCTAAAATACTTGTCCTCTATATCTCATAAGTTATAAATTGTAACAACCCCCAAAATTTATTGAGCACACTCTGTGCCAGGCACTATTTTAAGTGCTTTATACATATTAACTCCTCTATCAACTAAGAAACATTCATTAATTCATTCCACAAATGGTAATTGACTGCTCTCTGCTTTCTGGGCATGTCCTCGTATGCATACAATACTCAGTAAAGAGAAGAGGTAAAAGTCTCTGTCTTCAGCAATAAAAGAAAATAAACCACAGAAAATTTTGCCCAAGGTCACAAAGATGGTAGCTAGGAAATGTGGTTCTAGAATTTCTGCTCTTAATGACTATTCTTCTGCTTAAGCTTTTTTCCAACCTAGAAGGAGGAAGCCTCAAAGAAAGCCCTAGAATCACAGAAGTCTAACACCGAGAGGAAGATGTTACGTATCATTTTGTCCAGATACACTCATGTGTGTCAAATCTCCTCATGTCCAAACCTTTGGAAGGTATCACAAAAATACAGCATCCTGTCTGTTTGAGCCTGGGTGTAGGCTTCTTCCTTCTCAGCACAAGGTTCCAAGCACCCACTACTGGCTACCTAGACCACATCCTCATTATACACTGCTGCTAAGCCGCTTCATTCGTGTCCAACTCTGTGCGACCCCATAGACAGAAGCCCACCAGGCTCCTCCGTCCACAGGGTTCTCCAAGCAAGAATACTGGAGTGGGTTGCCGTTTCCTTCTCCATCCTCATTATATAATTATCATATTTCTTGAGAGACTAAGAATCTTGCCAAGGCCACAAGGCAAGTGACTGGCTACGGTTAAGTTCAGAATGCAAGTCCAATGATTTTTATCCTACACCCTACATTCTCATCCTTTTCACGTGATTACCTATGTTGAGTATGTAAATTTCCCAAAGAACCACATATAAGATCATACATATTCCATATATATAAGAGCAACTAAAAAAAGCAAAACAGTTTTTTTTAAACAATTCTCTAATCTATTAGCATAACTTATTCAATGCCATGGATTCTCACTCAAGTTAAAAAAGAAAAATGAAAATGGAACCAAGTAAGTCTTTAGGCTATACAGTGTGTGATGTACTGTCTCAATGCAAGGGATTTTTTTTTTTTAATCTCACATTTGGGAAACGGAAAGCACTCACGTATCTCCCTCCCCATCCCCTGTGCTTCCATCCACATTTTTGTTTGTAGGACTTTTCAGGGATAATTTCAATGAAAGAAAGTCAGGTATAAAGAACTCATAAAACCACAATTTTAATTACAGTTCATTAAAAAGGGGGTAGAGGAATCTAGTATTGAGTACTGATAAGAGCAAAGTGAAATGAGCTCTGAAATTCCAGAGGCTGCCATCTGAGAAGCAATGGGGTGGATTCAGTTTGGAGTCCACCAGGGACTTCCCCAGTGGTCCAGTGCTTAATGCAGGGATGTGGGTTGGATCCTTGATCGGGGAACTAAGATCTCACATGCAATGGGGCAACTAAGCCCACGGGCCATAACTACTGAGCCTGCGCGCCACAACTAGGGAGCCAGTTCACCACAACAAAAGATCAAGAGTACTCTTGTCAAGTAGGAACTGAAACAGCAGTAGATAAATGATTTTTTTTTTAAGTGACTCAGGTAACTGGGGAGCTGGCAGGACCTTGGGATTCAAATGCTCCATAAGTGGGGTCCAAAGGCACTCGTTCTATTTCTACTACTGTGCTGCCAGGTTCTCTGGGTCTGAGTTAAGCCCTATGAGATTTCTGAGCCGCAACTTGCCCCGAATTTAATTACTGGATGATTCGTAAGTATCTGCAGGACAACTCCATGGTCTAAATTGAGCACCTTAATACCTGGTAAGTCCACATGGCATTATTTCAAATAAATGTTTTGAGAGCTGGAAACCCCTTAGTTTAAAATATATGCATATAAATTCATAAACGTGATCTAGGGATTGTAACTCCGTCTCATAAAAAACATAAAGACACGGATCAAAAGATAGATCCTCTGAAGGTAGAAGGCAGAGCTCAGATTACTAGAAAACCCTGTAGAATATACAAGATGGACAAGGGGCTGAGGTCAAGTGTTGGAAGAAAACACCCATCTAGCAATTACTCCAAGAAGATGGCTAAACAGAGGAGCTGCAGTCCGGAACAGGACAAACAAGGCTGGGGCCAGGGGACCTCCTTCTCTTCTAGCTGTGGGACCTAAGGTGGTTCTTGCCACCTGGGGACAGGACAAGTAGCCTCTTCAGAAAGAAGCATCCTTTGACTGCCTTCATGGAATTTCATGAGCACTCAGAAAACATGTAAAAAAGAAAGGCAAGTTCTCTGCAACAATTAAGTTTCATTCATTTGACAAACACTGAGCAACTACTATGCAGTCTTTGGTGCTTTGATTTAGAGCAAAGGAGTACAGTTAAGTGACATCAGGAAAACTAAGTTTTCTTGAACATGAAAACAAACTTTGCTTTAACTCTGGGTTTGCCCCCAAATATAATCAAACTCCTAAAATTAAAGAATGCCACAAGTAAGTTATAACATACTTTCTTACAATAACTTAATTACCACATGCAGAAGCCAAAGTTCAGGTTACATTTGTTGACTTTTTTTGCAATTTGTAATTAGTACAGTTGACACTGGTTCCCATTAAGGGTTTGCCTCGCAAGCAATTCAGGTGAGTGTGGGGGAGTATGTAAGTTTTGCAAGAAAAAAGTGCAATGAAACTTGTGTAGCAATAATCACTTTAAAGCCCAAATGCTTCCCAATGATAAGAGTCAAAGATTATTAACGCCATTTAAGGGGAGGGGGGGAGAAACCCTAGCAATTCTTTGCAAACTCTGAATACACTAATACCATCCGAGAGCTGCGGGTGGAGTCGGCACGTGCTGTGGGAGTGGCGAGAGGCTGTACCTGCTGCCTGTTGTTCGGCGTGTGGGGGAGCATGGTGCACACGTGGAACATGAGCTCGTAGTCTTTGTACGTCGTGTACAAGGAGTGCGTTCCTGTAGAATCCGCTGAAAACAAAGATTAATTACAAGAACAAGTCAGGCCACTGCAGATTAGCAATTCAACACTCAGAAGGTCATTATCACAAAAGGCAGCTCAGTAGCAAAGAAAGGATGGCCCAACCGTAAAGGAGCACTGTCTCGGTGGCAGCCTGCTGCACTCTCCCCAGGCACAGTTTCCACCACTTTCCAGCCCGTGGCAGCTGCCTGGGTTTTCTTCTTTCGCTCTCACACATGCTTTACTGAACACACGGTTTCCCCTCTCTTTTATTCTGCATTCTTACCTTCCCAGGGCTGAGGACCCACATGGGAGAGATGTTTCTGCCACGAGGGGTCCAGGTGAAGAGGAGAGGAGGAGGTATGGTCTGGTGCAGGTCTGGGAGCAATTACTAGATGGGACAGAGCTATAGCCAGAAGCTGCCCTTGCCCCATAGAGTGCGTGTGTGTGTGTGTGTGTGTGCGCGCGCGCGCGTGCGTGCGTGTGTGTGTGTGTGTGTGTGTGTGTTTACAGCTAATTCTTAGTAATTCTTGGGCACTTGACCCTCCAGAACTTAGAAAAATGACTTCGTATGGAAATGAGGACAAAAGATATTAAGGATTTCTCTCCTGAATGATGGAACTAATTTTCTTTTCTTTTCAACAGGCAATGCGACGATGCAGTCATATGATTAAGACCAAGGAGAATGAATGAGATCTCTTACTGTATATTATGCACTGACACATGTTAAAAAACTATGACATCTAAATCCCTGTTAATCATACAGCTATTCATCTTTTCAAAAGCAGAATGATTCTTTGCAAATTCAAGACCCATCTGTATCATCAACAGATTACCTCACTGAGAATTTCAGACACCAAGGCAACACAGTGACTATAAAACGGTTAAGTAATGATTTCAGGATGGGGTTTTGAACCACCTTGCATACGGATAAAGATAGAAAGATAAACAGAAATGAAGAGGTAAACAATTTTGTCTTTCTCAATCCTTGACCTATATCTATTCTTCCACCTTTTAAAGAACAAGGAACAATTCCATTCAATATTATTTAAAATGAAGTTTATTCCATTGGGTTTATTGAGAAAACTCTAAATAGTTACCTAGGGCTAACATTTTTTTTTAATCTGAAATTGAAAAAATTTTACTTTCAAAACATTAAAACACATAATCTTCATGAGCATTTATTATTTTCTTTCTAAATCATGTAAAATTTTTTTATTTCCAGGATTTATATCCAATTCAGAAATAGTCCTGAAAATCCTCTAGAAAAAAAATATACAGTTTTGCACTGAAAAGGTAGTCATAGAAGGCAATTTCATGAGTAAGGGGAGTGTGTAGAATGTTTATCTATGGATATTGGTAGATCAACTTGCAGATGGTCAGAGAGTATATTCATCTAATAAGCTGTATACTATCTAGTTCCCAAATAAAGACATTTTCTCTTTTAACTATTCATTAAATGCATATTTGTTACTTTTTCATAGGACTTTTTAGGGAGTTTCAACTGTCTTATCGCAGGATCTTGATAGTGAAAGTGGCTTTGGAAGTGAGCAGACCGGTCATGAAAGAACGATGACTGTTTTTGCCATGAAGAAATAACAGTGAAGGTCAGAGGATGAACTAACCCTGGGTTCAAGGACTCCCATCACAACACTTACTCCGATGTTTAAAATTCAGTACGAGAAATGCTGACAGATGCTTAAGAGTCTGGTCAGTGGGCTTCAGATTCAGGGAATTGCAATGAAAAAAAGAAAAGTGCAATTTTGAGGGGAAGGGGGAGAAACACTTTCAAAAATGTGGTCATAGCTTGTCTATCCCAAGCTAAAGGATGAGTTTTGGAAATTAAGTATTTTTAAAGTTTTCATCTCAACTATCAGTATAGCAACGGAAAAGGTAAACCCACAAGCTTGGTGGGGCTTGCTGCAAATACTTCTACTAAAAAAGAGATACAAGGCCATCTATGGCAGCCTACAGTTTTATAATTCTCTGTACCTAACCAAGGAAAGGCAGCCACAGCCTGGGTCTGTACTCGACAGGTCAGCAGAGCAATTCAGCGGCTCAGGGCTCGTCTGCGCCTACCCCATGTCACTCTGTGCTTAAGAGAGAAGCAGCTCATTTTAAAGCTGGAAGGGACACCTCAGATACTCTAGCCCAAATACTCTGAATTTTCTTTGTGAAGAAAATATGGCCCAGATTTTACCAAGGTCCTGCAGCAGGCAGAATTAAAACTGAGACAGTGGGGAACTTCCCTGGTTGTCCAGTGGTTAGGAATCCACCTTCCAACGCAGGGGACAGTCCCTGGTTGGAGGGATTGTGGGTTCAATCCCTGCTTGGAGAACTAAGATCCCATATGGCTCTGAGCAACGAAGCCCACTGGCAACAACTACAGATGCCCACATGCCACCGCCACAAAAGGTGGCAACTAAGACCCAACACAGACAAAAATAAATAGATAAACATTAAAAAATTAAACACAATTCTCCTGAACTTAAGATTTTCTTGCTCATTGCATAAAAGGCATAAATTTCATCTGACCGTTCTATGAAGCACAATTCTTAGGGAGTTCCTCTGAACTGAAGATGTGCCATGATTTCTTTGTCCCTCTAACACCTTGCTCATAAAAATATGAATCGACATGTCAAAATTTTGTTCTTATTTCCTTGAGCTAACACGATCAGCATGGCATCTGTAATGTTTTAAAGATATCTCCTAGGTCATAAAAACTCAAAGCTGATATCTATTCTGTACATAGGAAAAAACAGTATTTGTACTATCTATGTTGTAGCTTCATAGAATGTATACATCAGGAGCTTCTAAACTGTCCCCTCATCCCTCCCACAGCAGAAGGGCGGCAGACATGCAGAGCAGCAGTGAGCCCATGTCGGTGCTCATTCTTCAGGAAGGCATCCCTAAGGGCAGCATGTGAGCACTGCTAGGGGTTGTACGGTAGTCTGTAGGTAAGGGAGTTTGGCAGAGAAAAAAGAAAGAAAATTCAGAAAAGGTCTCAATGATCTTCCTTAAAATAAGTGGCCACTCACAACAGGTATCATATATTATTCTCTAACCTTTACATTTCTGGACTCCCCTGGTGGCTCAGATGGTAAAGCATATGACTACAATGCGGGAGACCCAGGTGCAATCCCGGGGTTGGGAAGAACCCCTGGAAAAGGCAATGGCACCCCACTCCAGCACTCTTGCCTGGAAAATCCCATGGACGGAGGAGCCTGGTAGGCTGCAGTCCGGTGGGGTCACAAAGAGTCGGACACGCCTAAGCGACTTCACTCTCACTTTCCATTTCTGAGGCATGAGCAATGCACATCCCGCTTAATAGGCAAGCTCCAACCCTGATGTCTGTGCAAGGTACACGGGGCCTGTGTGTGAGCCAGCTTTTCTCCAGATCTTGATCTATGCTCTCAGTGTCACTTTCAAAACCAGGAAAACAAATATTGAATATTACCACGCATATACAGAATCTAGAAAAATAGTATCGATGAATCTATGTGCAGGGAAGGAGCAGAGACACAGATACAGAGAATGGACTTGTCAACACAGTGAGAAGAGAGGTTAGGCGGAATTGATAAAGTAGCAATGTCATATATATATATATATATACACAAGGACGTGTGGTCAAGAATCTGCCTGCCAAGCAGGAAACTCAGGTTCAATCCCTCAGCCAGGAAGATCACCTGGAGGAGGAAATGGCAGCGTACTACAGTATTCCTGCCTGGAGAATCCCATGGGCAGAGGAGCCTGGCGGGCTACAGTCCATGGGGTCATAAACGAGTCAGGTACAACTGAGGCAACAGAGCATACGTGTAAAACGGATAGCTACTGGGAAGTCATTTTCTAGCGCAAGGAGCTCAGCCCCATACTTCGTGATGACCTCAGAAGGTGGGACGGGAGTGGGGCTCAAGAGGGAGGGAGGCAGGCTCAGCACATGTATACTTATGGCTGGTTCGCATTGTTGGGTGGCAGAGACCACCACAACACTGTAAAGCAATTATCTTCCCGTTACATGTTTTTTTTTTAATTAAAAATTAAAAAATTTTAAATTAAAAAAAAAAAAAAAAAGATGGAAACCCCAGAACTGACGACAAGCCAGCACAGGCAGACCAGCACCGCCCTGCTGCAGTTGAGTGCCCCTGACAGCCGCAAGGTGAGCAGGCCTGGGGCCACAGCGCCTTGGTTCCAAGCCGGGCTGATGCTCCCCTGGGGCAGGTTCCCACTGACCTCTCCTGGAGGGCTGGATGCCCTCGCAGATTCATCTTTTACTCACTCTTCAGTAACAGGGCAAGCAAATCACTGCTTGACCATAAGTAGAATTTCCCCAAATACACACAACTACCATACTTGGTATTTTCAGGTGTGTTGAGAGCAACTAAGGAACAACACAAATACAAAGGTTGAACATTAAGACTTTATGAGGACCATAAGGAAGAGGATTACAGAAATGAAGAGACAAGACAAGTTCACACATAGGAGGGAAACCATAGGTGTCCGACTTGAGAGAATCTGACTAAGGTCCTTGGAAAACAGGATGTGTCAGCTTTTTAATCAGAGCTTCAGCTCCCCAGGTAATACCATGAAAGAGGCTATGAACAAGATAAGGCTGCAAGAATGGCCTGCATGGATGTGGAAATATTTAGACTTTTCAGAAATGAAGGCGAGGTTTGGTCAAGATGCAGTGGGACAGGGTGGAACAGAGAGGTGAGCCGAAAAGAAAAAAGAACATACTGGAAGATTCTTCACAGCGTACTGGGCAATCTCTGCTCTTGCTACATAGGAAGAAGGATTGCCCTTTTGAGATCATGTGAGACACGGTGCCCTTGAGAAAGGTGCTGTCCTTGCTCATCTGAGTGCATGGGTGCGCTTAGTCGCTCAGTTGTGTCCGACTCTTTGCGATCCCAGAACTGTAGCCCACCCTGCTCCTCTGCCCATGGAACTCCCCAGGCCAGAATACTGGAGTGGGTAGCCAGGCCCCTCTCCAGGGGATTTTCCCAACCCAGGGATCAAACCCACGTCTCCTGCATTGCAGGCGAATACTTTACCACCTGAGCTACTAGGGAGGCCCCTGCTCATCTGAGGAAATCTCAACTCCATCCCCAGTAAGCTGGCTCATCTGCTGCTGGGGTCAGGAACAGGAGGGCACAGGACCACTCATTTAGATGTCTGAGGTGTGCCTACCTTTGGGGAATTACATTTGTGCAGACACTCAAGTCTGAAGCTTACTTTTGTTGTCCAGCTGGGCTCGATATTTACTGAATCCTTTCAGCCGCACTCTCTGGCCCAGCAGATCGAGGAACTCTTCAAAAGCTGGACCTGCCGTCTCGTTGTTGTACATTTCCTCTTCCGTGCTCTGGCCGGCTTTGCAGTACAGGATCCCGATCTTGTGCTGAAAGCTCAGCTGAAATGCGAGAGAAAGGTAAATTACTTGGCAGAAAGTATCACACGAGCACACCTGAAATGAACACAATATTGTAAGCCAACTGTGCTGTCAGTCACTCAGTCGGGTCCGACTCTTTGTGACCCCATGAACTGCAGCCCGCCAGGCTCCTCTGTCCATGGGGTTTTTCAGGCAAGAATACTGGAGTGGGTACCATTCTCTTCTCCAGGGAATCTTCCCGATCCACGGAATGAACCTGGGTCTCCCACACTGCAGGCAGATTCTTTACCGTCTGAGCCACCAGGGAAGCCCATACTCCAATATAAAACATAAAATAAATTTAAAAAATTAAAAAGCATCGCACAAGCTAACTTCCAAAATTAAATTATAGGAGCTGAGAATTCTGGTCACAGGAAAGCATGCCAGGACAATTTCCAGAAGCTAAAAAAAGTAATCAACTGTCATTCTGCAAAACCCTACAAATTCATAACAAACCCAGAGACCTGAAAATAACAGCTGGAGAAATGTCAGACAACCTAAGAAATACAATGAACGGCCTTGCCTACATGGGAGTTTGCAGGTTTCCAAAACAGAGAGCTAGGTTCAAACACTTATTTAAAAATAGAGCTGTGGAAATATTTTATACCATCTATATAGTCAATAGCATTATCTTCGAAGTTAGAAAAAAAGCTGTATATTTTCAGAAGTTTTCCCTCTCTGTTCTTAATGCTTTTCTGTTGTTGTTACTTGAACATTCATGGACCTATGAAAGACTGTAATGAAAAAAACAAATCAAATTAAGGTCTGGGGAGGAAAGACTCCCACTGAAAACTGTGATCCATGTATATTGATAGAATAATGTCTTATTTCCATAAAAGTAACTCTGGCTGAGCCATTATAGTCATTTCTACATTTTTGACTATCTTGAAAACATCTGCTAAATCTACAATAGACCGTTAAGAACTTTAATAGCAATTGGAGGGTTCCTGCTATAATTCTGTCTGTCTATCCATCCATGCCATGATGGAAGACACCACACTACTTCCTCCTGAGGCAGGGGAGACATGGGGTCCAACTTTACAGCTTTTTTATTTTCCCTAAAGAGGAACTAACTGTCAATCACAAAAGCAGGGCACTTCATCCTACTAGCAGCACTCTGAGCCTCAAAGGCTGACAGATTATCAGCCCTCCCCAATTCCCTAAAGGCATCCGTCCAGAACACTGTTCACTTTTATTACCAAACTGTAAAACGGAGCCTTTAATCAAAACTCAGAGCTGCCTGCATCAGTAAAATACGGCAAAATGGTACTAATTTCTCTTGAGTAGCAAAGTGATGACAGAAGTCTCAACCGAGTGACCTATGACACTTACAATCCAAGAAAGGGAGGGATCTGCCTGTTATGCATCTCAGTGGAGATGCTGGGGAAGCTCAGAGCTGAGCAGGCAGCAGAGCCCCAGTACATACACTGCACCCTCTCCAAGAGCTATGGGGGAGGCAGACCAAAGAGACACTGATGCCCTCTTCACCTTCTATAGGGATGGCTCCTGGGGCTCTGGGGGAGCGAGGGGGAGACAGTACACAGGCCTGATGTTCCTGTCCGAGCCCAAATCACCCAAATCACACTGAGAGGACAAGGTTCCAGGCTCTGAGTGTGGGCCGGGGAGATGCTGGGTTTCAGCTATTAGTATTCTGAATTGTGCTGATTCCCTGGTGGCTCAGACAGTGAAGAATCTGCCTGCAATGCAGGAGACGTGGGTTCAGTCCCTGGGTCAGGAAGATCCCCTGGAGAAGGGAATGGCTCCCCACTCCAGTATCCTTGCCTAGAGAATCCCGTGGACAGAGGAGCCTGGCAGAGAGTCAGACACGACTGAGCGACTAACACTAAGTCTTTAGTAACAGCAAGGCAAAAAACATTTCCATGCACCCAGGGACTGAGGAATAAATGTTTCTGATCAACTCAAGTACCAAGACAAATGAGACACCACATTTACTGTAAACAGACCATCAAGTTAAAAAAAAAAAAGTATAAGACAAATGCCTCGTACTATTTCACTATAAACACTCGTTGTTCTGAGTGACTCAGAAGACACTCCAGGACCTGATGGTGCTTCAGGAAACACTGGGGACTGACAGTGTCACCACCGATGCGATGACACTGGCGACCGTCAGAATCTGGATTAGTTCTCTAGCATGACCCCTGGATGACTCTTCCCTCCTCAGAACTGTGATGCTTTGACCTCTCTTCTGCTCTCTCCAGTTGTCTGGCCCCAGCCTCACAGCAAGTCCCCCTGAAATTCTGCGGTGTGATTAGCAGGCACAGATGCCCAGCATCCCCAGGACCACACATTCCCGCACCCCTACCTCCTCTGCACCCAGCAGGCACGGCTGCACCATCAGCCGCATCCCAGGAGCTCACTGTCCCAAGGCTGCTCCCCACCCTGCTCGCTACTCCCCTAGAGCCCTGTCACCTCCTCCAGCACCACCCTGCCTTCTCCATGCCTTCCCACACCTGTGGCTTGTCCCAGGGTGCCCCACCACCCCCGGCAGCAACCTCTTTGGGGAGCAGGCCCAGGACAAAGCCATCTCTGAGCCCAGGGTTGGGGCTGGTGTGGCCCCCGGTGGCTGAAGCAGGGCCCTCTCTGGACACATATAGTTTCTCTCCAGTTCTTACCCTTGTGGACATGATGCTTTTATGACTCAAGAATAGTGACTAGAGAAAGTCGCTGAGTTCTGTCTGACTCTTTGTGACCCCATGGACTATACAGTTCATGGCATCCTCCAGGCCAGAATACTGGAGAGGGTAGCCACTGCCTTCTCCAGGGGATCTTCCCAACCCAGGGATCGAACCCAGGACTCCCGCATTACAGACAGATTCTTTACCAGCTGAGCCACAAGGGAAGCCCAGGCAGAGGCCAAATATCCAGATAACTGAAACCCCCTCGGGGCTTCTGTGCTGAGTGTAGGGCTATTCGCTCACATATCCTTTCTTCCAGCCTCCAGACAAACCAGCGCGTGTACATCCCAACTGGGAACAGGACTCACCTTTCATCCAAGAAGCCCTGGGCCCATGGATGTGGCTAGGTTAGACTTCCAAGCCCCCAGGTGTCCTTCCCAGCCCCCAGAACTCTGCTCCAGGGGAAATGCCCTCTTACACACACACACACACCCCACTCAGGCCTGCCCCCCCGCCACTCACCAGCCTGGCCTCTGTGACCTGTGTGCCAGCGGCAGAGGACGCGGGATGGGACTTGAGAGACAGAACCATCTCCAGTGACTGAGAATTAACCGCTGTGGCCACTGTAGCGCAATTCCAATAAAAGAACAGAATGCAACGTTGTGTGGAGGAAGAGACAGCTCTCTTTCTCTTGGAAACCTCATGAAATTAACAGCAATGCAATATACCGAGGCTGACCCCTCCCACCCACGGTTTATCAGAAGGCTGGCACGATTCCAAGGGGAGGGCAGACCCCAGCTCTCCATGAACTAAACCCCGCAATTGTCTTGGAACAAGGTTTGTCTCTAAGGCCTCTACACCTACACCTTAGGTCATCTCTAACCTCACCTCCACTCCCACTGACCCTCCTTAGCTCTTCTGATGGGAACCACACCATGCTCACAGTCCTGGGGGAACCTCAGGGAACCAGGCTGGTCCTCGGGCATCACCACAGTCAAAAACTAAAAACACCCACTTGTCAAAACTCTATACTGCTTCCGTGTCCAGAGCTAAACACATAGACCCTGCATAGACAGGCAGATCCTCCCTAGCCTCCTGAGAAAGGATCAAAACCACACGTTGTGTACCCAAGGCCAGAAACTCCGTACTCATTGACCAGAAAATTTAAATTTAAAGGAAGGTAGCAAATGACGAAGTCTCAGAATGGCCTTGAAAATAAATCCAAGTGTGCAAGAAAGTCCTGCCACTGCACTCTCCAAACTCAGCCACCTGTTCTAAGCGTGTAGTCTCACGTGTTCAGACCGCTCTGCCCTCCTTTCAAGTAAGCCTGGAGCATGATGGAACATATACCTGGAGGGGCAGCTGGCGTAACAAACTGATCCAGAGATGCTGTAATATTCTCAGTCAGTAAGCAGTCATAACCAACTTGAATTATTCTTTTTACAAAGTCAGCCTAGTGGGGAGGTACAAATTAAGACCTTTTAGATTATCAGAGCATACTACTATATATGGGCTTCCTAGGTGGCACAAGTGGTAAAGAACCCACCTGCCAACGTAGGAGACATAAGACACATGGGTTCAATCTCTGGGTCAGGAAGATCCCCTGCAGGAGGGCATGGCAACACACTCCAGCATTCTTGCCTGGACAATCCCAGGGACAAAGGAGCCTGGTGGGCTATAGTCCACAGCATCACAAGGAGTCGGACACAACTGAAGCGACTTAGCACATACACACTACTACACATAAAAAAGAGAGACAACAAGGACCTACTGTATAGCCAGGGGGCTCTAGTCAATGTCCCATAGTAATCCATAGTAAAAAGAATATATACATATATATAATATGTATGTATAACTGAATCACTCTACTGTACATCTGAAACTAACACAACATTGTAACTATACTCCAATTTTTTAAAAAAAGTCAATCTATATAATCTTATGAACTCACTTGTTACAAAAACTATGACAGTCTTAAAAAAATGGAATCTTAGAAATTGAGAGGTGAATTTATGTAGATAAAGTGACAAAACTTTCAAAGCACTGCTCAGTATTACTTTCTTTATTATTCTCCATGGCATGGAGGCTTCCTGCTCAACACATCTTACCAAATGTAAAGAATGGAATGAATGATCTGGGACCTACTATCCTCCCACTATTACAGCATCTCTTGTACAGAGCAGATAAAATAAACTCAGTGTCAAACCATGAATAGATTCCAAACTCCAAGAAAGCAGAAAACAATGATCTATCCTTTTTAAGTAATTTTTTGAGATTAAACCCCCTTAAGAATAATAACATAAAATGGCCCATTCCCTCCCTGGGCAGCTTTTCTACTAGGAAAGTGGATAAAAACAGCACTAACTGGAAGAAACTCTCAAACACCCCAACGGATAAGTGAAATTTGTAAAGACTCTTTGGAAACTAGAATATGAGGTAAGACGCCACTAAGATACCTTTAGATATCATTACAACCTGTGGGAAGTCAAGACATCATACTGGACACTGTTAATAAAGTGTAGCAGAGTCAAATAAATATAATTTCAAAAGAAAAAGCACTGGAATACATACACTTGGAACTATACTGTGCACTGGTTTCCTTAAAATAAACGCTGCACTCACCTTCACCACAGCCTGGCTTGAGGCCGTGCAGGCAAGTGGACCCAAATGTGGCTCAGTGACACATGCTTCACACCGAGCCCACCTGAACCCTGAGTCCCCAGACCAGCAGCACGCCTGCCCTGCCCCCCATGACGACAGGATCCCCCCCGCTGCCTCACAGCCATTGCGTACACTCCACACACTGGACTAGCCATGGCCACGGCGAAGGCTTCTGTGCGATTTCAGAAGTCAGCTACTCAGGTCTCGCTGTTGGCTTGAGTTTGTCAGGCCTCAGTGTTGAGAAAGGCAGATCTCAGGGTTACCCGTTCTGAATTTCAAGGCGTCTGCTTCCTCTGGCTGAGAAAGCACTGTTAACCTGCTAGAACAATTACAACTTCATCTCTGTTAGAATTTCAGCCGTCCAGGTATCAAACACTCCACCAATACAACGCAATGAGTGTTACTGGGTCAACCAGGAAATACCACATCTTCCTTCCAACATGTGCCAAAGAGGTTTCCTTGGAAAATTCTGGAACGACATCACAACTGTCTTTCTCTTTTGTTTAAAGTATGTGAAAGAAAAGTGAATAGTGCCAGTTGCTTAGTTGTGTCCAACTCTTTGAGACCCCATGGACTGTGGCCCGCCAGGCTCCTCAGTTCCTGGGATTCTCCAGGCAAGGATCCTGGAGTGGATTGCCATGTTCTTCTCCAGGGGATCTTCCTGACCCAGGTCTCTGACATTCCAGACAGATTCTTAACTGTTTAAGCCATGAGGGACTTACACACAAATCCACTCATTTAAAACAAACTGCATACACTTGGGCACCTACCTCTCAGTTTTGCCTACAAATTATCCTGCATCTGAAGTTAAAAGACCTCTTTCCGTCTTTTGGGCCAGCATCTACATCCTATCCATCATTCTCTCTCGGTTGATGTCAGTAATCACATAATCGAGCTCCATCCAGGCCACCATGAAGCTCTACCTTCACCTGACTGTCCAATTTCCTTCTTCCAGAATAATCTTCCTAAAATA
The DNA here is from genome assembly GCA_007570785.1 of Antilocapra americana. Taxonomy (NCBI): domain Eukaryota; kingdom Metazoa; phylum Chordata; class Mammalia; order Artiodactyla; family Antilocapridae; genus Antilocapra; species Antilocapra americana. The sequence continues at coordinate 20,052,054 of ML663567.1, read as the reverse complement.
CAACCACCAGCATGTCATGTCCCATTCGAAAACCTTCAATGCTTCCTCCCGCCTCCCATATCAAGTGCAAAAGCCTTAGCCCAGCATTCAATCTCCTATGCTTATTGTTGTTGTTTTAACTCTCAACTTCCCTGCGTGTGCCCTCTCCTTGTAAAGAAAAGAGTCACAGTTTCTAAAAGAGCTGAGTACGCATACCTCCCTGTTGGAATTCTACTCAAATCTAAAGGCCCAGTCAGAGGACCACCTCCTTCAGAGGTTACTTCCTCTTTTCCCAGAACACACGGCCCTCCTGCCTCTTCAAATCCACCATGGCCACATTCTGCTGTGCAAGGGCCTTTGTGCTCCCTGTCAAAGCAATCTCCCCAAGGGTAAGGACCAGGTCTTAGCTTCTTGATTCTCCTAACGCATGTGGTTCACTGCCATCCGTAAACCTGATGCTTTGCACACAGTAAACAACAATAAATCTTAGTTCAGGGAAAGGTCCAATGTGAGGTCTTTAAACCCTAGGAATGGACTTCCTGGTGGCCCAGCGGCTAAGACTCCAAGCTCTCAACACAGAGGGCCTGGATTTGACCCCTGGTCAGGGAGCTAGATCCCACACGCCACATCAAAAACACACATTCTGCAACTAAGATCAGAATTACAATTTTATTTGGCACAGCCAAGTAAACAAATGAAATAAATAATTTTAAACATAACAACAACTACAAAATCCCTAGGGAAAGACACCAGCAATCTCTAATAGTCATGAATCAGATCTGCTCCTGCTGGCTGGGACATACCAGACCTTGATAAAAATAATGCAAGTCACAGACTTCCCTGGTGGTCTAGTGATTAAGAATTCGCCTACCAGTACAGGGGATAAGGGTTCACTCCCTAGTCTGGGAACTAAGATTCCACATGCTGCAGAGCAACTAAGCCTTTGAGCCACAGCCACTGAGCCTTGCTCTAGAGCTTGCAAGCCACAGCTACTGAGCCCACATACTTTAAGTACTGAAGCCCTTGTGCCTAGAGCCTGTGCTCTGCAACCAGAGAAGCCACCAAAATGAGAAGTCCTCATACCACCACCAGAGAGTAGTCCCTGCTGGCCACAACTAGAGAAGACCCGTGTTGCAACGAAGACCCAACACAGCCAAAAATAAATAAATAATTTAAAAAAAAAAACCAAGTACATAATCATCTTTAAAAAAAAGAAAAAACAATGCAAGTCACAACTCAGTAGGAGGTACATTACTTAATAATAAAGGTATCTTCACTAGTAATAGAGGCACATTCGGGGAAAAACTGGAGAGAAACTGTTTTAAAGGCGTTAAAAATGAATAATCTTAAGAGGAAGATGGATGGGAAAACTCCGAAACATTCAGGACCATGGGCACCAAGCGTCACACACTTCGGTCTCATCCATGATACACACCCCTTGCTCATCGAGCTTGAGCAGCTGCTCTGAGACCTTGGGTGAGCTGGAGGCTTGCCTCAGGCACGGGATGCTGAGCTCAGGAATGACGTATTCCAGAACTTCTTTGAGCGGGAGCCCACGTGCAGTCCCATGCCTGGCGGTAGAGGGTATGGCGTCTTCCAAAATTGCTCCTCTCAGCGTCGTCAGCTGTGGGACAAAAGCGCACTTCAGTTAAACTTGACTCTTTAAAGCATAATGTTTCAGTGGCCTTAAAAAAAAAGAGGAAGAAAGAGAAGGCTCTTTTCTAAGTGAGTACAAGAGTTCTCAATCTGAAGAAGCAGACTCCTCCTTCATGCCAGTTTTTACACAGAGGTATACAGAAGTCAGGACGGAGCTGGGTGGGGCTGACATAACCAGATGTGCCCAAGGCACGAGGTGGAGGCGGCAATGCCCTAGCAGGCAGACACGAAGACACAGCCTCCACAATCAGAACCAACAGTATGGAGCCAGGAGCCACAGGGCTAGGTGAGTCACGACACCGCCTCCATCCTTCCCTTCCTTTCTCCCATGGCCCATCATCTTTTCTTCTACTCTTTTTGTTTTGTTTTCTTTTTGTATTTTCCCTTTTTGTTTTCTGATTTTTTTTCTCTCTTCTACTCTTCATGTTCTTCTGTTTAACTTCCCACTGCTGACAATTCCTGAGGCTGGGTGGGGCCACTCTGATACCCCTAGGGGCGGATGATTCAGGTCCAAGAAGTCCCAATGGGGTTCTTCATCCATACCTGTGATATTTCCTCAAACACGCTGTGGCAGCGTGGAGTCACTATTCTGACCCAACAAATCTCATCCCAGGTCTAATGTGCTGAGAAGCCAGCTGAGAGGCCTGGTCATCCCACCCCACCCCCTACCCTCCACTCTTGCTACAAAGCAGCCGTAGTGATGGAGGTAACGCCTAGCACTTGCACAGTGCCCAGGGCATGCTGTCCAACATGAGTTTTTGCAGGGATGAGATCGTCCTCCAGCTGCACTGGCTGACCCGGGAGCCATCATCCCCAAGTGGCTGTGGAGCACGTGACTGTTGTAAGTGTGACAGCAGAACCAGATTTCTTATTCAATTCCCTTAAATTTACATAGCCACCTGTAGTTAACAGCTACTGAACTGGACGGCACAGGTCCACAACTTAAAATATGCCATCTTCAGAGGGGGCTTTTTTCTCCTACTTATGGCACAAAACCTGGCAAGCAGAGAGTGAGTACTAGGCTTGGGCAAAGCCTTTGAGGGGCTCCCTGAACTCAGATCCAGGAGTCACCAAAATACACATTCAGGACTGTGTGACCAACACACTCCCATCTAATTACAATGGTCAGGAGGATAAAAACTGAAGTTCAAATCAGACCTGGCTCTTCATGTAAATCAACACTGCCATCCTCGGGCACCAGCCATCTGTGTAACAGTCGCACTTTTCACCAAAGCAAGACCAGTGGGGGAGTAACCTGGTTACTGGTGGGAGGAAGTGTGAGTCCACATAGCTGCTGGACCCGGAGACAGGCTAAGCCAACACTCACCTCATGGGTGGCTTCCTGGTTTTCTGCATTTGATTCTAAAGCTGTTTTTCAATTTTGACATGAATCATATAGTTCAGATTTGTCCTCTGCCTTAAGCTCAAGAACCTTGCATTCTGATGATTTTATCCTTTCTGTCCTATAAGGTGACAGTAAAACCACTGCCACTTAGCATCCATCACAAGTTTTCAAATATTTCACTTGGAACCACACAGTGTAAGCCCTTTGAGTCATCTTAACTGATGTGATCAACATCGACAATAAAAGCAACACATCCTGGGAAACAAGCAGTGACCCAGAGGCCCAGCCCAGGACAGACTCCACGAGCGCCCAATACCTCACTCGTCCTGAAAGCCACCCGGTAGTTGAACTGGGACCCTTCCTTCTCCTTGGGGTCTTCCACCTTCTCCCTCCGGATGCTGACTGCCACAGGGCCGAGGTTCTCGTCGATTCCAAAGTAGTTCTGATGCTCTGTGATGGAGAAAGCGGTGGCATGAGAAGCAAGGAAGCAGGAAGAGGATGGGGATTTTGCAACTTGGGTATCTAGTCCAGAAGATGCACCAGTGTCTCTGATGCAGGATTTCCCACAAATGTGATCAATTTGTTTGTCTCCAATGTAGATGCACTTTTCCTTTTTACTGGAAAAGGACACTTGCTTCCCAATATTGTGTGGGTTTCTGCCACACATCAACATGAATCAGCCACAGGAATATGTATGTTTGCCCCCTCCTGAACCGCTCTCCCATCTCCCACCCCATCCCACCACGTGGTGCTCCAGAATGGCACTGGGTTGAGTGCTCCCCTGGTAGGTGACTAGGAGGCACCTAGCACGGGGACCTCCAAGGACGTTCTCCCTAAGAGACGAGCATTAGTCTCTTACTCACAGAACACTTGTGTGCCAGACATGGTCTTGGCCCTGGGCTCACAACCCAGAAAAACTCCCCCGTCATGAAGCATACATTCCAGTCTGAACGCTGCCAGTGATGGCAGGCTCAGTGCTCTGGGAGAAAGCCCTTCTGGATGCAGAGTGAGCTCCAGAAGTATAAAAGCTTCACTCCAACCACACTTATTAAGTGTCGTCTTCTGCAAGGACCCAGACTTAACACAACGCTCAGATGTGGTCCAACCCATACAACACAGAGGGCGCAATTACCCAAATGTTTATTCATGCTGCTTCTCGATTTTAGCAAACCTTCATACCAACACTCCATGCAAGTGTTCCATGCAAAGCCCCAGGTATTATTCACTTTATTCCTTAATGAACTGCTGCCCAGTCCATTCTCCAAGGTGCATACTGACAAAACTGTTTTTTTCCACCCTGTATGCAGAATCACTTTAACAACCTCCCCCTTTTCACTTTTATCCCATTTCAGTGTCACCTTAGTGGTCTGGACCAATCTTTCTGATGCATAGTTTTCAGTTAAAAAGAAATATGCTCTATCACATGTTTGTAAGCTTGAAAAAAGTCATAGGTATTCCAGAGGCTTTGGGTTACGCTAGCATCCTCTGCCACAGTAATTTCTGAAGGAATAAGGAATGTTATTCATAAAGTAGAAAACAGGCTAAGTTCAACAAAGAAAAACAGTACTTGTATCACTCAAGGAAGACATTATCCAAAGCCACTAATGAACACTGGCTACATCTTCAAAGGCAGATCATTTACTTTTTACTTGCAACCAAATGAGATAAATACTGACATAATTTCCTTTTGAACCAGTCAGGACTAGAAGCAGCATGTCCCCTATTTTAGGAACTTAAAAGGTGAATTATTGCCTCAGTCCTAGGCTTATACAATAGCAAGTGAGCCTTTGTTTTTCATGGATATTTCATTCTTGTAAATTATGTACTGATAATGGTCTGGTTAACTGTTACAAACACGCACAACTCCAGCAAAATTAAAAATACATTACAAAAAATGAATTATTTACCAATAATGAGTTATTTATCAACAGCTGGATGCATTAAGAACATATTTCAAGAACTGACTTGCCAAAATGCTCAAATCAGTTTCTTGGTAGGCATTTGATAAAACCTGTGACATGAATCAAAAGAAATTCAAGGGCTTTCCTGGTGGTCCAGTGGCTAAGAATTCACCTGCCAATGCAGGGGCATAGGTTCAATACCTGGTCCAGGAAGATTCCACATGCTTTCAACTTTTTTAAAAAAGTATAGCTAATTTACAATATTATGTTCATTTGAGGCATACAGCATAGTGATTCAGTATTTTTATAGATTTTATTCTATTAAAAGTTATAACAAAATAATGGCTATAATTCCCTGTGCTGTACAATATATCCCTGAGACTTATCTATTTCATAAAAACAGTCTGCATCTCTTCATCCCCAACCCTGACCCTCTACCCTTTCCTCCCCTTACTGGTTACCACTACTTTGTTTTCCATATCTGTGAGTCTGTTTCTGTTCTGCTATATATATTCGGTTGTTTTATTTTTTGGATTCTGCATCCCAATCAATAATTACTTGTCTTCCTATGACTTATTTCACTAAACACAATATTCTTTAAGTACAACCACATTGCTACAGATGGCAGGGTTTCATTCTTATTTATGGCTGAATAACAAAGAACGTACCAATTCTTTATCCATTCATCTGCTGATGTTTCCATTGTCTTGACTATTGTGAACAGTGTTACTATGACCTCTGGGGCACATGAATCTTTTTGAATTATAGTTTTCTCCAGGTATATGCCCAGAACTGGGGTTGCAGGGTCACACGGCAACTCTATTTTTAGTTTTTTGAGGAACCTCTACTCTCCATTCTGGCTGTATCAGTTTACCTTCCCACCAACAGTGTGGGAGGGTTCCCTTTTCATCCACATCCTCACCAACATATCCCATTTGTGGGCTTTTAGGTGATGGCCATTCTGACTAGTGTTTCGTGATCCATTATTGTTACTTTGATTTCTCTAATAATTAGTGATGTTCAGCATTTTTTTCACATGCTGATGACTCATCTGTATTTCTTTGGAAAAATGTCTGTTCAGGTTTTCTGCCCATTTTCTGATTGGCTGTTTGGTTTGTCATATTGAGTTGGATGAGCTGTTAATATGTTTTCATTATTAACGCCTTTTTGGTCCTCATTCACAGATATTTTGTCACATACGGTGGAATGTCTTTTTGTTTTGTCAATGGATTCTTTCACAAAAGCTTTTAAGTTTAATTAGGTTCCACTTGATTATATTTGCTATCATTTCTTTTGCCTCAAGAGACAGGTTCAAAAAATAACTGCTACGACTTATGTCAAAGAGTGTTCAGCCTATATTCTTTTCAATGAGCTTTATAGTCTGCAAGATTTAAGCCTTTAATCCATTTTGAATTATTTTTGCAGGTGGTGTGAGGGAACATTCTCATCTCACTCTTTTACATGTGGCTGTCGAGTCTTCCAAGCACCAATTATTGATAAGACTGTCTTTTCTCCAATGTATATTGCCTCCTTTATCATAAATCAATAGACCATAAATGTGTGGGCTTATTCCTCAGCTCTCTATTCTGTTCTATTGATCCATATGTCTGTTTTTGTGTCAGTACCATGCTGTTTTGACTACTATCACTTTGTAGTATAATCTGATGTCTGGGAGGTGATACCTCCAGCTTTGTTCTTTTCCCTCCCTCAAGATTGTTTTGGTAATTTAGGGGGTTTTGTGGCTCCATAGGAATTCTACAATTACCTGTTCTAGGTCTATAAAAAACATCATGGGTATCCTGATGAAAACTGCATTGGATCTGTAGACTGCTTTGGATAGCAGGACCATTTTAGCAAAATCCTTCCAATCCAAGAGCACAGGATATCTTTCCATTTCTTTGTATCATCTTCAATTTCCTTCATCAACTTTTTATAGCTTTCAGAGTTAAGTTTACCCCTAAATATTTTATTCTTTCAGATGAAATTTTATACGGGATTGTTTTTTTTTTCCCCACTCTCTCTTTCAGTAGTTCATTGTTAATCTATGGAAAAGCAACTGATCTCTGTACATTAATCTTGTATTCTGAAGCTTTGCTGACTTCACGTATTAGTTCTAATATTTTTTGGTGGAGGTGGGGAGGCCATGACTGGGGAGAAGCCTTGGCTATGGGAGGCAAGGTGACCCAAGTCCAGAGCCTGGGTGGGGCAGCGGCAGTCACCACTGGCACTGACTCAGGCAGCATCTAAGAAACAGCCCAAAGCTCTCTGCAGACTGCTGCTCCACGGCTCACCCCTCCAACCTGCCCTGTGGAGGAGACCCCACCACGGCTCACCCCTCCAACCTGCCCAGTGGAGGAGACCCCACCACGGCTCACCCCACCAACCTGCCCTGTGGGGAGACCCCACCACGGCTCAC
>ML663567.1:19988905-20044747 GCA_007570785.1 Antilocapra americana | reverse complement strand
CTGTGGAGGAGACCCCACCACAGCTCACCCCACCAACCTGCCCTGTGCAGTAGACCCCACCATAGCTCACCCCTCCAACCTGCTCTGTGCAGTAGACTATCTTCTGATGCCCTGTCCCTGCCACACACTGCCCTCCAACGCTAGAGGAGGTATCATCCTCCAAGCTGCAGCACCGTCCTGCTCACCAGTTAACTCTGGCATACCTTGCCTTATGTGGCACCTTCCTAGTTTGGTCCTCTGTGGCTTCATGCCCTTTTTGTACTCCTTCACCATCAGTTTTTTAGTGGTGTTTGGAAGGGAGAGAGAGAACATGTATGTTCAAATTGTCAAGTTTTACTAGCACCCCTAAATTCATTTACTCTTAAATATCTATAATTCTCTCCAGTAATCTTGCCTGGAGAATTCCATGGGCATAGGAGCCTGGCATGCTACAGTCCCTGGGATCACACGGAGTCAGACATGACTGAAGCGACTTAGCGTGAGCATCTATAAGTCGAATGAGCCTGATAATCAGTTTCTGAATCTGAGCTTTCCTACTTAATACCTACTTAATAACCTTGGGTAGTTCTTAACCTCAGCAACCCCCACCCCACACTCCAAACTATATATATGATACATTCATCATCAATAACCTGAGGAAAGCATTATAGTTGAAGGCAGGAATCCTACTAACAAAAAATTCAGTGAAAGACAAAAAGAGAGCAAACACAAAATGAACAGCATTATAGCCATTTTGATTTTTGAGCCCAACACAGCTTAAAAGAGTCAAACTGAAGGAGATTCTTAATTTTAATCTCAAAAAGTTAATTTGTAATCAGAGGTTACATTACATTCAGGATAGTCTTTTAAAGAAAGTGGTGGCATATATAATATTTTACTGAGTAATTTCTATCAGGAATTAATTTTTTTAAATGTGTATATTACCCTTTCCACCAAAGATGGCAAATTAGTGAGAAAAAATTTTTTTCCTTTGTGTCTATCTTTCCAAGCCATGCCCCACACTTGTTTTTGACTCTCTTCCCCATCTCTCACAGACACACACTATCTTTTTCTTCCTTAACTTCAAACTTTTTACTTTGTATTGGGGCACAGCCGATTGACAATGTTGTGGCTGTGTCTCGGCCATACGTACACATAAATCCATTCTTCCCCAAACCCCCATCCCATCCAGGCTGGCACATACCACTGAGCAGGGTTCCATGTGCTATACTTATACTGTTGGTTATCCATTTTGAAAACAGCAGTGCAGACACACACTTCTGAATGCAAGGAGAGGTGACTTTTCTGCCATGTACAGCCACCACACTTTGGACTCTTCAGTTCTGAGTCTCTGCAGCTATTTTCCAAGGAATCTCTCCGTGCTTTCAGTTTCACCAGGGAATACAGCAGGTTACCTGGATGTGTTTCTAAGGAAATAGTATTATCTTCTGCTGCACACTGAAGCACTCTGTCTAGCTTTTATATAGGGCATTCCACATACCATGAAGATAAGCACAGGAAAGGTAGCCCCTATGGTCTCCAGGAGGGAGCCAAGGTAACCTCTCATATGACACCTGGTCCCTTTTAGGACAGCTCAGCCGGTTCACGTGTATCACAAGAGCCTTGCCCTCAGTGGGGCAGGACAATAAGCCCCTAGCCCGAGGGGCCCATCTTCATCCCAAGCACCTGATTTCCATAAAATTGCTTCAATAGAGAATCAAATAAAATCCTTCCTTGGCAGAAGGGAAGCTGTGAGAAGACTGTGGGAAAGCTGAATGAAAATCCACATATCATGCAAATGTCAGGCCAGATTAAAAAAAAAATCGATTAACAAGACTTCTGTGTAGGAAATGAGATTCAGTCTCTCTGGTGCACTTTGTTCAATAAATAAAAAATATTCTAATTTGGAAGAGTTCTTTTTTTTAAAGGGCTATGTGGAACCTGAGTCCAAAGGCTGTTTCCAGGTACTGTCAGATCTTGGAAGGCGGATGTCCTGGGTTCATCTCATGGGCTGAAGAGGTGAGGATCCCAATGCCCCAGGCGGCCGAGGCCAGCATGTAAGAGAAGCCCTGTGCTCCTGCTCCCGAGGTTTCTCACCCTGGGCACGGTGCCAGCAGCAAGTCCTCCAGAACCACTAGGGACTGGGTCAGGCCCCCTCCCTCCGCATTGGTCAGTACCCACAGCAAAGCTTTCCTTTAATGGTTCTGTGTTCTCTCAACAGCCCGCTGATGATTCCACTGTCAGCTCAGTGCCTGTCTGGGTTGAGCCCACGGGTGCGGGTGACTGCTACCTGAACTCCTACCTGTGATGCGCCTTCTGTCATCTTCCCTCCAGACCACTGTTTAATCACCTCCTCTGTCCCAGGAGTTACACAGACATGAACAAGAAACGGCAAATTCATAAATGAGTGAATGAAGCAGACCACAGGACCTGCTTTTGCAGATAAAAACATTAAGAGTATTAGAGAATCTCAAGGAACCTCAAGCTCCCTGCTCATGTTTCATGGATTAAATTATCAAATTTGATGAGGAAAATGATGCTTTTTGGTTATATGAAGGCTCTTTTGACCAAAATTTAACCAAAGCATCAGTGAGGCTTAAAAAATCCAGGGTATTACAGTGAAAACAACAGTATTAAGGATACCTTACACAAACTAACCCATTCATCTCCATACCTAGGAGCAGGTATTCCCATTTCACAGAAAGTTATACTGATGCTGAGAGGTCAACAACATGCTCAAAGTCAGAAGCCTGTGTGACGGAGTCAGGATGCAAACCTAGGCAGTCTGGCTTTAGAGCTCCTTCATGTCAAGCAACTCAGGCGTGAACAAACTTACGGTTGCCAGCAGGGAGGATGGGGAGCAGGGACAGTTAGGGAGTTTGGGATGGTCATGTACACACTGCTATGTTTAACCTGGATAACCAACAAGCACCTACTATATACCTCAAGGTTATGTGGCAGCCCGGGTGGGAGGGGAGTCTGGGGGAGAAAGAATGAATGGATATGTATGGCTGAGTCCCTTTGTTGTCCACCTGAAACTATCACAATGTTGTTAACTGGCTATATTTCAACACAAAATAAAAAGTTGAAAAAAAAAATAAGGCAACTCAAGGGTGATGACATTACTGTAAAGATTGAAATTGTAAAAATCAACTTCTACACAGTAAAACGAACACAACTTAAAGATGAGGCAACAAACCTCTTCTGAATGTAAGGATGGTATCCTAGGAGACACAATTTTAAGAAAACCTTGAATAAAAAGTGTAACTTGGGAAGTAAGGTAGCTGCCAGTGGATTCCTTTGATAAAGTATAAATTTTAGTATTATCTGCTATGAGAATGGGAAGGAGAAAGAAAATACTACAAGAGCAAGAAAGGGTTTCTGCGTGAAAGCTGAGAGAGCCAGCCACTGCTGAGGGGAACAGTTGTTGAGCTTTCCTTTAATTTTTTAAGTGGGGCAAAGAATGAAATAAATTTTGGATCTAAACAAATACAGAGTAGGTGGGTTTTAATAAGCTCCTAGGTGCTCTGAGACCTAATGTTCCAAAGACCCTAATTTCCAACTTTACTGTACCAGTGTTCCCAGAAATAAGTTCATGTGACCTAAGCACAGTGAGGCCAAGCCAAAACTCCGAGTTTGGAACAGAGGTTTACTGCAGTGCCATAAGGGATGGGAGGCTTGTGCTCAAAAACTAAACTCCCCCGAAGCGGTTTAGAAAAGCACTTTTAAACGCAAGGTGAGGGAGAGGTGTGGTTAGCCGTAAACTTCTCAGGGTTCAGAATCCTTTGTTCTTACAGCTGTCCACATAGGTCAGACCATGCTGTTCCTGTAGACTTCCAGTAAGACAAATGCTATTCTCTCTTCTGCAACTTTTTATCTCCATAGGAATAAGAAAGTATTATACGCTCCAAGAATGGGCTCTCCTGTATATTTCAGGCTTAAGATAATATTCTTAATTTGTAGCAAAAGCAATAGGATACAAAGGTAAAAGAAACAAATCTAACATGGGGGCAGATTTATTCTTCCTTGTTACACCAGTAGCAAAATGCAAGGAAGTCTTCCTAATTAACTGCCACATTAGTCAAGCTATACAGAAATATTAGAGTATTAATACCTCATCCAAGAGAAATATGAGAGCATTACTCCTCGGTAGCTGACTGAGAACACTCCTGAGGCCAAAGGATTGATATGATGAACTAGCATACAGTTCAAAGATGCTGCAGTGGATGGGAACTGGGACCTCCCCATCACAGAATATATGTTTCTCCAGCCACACCCTCCCAGTCCCACATCTGCCACATGGAACCCATATGACCGTAACCCACAGGCTAAATCTCGGCTGTAGCTGGGTGATTCCTCCCTGCTAAGAGCCCCTCTGAACCTCATTGGGAACTCTTGTTTGTGGAGGCACTGGCCAGGCACTGAAGTTAAGAACTGAGCTGACTGTGTCCACTAAAGGAGGAATTTGCATCTTAGAATCGTAGTATTGTTAGGTGGTACTCAGTTCAAACATATGAATATAATAGTGTCCAGTTCCCTATTAATTCTCCTCAGTGACTGTATAAAACCAGAAGGGGGGAAAAAAAAGAAGCCACCAGGCATGAAATTCAAAGCAAATGCAGCCATGCATCACTCAGTCATGGGGTTCATTTCATATGTAAAATTATCCTCATGCCCACAACTGCCACATTAGTGAAACTTAAGTGAATATGTTTGGATGGAGTGGCAGACTTCACCAGATACCCTTCCCTGGGGCCCACTCTCCCATCCGGTTCTCTCTACTTTTTTCTCATCTTTTAACAATTAAAATAAAATACTGCCCTTTAATTGCTATACCAGAGGTGGGGATAATAGTTCCTTTTAGAAGAAAGTCTCATACATTTATTTAAGAACTCTTGGGAGGAAAAGAATGCACAGAATGTAACAGGCACTGTTCTAAGCCCTTTCTTTATAGGAGATTTTTTTTTTATGATCCCATTTTGTAGATGATTAACTGAGGTACAATGAAGTTCAAGAATTTGCCCCAAACTGAGTTGGGATGTAAACCCAAGAGCCTGGTTTCAGTCTATGCATTTTCCATCAAGATAGGCCAACTCACAGCCTAGATGGGAGGGGAGTTTAGGGGAGAATGGACACATGTATATCCATAGCTGAATCCCTCTGCTGTTCACCTGACACTATCACAGCATTGCTAATTGTCTAAACTCCAATACAAAATAAAAAGTCTTTTATTTTATTTTTTTCTCCCTCCCGATTCCATCTCTCTGGGTCATCCTGGTGCATCATCTCTGAGCACCCTGTATCAAGCATCACACCTGGGCTGGCGATTGATTTCACATATGATAATTTACATGTTTCAATGCCATTCTCCCATATCATCCCACCCTTGCCCTCTCCCATAGAGTCCAAAAGACTGTTCTATATAAAAAGTCTTTTAAAAAAAGATACAGCACTTCACCCACCAGTCATAGGCCCTCAACTACGAGAGTGGACAGACACCTCTGCCCAATGGCAAAAAGACAATCCCACTGCCATAAAATCATCGGCTGATATCAAGAGGGGTGAGTTAGCAGTCACACATATTCTAGACGAATCCTTTCTTAGTATGTGCTCATTTAGCAGATGTACAAAACAAGTATGATTCTTCAGTTAAAACATCAACGACAAAAGTTACTGTTAGAGAAAAGGGTAAATTTCCATAGATCGGGGTAAGAGCATTTTTAAAAATATGTGAACTTAAAGATTTTTATAGAAAAGAGACCCTAGAAAGATCAGCTGGGGGTATGACAGATATCCTGGCCAGGGCTAGGCCAGACAGAGAAAGGGCCTTCAAAGCTGCAGAGCTGGTATCTTAAGCTGTAATAGGTGAGAGTAAATCTGATTTCATACTGGTACTATTTCTTTTACTTTAACCTTTGTACCCTATTGCTTTTGCCACAAGTTAAGAATGTTGCCTACAGCCAGAAATGTACAGGACAGCCTACGCTCAAGGCTCTGACATTTAAGGATATAATACTATCCTATTCGTACAGAGATTAGAGAGAGTAACATTTATCTTGTTGGAGGGTTGCAGAAATGTCACGACCTGACAAACCTGGACAGATGCAAGAACAAAGGATTCCTACCAAGAAGTTTACAACAGCCAAACACCCCTCCCTCACCTTTTAGTATTAAAACATCCTGAATTCCAACTCTAGTTAAGATGGATCTTTAGGACACTAGTCCGTCTTCTCAGCCGGCTGGTTTTCTGAATAAAGGCACTATTCCTTGCCCTAACAGCTTGTCTCGATTTGTTAGCCTGTTGTGTGGTAAGTTGTATCAGCTTGGACTCCACAATGAGCAGAAACAGACCTTGGAAAAGCCAGGAAATACCCTACATTGTTGTATGGATATGGCTTTTGTTGGACACCTGGTCCACTTGGAAACAGCTAAACACTATTCTGGGGGAGGTTCCAACCTTTTTGAAAAGAATTCCAATCTGCCTACACCTAAGAACTCTTGTAAATCTAAGATAGGAAAGGGAAATCGAAGAAGTTCTCTGTCATATTCAGGAGCACATGATGGAACTATAAACACTAGGACCCCCAAGAACCAGGAAGAGGGGAGAAAATGTGGAAAACTAAGACTCACTCATACTCACTGCAGAGTCTGCCCTGTAAAACCCACTCAGTTCCTCACGAGGAGTTCTACAAGATACATATTTCTTTCATTGTACTTGTCACCAAAAACCATAAGAAAAAACGAGTAGGGCACAAAAGCCTCCCTCAGAGGGTTCAGTGAAGATGTGGGGCTACAGCACGAAGGACATCCCAACTAGTCCCTCACTTGAACCTGAAGGTTTCAAGGGGCGGGGGGAGATTTAAAGGGGATGTCGCGTGCATTTCAACACAGACAGCAGAAACAGGAAATCCTAAAGCCTGACAATCCTCCTGCCTCTCCAGTTTGAGAAAGATACTCATGGCAAGCGTGTGCAGGAAGGGCTGTACAAAACTGCCACCCTGTTAGTCTTCACTCTATTTGAAACAGTGGAGTCAGCAGTTTGCAGAGCCCTGTGGTAGCTGGACAAAGTAACAAAAAGCTGTAGGGTTGCTACTCAAGAGCCAGTATTTGTTTTTTTTTTTTTTCTTATTTTAAAGATTCTGGTTGTAAATATATCATGAGAATTTATAATTTAGATTTTTTTTTAAAAATTAGGTAAACAAAAATTTTTTGATTTATAGAACAGATGAAAAGATAGGAGAGTTCTCGTACACCCCTCACCCAGCTTTCAAGCTGTTAACATCTTCCATACTTTGGTTTATCTGTTCAGTTAATGAACCAACAGTGACATAGCATTCTTCACTGAAGTCCACAGTTCGCTCAGATTTTCTTGCTGTTCACCTACTGTTCTGTTCCTGTTTGAGGATCCTACCTAGAACACCGATGACATGGTCATCCTGTCTCTTAGGCTCCTCTAGAGTAATGGTTCCTCAGACTTCCCTTCTTTTGATGACCGTGGCAGTTTTGACAAGTACCGGGTATGGATTTTTCTAGAATGTACTTTTCAGTTGGGATCTGTTTAATGTTTTTCCCTTAACTGACTGAGATTATGTGTTTGGAAAGGAAGATCACAGAAATGCCACTCCCTTCACATCAAGAGTATAAACCATCCACACAGTTTACTGCTGTTGATGCTGACCTGGATCACCTGGCTGGGGAAGTGTTTGCCAGGCTTGTCCCCTCTTCCCACACTCTGTCCTTTGGAGGTGAGTAAGCACAGCCCACATTTAACTGGAGAAGGGGAAGGTTGTGACTTAAACTTCTATAATTTTTCAAATTTTATAAAATGTAAACATTTATAATAACTTGCTTCTAAAGTAAAGATCTGTTATTAAAATGAACATTCATCAATATATTTTACATGAGTAGTTCTATAGACATAAGACATAAATGTCTATCTCTATGCTCCTGTCAAGTCCATAGGTCTTTTTTGTTTAAAGTAAAGCAAATACAGTCATTAACTCTTCTGCCCAAGGCATGGCTGGCAAATACCTGGCGTCTCCCCACACACCCACAGGAGATAATGTTCACTGACCATGACTCCTGGCGTGCTAATATGGCTCTGCACACAATGACAAAAGTGTCCATGAAAGAAGCATGAACACCCAAGGCAAGCTCCACAGCACCCAGTAGAGAAGGTTATATTTACATATATTTATTTGCAAAAGAAAAAGCCTAGCAGGATAAAGAGGAACTGTTCCTGGGAATTCTCTCTCATAGACTGCAGTAGTTTTCTTTCTTTTTCTTTTGCTTCTCTACGTGTTCTTATTTTCCCACAATGATTGTACAGCATTTATATGCCATTTAAAAATTATAAACCAAAAAAGCATATTAAAAAGTGAAGATATCACTTTGCTGACAAAGGTCTGTACAAGCAAAGCTATGGTTTTTCCATGTATAGATGTGAGAGTTGGACCATGAAAAAGGCTGAGCACCCAAGAATTGATGCTTTCAAATTGTGGTACTGGAGAAGACTCTTGAGAGTCCCTTGGACTGCAAGGAGATCAAACCAGTCAATCCTAAAGGAAATCAACCCTGAATAGTCATTGGAAGAATTGACGCTGAAGCTGAAGCTTCAATACTTTGGCCACCTGGTGTGAAGAGCCAACTCCCTGTGAAACACCTGATGCTGGGGAAGAGTGAAGGCAAAGGAGAAGGAGGAGGCAGAGGATGAGATGGTTGGACAGTGTCACCGATTCAACAAACAGGAATCTGAGCAAACTACGGGAGGCAGTGAAGGATGGAGCCTGGTGTCCTACACTCCATGGGGTCGCAGAGAGTCGGACATGACTTAGAGACTGAGCAACAACAAAACCAAAAAAAAAACCAGAATGAATATTGTCAATCTTAGTATTTTTCCCCCACATTCACAGAAACACACGTTTTCAAACCAGACAAGTGGTTCTCCCAAGACAATGCTCCCAAAGGCTCAGATACAATTCTGTCATTTTTCACTTCCCTCCGGAGTCATCAAAGAGATGCAGTTTCATCCTTCTTTTTGACCTCTGTTCACCCTGAAGTGACTTACTCCACCTTCTGGAGTCATTGTTGTGTGTGTGACCTGAACGAAGGCATTGAACGGCTTTAAAACTCCTGAGTAACTCTCAGGTGCACAACTTTACCTAAAAAGGACAAGACACACAGAAATCCACAGCGTCTCTGTGCTGTGCGAGTGGCTCTGGCCCCAGCCACACTGGGGACAGCCAGTTGCTGACCAGGGGCTCCACGTGGCTCAAAGCCCCCAAGAGTCTGGCTGTGTTCCAAGGAAAGCTAAAGGGAATTCCCACCCAGTCCACAGCAGGAATCTCCCTCCATCTAGGGGGCCTTAGCTTCCAGGAGGAAACCATAAGTCCACTAGTGTTCCATGATGTAAACAGTAGCCTAGCACAAAGCACACGGTCATCGCCCGAAAAAGGAAGGGACGTGAGGGAGCATTCACCAGGCGGGCTACAATCCCCATGCTCTCTCAAAAAGCTGCTTCACTGACAGCTACAGGCGGATTTGCCCAGACAAGCGATGCTGCCCACAGGGCACACGGCAGGCCACTCCCCCACATAAATCCCTTTGCAAAGTTATTCAAAGTCATTCAGTGACTATGTGTCACAGAAACACAGGTCGGCACAAAACACAGCCATTTCATGTTAACTACCCAGTAGAGAGTCCACCACCTTATTAGAGCTTGGGTCTTTCAACCTCTCCCAGAGACTGGGAGTCCTGTCATTCTTTCAAAAATGAAGTTTCACAGAGAACAGTGAAGAATAATGAAGGAAAATAAAAGACATTCTGGAAAGTGTCAAAAGATTCCTTGACAGCCCTCTTCCAAAGAGAACAACTGAGGGAAGGGAAAAGAGAAAGGGGAAAGAAAAATGCTACCTGCAAAAACACCCTCCCTACCTGTGCCAGTCTTCCCAGGGCCCCTGTTCCTGAACAATGCTGTTCCTCCAATGTGTGACGTGTTGGGAGTTATTCCAGTGGTTGAAGCTGGTATGAATCTGGCTTGATGCAAAAATGAGGTGAAATCATTAATTCAATCATTGCACTTTATCTGGCAGACACGTGCTTTCAAGCATGTGGTCTTTGGGAAAAAGCCTGGCTCCATTCCCACACAGAGGAAGCCCTAGCCACCTGGCCACCCAGGCTGCCGCCTCTGCCTTTAGTCCTTAATGGCTGGACAGAGAGACCAGCCAGGGCATCAGCAGCGACTATTGCAGCTGACTGCATTTTGAAGTCGCATGGGACCCCAGGAAAGAGCTGAATATAGGAGGAAGCAGGCAGCGTCCATGGCTACAGGAGAGAGCCGAGCAGCAGGGCTGGGCAGACGCTGACTCTGCCTCCTCCTGCTCCCTCCTGGCCCCAGGCCCCATTAGCTGTACACAGTCAGGGTGCCCAGTACAGAACTGCAGTGCACATGACAAAAGACCCTGGGGGTGGCTGCGCGGCACCCACATGGTGCAGGCTTCGCTCAGTAGCCTAGGATTCAGCTGTCTGGCTCACTCACAGACCAGAGGGAGCCCAGCAACCCCGAACTTTCAAACCACATGTCTACACTGGTGGTTTGAAACTCACCCACAGGTCCTCTATGCTCAGATTTTTTTTTTCTTTTTTATGTTTTATTTCACACTCAAATCCACCAAGTTTAATGATGCCATTTCTAAAGTCCAAGAAAATCCTCAGGAGCAAATCAGAAAAGGTGGAGAAAATAAGCCACTCACAGACAGCTCTTTCTAATCATCTAAGAAGTGACAGTCAGAGTTCAAGAGAAAAACTAAAAAGCAGTTAAGAGGATTAACAGAATCTGGCAAACTTAAACCATCTCTTGGAATAGACCCTAAGGACATTAAATGGATCAGAGGGTGGCAACCTTGGGTGCAGGAAACATTGGTTTTTTATTCTGTACACACTCTGTAGACTTACTACACTAAGATATGCAAAGGAATGCAAATGAGATGCTAGCAGTAAGTATTTGTATAAATATGCATCATACATAAACACATATATATCCTTTCTTTACATTCTGATGTTTTAAAGGGTGAATCACAAAAACTACTTATAAACTCAGTTTGCCAGCTTGACTCACTGGCTAAGGATTTCAGGGCATAAGCATTCTAAGAGACTATTTTATCACTAGCATCGACAGCAATAGCTTCATCAATTAAAAAAAAAAAAAGATTTAAGCAGGAAGTCTACTTCTCCATGGTATCCCTTTCCAAAAATAACTACACTTCTACCTCGAGAGCATCCATGAGCAGAGTTTTATGATGCACTGCCCCTGGATGAGCAATCCTGAGGGCCATGATTTATTTCTGGCATAGACTAAAGAGAAAGTCCAGGGTTCTATGAGTTCACTGGCTCAAAGGCAACAGCTCACATTGGTGATACTGAGGGACCAGGGCTGAGATGGGAGTACAGGGGACACAGCCGGGGAACCAAGATGTTGACAAAATTATTTCAGTCCCATCACGTCGTCAGTAAAGGAACAACTCAAAGTATATGACCAGCTGCCATTCCAGTGTCTGCTTATTCAGCTATGGGTGCTTATCCACATTATATTCACTTCATTAATTTATATGATTTCATAATGTTATGATTATGGATGATTGGTTAAATTTAGATTGGTGTAAAGTGGGGGAAATTTATTCATTTAATAATTCACTTATTCATTTAATAAATGTAAGCTTGCAGCCCCTCAGAAGGCTCCAGGGACTGTGTGGATGGAGTGACCTCCCCAGGTCAGAGTTAAATTATCTCATGGAACAGGTCGTAAGGGCATTAAATGGATGAGGTGGTGGCAACCCTGAGTGCAGAAAACATCGGTTCTTTATTCTGTATACATCGTGTAGACTTACTACACTGAGATATGCAAAGGAATGCAAATAAGACGCTGGCAGTAAGTATCTACTGACCTAACCCCAAACCTAACCCCAAAAAGAAACAGCTGGAGTCAGACCGCAGACAAGCATTCTGAAGAAAGAAACCGACACTAAACAAATCCAGAGTGCAGCCGTCGCGAACTCTCCACGCCAGTGGCAGGCTGGTTTACGAATGAACGAACAGGAGGAGAGCCTCCCCTGGCTGGCTGGGCCACCCCCACCATCTCAGCGCTCTAAGGGGAACGTCAGGGTGGAGGGGTGGCAGGGGAGCCTTGGACAGAACAAAAGCCCCAAAGAGCATGTCCTGAAGGACGGGGAAAGGAAAGAAGTCACACTCACTAAGCAGGGGGGTTGAGAGTCCCTGGGTGTCTCATTTCACATGGTTTACTTGCATGTGTGTAAAACACATTTCTCTGTAGGTCTCTGACACAGAGTGGACTGTCATGCCTCTGGAATAATTGAGGACACACTGAAAGGCTGAAGACTGAATTACATATTTCTTGTACTTTTTTTTTTTTGGCTGTGCCACACATTCTAAAATATCACACAGTATTTTAATGCCCTGCCCACGGATTGAACCCATGCCCCTAGCATTGGAAACATGGAGCCTTAAGCACTGGACCACAAGGGAAGTCTTCAACTACATGACTTCCAAGGATGTATCCTTCAAGGACGTACAAACAAAAGTAAACATTATTTGTCATATATTACATGTACTTAGAGAATTTCTAAAATAACGATAGCAAAGAATTATTTGTATCTTAACCTTTAAGCCTACTTGTAAAAACATAAGAAACCTAAATCTGTCTATCCTACTAATTTATACATTCATACATTCTTTCAACAAGATTTGCTTAACACTTCCAATATGCACAACAATGCAGCAGGAGCTGTGAAGACATAAAATTTAAAAGATGAAGCCAAGGTACAGGAGAAAAATACAGAAGAACTTAGAGGCAAAAGAACGAGAATTATTCATTGTTCACAGTATAAAAGACTACTCAGGGGATGAAAGAGCAATAGACTTCATCAGTGAAGACACCCTAAACGGAGTAAACCTAAATGGAGTCTGACGTCTGTGATGCTCACAAATTGGCAGAGAGAAGAAAAGAGTAGGTGTTTCCGTATCAGGGACCAGGAATCAGTGAAGGAAGGGAACTTGGGATCTCTAAAGAAGAGATAAGGGAATTTCCTGAAAGTCAAGCGGCTAGGGGGCTTCCCTGGCAGCTCAGTTGATCAAGAACGGACCTGCCAACGCAGGAGATGCAGGTTTGATCTCTGGGTCAGGAAGATGCCCTGGAGGAAGAAATGGCAACCCACTCCAGTATTCTTGCCTGGGAAATCCCATGGACGGAGCAGCCTGGTGGGCTACAGTCCATGGGGTTGCAAAGAGTCGGAAAGGACTGAGTGACTGAAAAACAACAAGCGGTTAGGACTCTGAGCTCCCACTGCAGGGGGCAGTGGTTTAATTCCTGGTCAGGGAACTAAGATCCAGAATGCCGCATAGTGTGGCCAAAACGTTTTACATTTTTTTTAAGACATAAGGAAGGATCAGTCCAACAACGATGGAGGCTCCATGATACAGAACAAGCTCAAGCCCTGTGGACAAGCGCCTCAGACACCCTGATGGTGATGATCTGACACAAAGTCATATGTCACAAGTGGCCCCAGGGAGTGCCCCCGGGACACACAGGGGTGTGTCCTTACCTTTGCCATAGAAGAACTTGCGGTAATAGTAGGCCCCCAGGTCAATGTGCTCAATGACGTAGCGCTTCACCTTCTCCCTGTGGATCGGCTGGTTCTCCCTGGGCACCTCCAGGACCGAGACGCCGGCATTGGTACAGTGAGAGCTGAGCGAAGACTCGAAGGAGCAGCTCTCCCCAGAACTGAAGGACGACGAGCTGGCCCTGGACAGGGCAATCCTCCGGTCGCCTTCCCCGCCAGTCTCATTCCGGAAGTACGGACAGCTGAGGACCAGGTCGTTGCTCTTCCCGTCACCCTCGTCGGCATCGAGGTTCTCTTTGGAGTTGAGGTCCTCCTTGCTCCCCAGCGGGGAGTCGCAGCTGCCGGGCGGGCCGGCTGGCATCTGAGTTTGGGATGCCGCCGAGGCCCCGGTGGTGATGTTTTTCCTCTTGCCCACGTTCGCCCTCGTGGCCATGGCTTCGTTGATGTTGAACAAGATGCTCTGGACGTCATAATGTGCAAAACAGCGCTGGCAGTTCCAAGGGCGGACCCCCCTCTCAAGACGCCCGTCTTCCAGCTCGCAGGTGAACTTGAACGTCTCATGTTCGCTTTTTACGGCCCGCAGCTTGCGGAAGAGGGACGTTTCCACCGACTCTGACTTCAACCTCCGTTTGAAAGGCTTGTCCCTGTCTCGCCCCAGGAGCAGGGCGCTGTCCATGTAGTCTAGTCCTGAGATGCGTACGAACTCGCCTCTAGAGATCTGTGCCGCAGCATGAAGGCTGGGGGAGATCGCTGGGTCGCAGGGGAAGAACTCGGGGAACCCGAAAGGGGCCATGGCCTTGTGGTCATAGTTCTCCAGCCGATACCCTCGAAGCATAGCAAAAAAGTTCTCCCCTGACAAGCCCTGCCGGTCGATGGATGATGTGCTCCCGTACTCCCTGTGCAGGGCAGCCCCTGTATTGGGGTTCACTGCATTTTGGTCTAAGACGTCTTCAGCATCAATGTCACTGATGGTAACATCACTATTGCTTCTCTGTCTTATGGGGTGCAGTCCTCTTTGTGGGGAGTGCACGAAGATGTCTCCAATGGTATACTTTGCCTCCACAAAGTCCAGATCGAGTGGCTCCTCCTGTTGGCCGTCACTTCCATCATTTTGCCCATTGTGGATGATGGATGTGACACTTTCATAGCTGGTCTGGGACCGGCTTTCCCACAGGGTCTTGCAGGTCAGCTCCTTGGAGCAGTCCTTTTTAGGAGGCCACTCGGACACCCTTGCTCTCACACCCATCTTGGGTACGGCCGGGGTACCATTAGCTGGACCACCACTCTCATTGGAACTGGAGGCAGTTAAAGAAGTGGTGGGCCCCATGTTGCCATTGATGGCTTTAAATTTTCGAGCAAAGTAATCATCTGACTGCATGATTCTGGGAGGATCCTTGAACTTCGAAGAGGCTCTGCCGAGCTTGTGCTTTTCTTCTTGTGACTGCCTGGGGTCACTCATGTCTACCAAGGCAAGGAGCGCCAAGTCTCACCAGAAAGACTGCTGCAAATCTAATTGCATTGTTATTTACAAAGGCTTCTTCCAGAGTTGTATTTCCTCTTGTTAACCAAAAGCAAACAACATCCTCAGAGTGTGGTTCCCCCAAAACCAACTTGCTTCTCAGTCTGTAATAATTTTGTACACCTCCGTCCTTTCCAACAGCATTCCTTAAGACATCTGGCCAGGAGTGTTTCCTTCACCTGAATTAAAAAACAGAAAGTAGCCATTAACAATCACTGCAGCTCAAGTTCAACACACTCCCCATGCAGCTTCTCATCTGCCCTTTTCTCCAGTCCCCCCCAAACTGTCAGGAAGTTTCATGGTTCCACATCATGCTCCTCTTCTCTCCAAACACTCTGCCCTCTCGTTCTATTTGGCAGCCTAGAATTTACATCACACAGTCAAGGAGTACCCTCCCACCATGGGCCCACATCTGAGCAAAGAGTGCTTCCTCTGTGTCTCCACAGCACTCGCATCCACACTGCCACAGCAGTTTCTCTTATATTCTTCTGGCTTACCTATCAGTCTCTTCTACTAGTGAACTGGAAGCTCCCCTAAGCCAGGAGCTATGCCCTTCATATCTCCATATCAACATTATCTAATGATGTAGCTGGGCTTAACTCAGTTAAGCAGGCAACATTTCAATTAGTGACAAGAGTAACACAATGGTAATGCAATTGTTTGAGCATTTTTAAACTGAAACAGGTAAACTCAAAATGTCCAGCAGTGAAAAGGTCAGTATCAGGCATTAACAATGAGTTTTCAGAATATTTTCTTGCAAGCAGATAGGAACTCACAGAGACCCTCCTGACAGTGAGAAGGAGTTGCCAAGAATCTGGCGTCAGATTCTTAATCTACTGTATAGCACAGAGAACTGTGCTCAATGTCAAATGACAGCATAGATGGGCGAGGAGTTTAGGGGAGAATGGATTCATGTATATATATGGCATGTATGTAATATATGTAATGTAATACATATATTATTTCCCCTATAATTTAGATTATCACCAAATCCATTCCTAGAAACTGCAAAAAATGACAACTGAAAGGTGAAAGAAAACAACTTCTGGCCTGATACTTCTCTGCAAAAAATATTTGCTGCCCATCTGAAATTATATCAACATTGTTAATTGACTATATTGCAATATAAAATAAAATGTTAAGAAAAAAAAAAAGAATCAGGTGCCTAAACAAGTACAGCTTTCTAGTTCATTATGCCAGTAGCAACTTGACAAATGTGTGGGGGCAAATAGAAGCTTAGAGATTTAAAACACGATTCACCTTTGTGGCCGGTAGAAAACTTGACCTCATTAACTCTCCTCTTTAATTATAAATAATTTTTCAATTTATTCTGTTTTTCAATTAAACAAAAATATTTTCCAGGTATTACGTATTTCCTGAACTCATGGCTGTCAAGGAATCTTGCTGCTGGATAAGGAATAAAAAAAAGAATGATTTTACTTTTTCTGAAAACAATAATGAGAATAAAAGTATGATATAGCTAGTCGCTTTCCCTCAGCCTTCACCAAAGCATAAAAAACAACTGCAGTTCAGTCAGGAGTAATGTTAAAATTCCAAATAGCTGAACAGTGTAAGGACTCATTCCAATGGTTCTTAATGACTTTCTGATGACAATGTGGTGATCTCCAGAAACAGCAGGTATTATGATGGCAGCCTGCTTTCTTCTCCATTGTAGAAAAATAATAGTAAGTTAGAGTGGGCATGACAGCATGCTGTCTGCACCCAGGGCAGCTTCATAACTGAGGGAATAATGTTATTTTAGGATGGGGAGACCAAGAGGGAGTGAGCAGACAGATGCTTCCGTGGACTCAACAGACCAGGATCTGCCCAGGGTGCTCAGAGAGGGACCAGAGCTGAAAGCATCTTGTCTATTTTCACTTACAAGTATTATATTTCAAAGAACCATAGATGATTCTGAATGATAGTTTTGTCCTCTGTAATATTCAGATTATCACCAAATCCTTTCCTGGAAACTGAAAAAATGACAACTGAGAAATTAAAGAAAACAACTTCTGGCCTGTTAGCTCTCTGCTGAAGCGGTGTTTGATTCACTGTAGTAGGCGTCTACGTGATGTCTACATTCTATTGGTAAGTCCGCTGCTTACAGAACACTTAACACAATCTGAAAGGCTAAGAATGACATCTAACGGCTGGGACAGAGCGATGTGAATTCTCGGGGCATTAGCGTGGCACTCCTTCCCATTGTCTACTACCAATCTGTATCCCTGTTACAGAAGGAAGAACCACGCTCTACACAGGATCCACTTCCAAACACCGAACTGTGATGTTTCCAGAAATACAATCAGGAACTAAGTGCTCACCACCTCAATAATAACAAAATGTACCAAAAGAAACCAGGAGAGAAGGAATGAAAAGAGATAAAAGTTGAAATTAATGGAATGGGGATAGAAAAAACAGACACATCCAAAAGGGGGATTTTTTTAATTTTTATTTTCTCTTTAATCTTAATTTTTTTAATACCAAAAACATTTTGTATTGGGGTACAGTCAATTAACAATTTTGTGGTAGATTCAGGTGAACATTGAAGGGACTCAGCCATACAAATATATGTATCCATTCTCCCCCAAGCCTTCTTTAAAGAGTAAGAAAATGGACACACTCCTTCCCAAATCTAAAATAAGGGAAAGAGAGAAAGAATAATCTTATACAAGCTTGGAAATGAGAGAGGAGACATGACCACACACACATGTCTAAGTGAAATAAAACTAATGAAAAAAAATTACACCACAAACAACTCCACCGTAACAAATGTAGAAACACAGAAAAAAGTAAGATTTCCTAGCAAAGTACAAACTCCCCAAACTGATCCAAGAATGGAAAATTTAAACAACGTGGTTACCACTGAAGAGGACAGAAAGATAACAACTCCTTTACTCTCCCATTTGGGTTTCCCTGGTGGCTCAGTGGTAAAGAGCCTACCTGTAATGCAGGAAACATGGGTTCAGTTCCTCAGTGGGGAAGAGCCCCTGGAGAAGGAAATGGCAACCCACTCCACTATTCTTGCCCGAAGAATTCCATGGACAGAGGAGCCGAGCGGGCTACAGTCCATGGGTGGCAAGGAGTTGGACAGAGCACACACAACACGTTTTACGCGCGCCACTAACAGCTCAGAGTGCTCGAAGCCAGAACATTCTTGACAGAGCAGCTGAGTAATACACTTGATCTCAAGCTGCAGCAGAACGCCTGCAAACCCCTTCCTGCCACCATGTACTCCTGGCCACATTTTCTAGCTTGCCGTAGCTCCCAGAATGAATCTCTAATGACAGAATTATAGAGGGCACCTTTCTTTTAAAAGTATTACTAAACTATTCATATATTTTAACACTGTGATAAAAATAAAACACCTCAAAACAATGACAGCATTTGTCTTTCAGTAAAGTAAGTTAGAAATAGTTATATCATGTAATTTAAAAAAGGACTGTGGTTCATGGGGAAGAATTGAAATCAGCGTCTTTGAAAAGCAGATGTCAAGACCCAACGGCAAAGGCAATGAAGAGGGCAAAGTGCAGAAAGAAAACAATGGAAAGGATGAAAAGCTAAAGCGTGAGCTGGAAACCTCTGGAGCGATCCATAGTCTGGATTTCAGACTCTGAGTGAGAGGGAGAAGAAGACTGGATCAAGCGCGTACACCTACACAGGACACCCTATACAGGGAACAACCCTGCTTGTCCTGGACCCACAGGTGAAAAAGGAATGGTCCCGGATTAAGGGGTCTGACTTACAGGAGCCTGAAACATAAGACCTCTCTGTATTCCCCACTATTTTTAGTTTTTCCCTTAGTTCTAACCTTCTTCCTGTTTTCATACAGCATGCAGTTGAGGAGTTTCTCAAAGACAGGGATTCACACTCTTAGCAGCAAGTACCTGACAAGCAATGAAAGTGTAATCCAGGAAGCGTCCTGCAAACACCTGTACGCAACTCTCTTCTCTGTACTGATCAGATATTTATCATCCCCTGTGCTCAAATCTACAATGAATGCGAAGAGCCGGGCAGCATGCCAGGCAGCTGACTGGTCATGATTCCCAAAATGATGGAAGGGATAGGAAAAGGATGACACTTCAGAGAAGAGTCTTGAAACGGTAGCCTGCAGAAATGAGGGGGCTCTGACGGGCTTCCAGACAAAGCAGAGAGCACACAGTTGAAAGCGGCACCACTTCAGAACTGGGAAAATGCAACCCGCAAAGCACAGAACTCTCTTTACCCAAAATCGTGCAGGGGGATGTTAGGTCTGTGACACGAGTGTGAAATACAAGCCAGCTATCAAGGTTGGTCCTGTCCTTGTCATCCCCGTTCCATTCCCTGTAGCATCTGCTGAAAGACCTTCTTGCCACAGCGTCTCAGCAAAGACTGCAGCTTCTTACTTCTCAGAGGACAAAGAAGCAAACCCATTTCTTTCGACTTCTGTCATCACTTAATGAACTTGCCCTCTTCTGACCCTGTTTCCCCAGACAGCGTTCTGCCTTTCCTTGAGTTCATTTTTAATGCCAAGGACATCCTCCCCTAATAGTTTCCAATTATTCTTACATTATATTATACTCTATGGATTTTGCTCTTGAGGGGAAAAAAAGAAATCAGAAGTTGTAACCAGTACTCTGTGAGCATTTAAAAATCTACATGCGAACCTGTGTGACTTCACAGGTGGTGGGGCAGCCTTGAGAGGAAGGGCTGGAAGACCCAGCAAATGGCTACTCAGAGAAATTAAAGAATTTCAGAGCTGGAAGGACCAAGGTGTTCTCATTCTAATGGTCTTGGTAATAATATCTCAAGGACAGAAATGGAGGAAATGTGACATTTAAACATAATTGTGCTTAATCAGAATGTTTTTCCAAGTTTTCCATGAGACATCAGTGAGTCTTCAAGAGCAAAATTATAGTTATAATTGAGCAACTTACCAGGACTGCAGCTGTAGCAAATGGATTGAAAACCACAAAATACACAAATTACAAGTCTCATTCAAGGGGGAAAAAATGGTTAAAATTACATGACAGATTTATAATAAAATATAACTACCATAAAAACATGCATCTTTCATACTTGTATTCTATCGATTCTAATACTAACATGTATAACTGAGTAGGGAATAAAAACAGGAACAAACATTCCCTAGGTTCATCCTCTCTGTGCCAGGAAGATGATAGAGCTGAGGTGACTTCACGCACAAGGTCTAACCACCTGAAGCACACTTCTCATGAAATCATTATGTTCAGGCACATTCAGCCTGGTATTCAATGAAGTTATGACTAAGGAGCTATAAAACAATCCATTAACCTGTATCTTTATCATAGTAGACCATGAACATCAAGGACATGAAAAAATTTGACAAATGGGCTACTCTCCCATAATGATGGTCATAAATGAAAATAGACAGTTCATAGTAACCATATTTTGGTAGGCCTGGAGAAGGGCATGGCAACCCACTCCAGTATTCTTGCCTGGAGAATCCTATGGACAGAGGAGCCTAGCAGGCTGCAATCCACAGGGGTCGTAAAGAGACACAACTGAGCTACTCAGCAACCACAGCACACACGGACACGGAAATTCATTCTTAGCCATTTATCTTGAATTAAACACTCAGTTCAGTTCAGTCGCTCAATCGAGTCTGACTCTTTGTGACCCCATGGACTGCAGCACGCCAGGCCTCCCTGTCCATCACCAACTCTTGGAGCCTACTCAAACTCATGTCCATTGAGTCAGTGATGCCATCCAGCCATCTCATCCTCTCGTCCCCCTCTCCTCCCGCCTTCAGTCTTTCCCAATATCAGGGTCGTTTCAAATGAGTCAACTCTTTGCATGAGGTGGCCAAATTATTGGAGTTTCAGCTTCAACATCAGTCCTTCCAATGAATACTCAGGACTGACCTCCTTTAGGATGGACTGGTTGGATCTCCTTGCAGTCCAAGGGACTCTCAAGAGTCTTCTCCAACACCACAGTTCAAAAGCATCAATTCTTCGGTGCTCATCTTTCTTTATAGTCCAACTCTCACAACCATACATGACCACTGGAAAAACCACAGCCTTGACTAGATGGACCTTTGTTGGCAAAGTAACGTCTCTGCTTTTTATATGCTGTCTAGGTCGGTCATAACTTTTCTCCCAAGGAGTAAGCATCTTTTAATTTCATGACTGCAGTCACCATCTGCAGTGATTTTGGAGCCCCCCCAAAATAAAGTCTGCTACTGTTTCCACTGTTTTCCATGGAATTAAACATTGGGATGCTACAAAAGATAAATATTTGGGGAAATAAGAATATTTAAAAAAAGCAAAATTCATCTCCTTGAGGTTTCAAAATATAACATAGGAATACTCTACAAT
Organism: Antilocapra americana; assembly: GCA_007570785.1. Taxonomy (NCBI): domain Eukaryota; kingdom Metazoa; phylum Chordata; class Mammalia; order Artiodactyla; family Antilocapridae; genus Antilocapra; species Antilocapra americana. The sequence goes on along the minus strand of ML663567.1, from coordinate 20,023,283 downwards.
TTGTGAGGAATAATTCTTTTGGAGAGTGGACTTTTCACACTGGTGTTGGATGACTTTTCAATAGCACTCTGGTTAGCTATTTGGAAGAATTTCTCAAGTGATGGCCCTAGAAAAGCAATGCACTTGGTGTAGTTAAGGACTTCTTCATCAAACTAAAGTAAAAAGTGTCTGAAGGACTCAGTCTCCACTGGATCCCTATATTGTGACTCTACCTGATGCTGAATCAGAATCCATGTTCCACATTTAATATGGAATAAAAAATAATACAAATGAATGTACGTAACAAAACAGAAACAGACTCACAGACATAGAAAACAAACTAGCAGTTACCAATGGAGAAGAGGAAGGGAGGGGGCATATTGGGGGCATGAGATACAAACTACTATGTACTAGTTAAGTAACAAGGCTATACTGCATACTACATATACTGCAAAGGGAATTACAGCCATTATTTTATAATAAGTGTAATAGATTTAATCTGTAAAAACACTCAATCTCTGTTATACACCTGAAACTAACTTAATTGTGTAAATATACTATGTTTCAATGAGATTATATCAATTGTAATTATCTTAATTCCTCAAATTCTTTAATCAATAAAAATGATGTTTAATGATTAAAAAAAAATAAATCTGTGCTCCATAAAAGGGTCAAATCAAAGGTTTCTGAGGTGGAGCTCGTCTGTGACTTTCTAAGTGAAGCGGTCATAGGCCCCACCAGAGCAGGGCTCTGGCCCACTCTGTTCACCGCTGAATAGGGCCTGGCACTCAGGATTAGCTTCATCCACCATCTAAACTGTAATGGCTGCAAATCAAACTACCCCGAAGTCCTGACTCAACATACTATCGTGACACACCTATATCGGGACACAATGATACTGGATTCTTCTCTTTTTTTTGGCTTCTTAGCTGGCCCCTCTTCTGATTTTCTTCAAGAGTTGATGCTCCTCAGGGATGATTCGAGGATGCCTTCTCTTTTAATTCTGTCCATTTTCTTGTACAATTCTAGCAGTGTCATGTGAATTTCTGAGGACTCTAAAATCTATCCACAGCCTGAAGATGTCTCCTGTGACCACAGGGCCACTCTGAGCTGTGACAGCTCACACTCTCCAGCCCAGTCCCTAGACATCTGCTCCCCCGCGAACCCATGCCCAGCTCAGGAATGGCATCGCCAGCCCACAGTGCCCATGCCAAGCCGCCAGGACTCATCCTGCCCTCCGCTCACAGTCTGCGTGCAAACTGCGACCTGTCCACTTGACCTCCTGGCTGTTCTCAAATCCATGCAGACCATGCTGTCTCAACTGCCACCATCACTCTTAGTTTTCCTAGATTATCCTAAAACGCTTCACTAATTCTCCAACACGGGTCACTCAGGGTCTGGCCCATGAGTAGTTATCCAGCCACTCGTCCTGCTGCTCGAACCCCACGCCAGGCACATTCATGCTGCCCTTCATTCGACTTTGCTCAGGGGACTCTGCACAGGGTGCCCCCTGCCCAGACGCTCTCCAAGACTTCTTCCCTCCACTCGACTAATAGGTGTCAGAAGTGAGATCTCAGTTCATCGATTAGTTCTCTGGAAGCCTTCTCAAATCTTACAGAGGGTTCTAAAGTTATCTCAATGCAGGCTCCCCTAGCAGCCTGCCTCCTTTCTCACCATATATTAACTCCACACACACTATTATAGCATCCTGCTCACATGTCACTAACCCTCTCTAGACTCTCAGTTCTGGGCAGGCAGAGAGACTGCTTTGCATGTGATGCCCAGCAAACAGCCAGGCTCTACCACAGGCTAGCTGAGACCACAGCAGTGACTTATCCTTCTGACCTTCAGTTTCCTGTCTGTACAACGGGAACACTCCTTTGATGTCAAAGTATCAGCCTACAGGTTCGATAAGATCCAAATGCCAAGTGCTTGTCTTTATGTTTCCTAAATTCAAAGTTTGAAAGAATATCAATTGGAAGAATTGATCAATACATGAATGAATATTTATTGATACACTAACTGACTTCAAATCAAGCAGCTACAAGCTCAACACATCACTGTCCCCAAAGAGTACAGTCACGTTTATAAACCTAACACGGCTACTGCTAACAGATTTACGTGCAAAGACTAACAGAACACAAAGCAGAAACTGAACTGCGAGAGCTAAGCTGATTCTCCAAGAGGCAAACAGAAGCTTCCAGAAGATGATCTCAATCTTCAGTCATGCGCCAATCGCGTCCCAACTACAACTTCTAATTAAAACGATTTTAGGGGGACTTCCCCGGTGGTCCAGTGGCTAAGACTCCATGCTCCCTGTGCAGGGTGCCTGGGTTCGATCCCTGGTCAGGGAACTAGATGCCATATGCCACAACTAAGGGTTCACATGCTACAGTGAAAGATTTAGCACGCCACAGTAAAGATCAAAGATTCCAGGGTGCCTCAACTGAGACCCAGGCCAACCAAATAAAAAATAAATAAATATTTTAAAAATTATTTTAGGGACCACAACTGAAGCCCGCCAGGGATTCTGTCCATGGGATTCTCCAGGCAAGAGCACTGGGGTGAGTTGCCATTCCCTTCTTCAGGGAATCTTTCCGACCCAGGGACCGAACATGGGTCTCCTGGGTTGCAGGCAGACTCTTTACCATCTGGGAAGATTCACAACTATATTATAGCAAAATTATTCTGGAGTTGGAACTTTCAGTGTGTCAATAAAAAACAGGAACTCACTCCTGGTATAGTAAGCCATCCCTCCATCCATGTATGTATATGTCAAGAGAGAATAAACAAAGAACCATTTTCTGAAATGGAATATTTTGATTGTGGAATTTTTCCAAGGAGACAGATGAACAGCTGTGGGTATTGACTATTTCCCATTAAATCTTTTAAATCAGAAAAAGATAAAAAGAGATGGCTCTGCACCTCCTTTCCTCAGGAGGTTATTAGTTATGGCATTTTTTCAGTCATGTGGCCCCTGACTTACAGATGACACAGTAGGAAATCAGACATTCCAATTAATAATTTAAGCTGAGGCATTTGTGTCTTAGGAAAACACAGCAAAAGAAGAAAAGAATTCCTATTTGGTGCCAAGTGATTTAGACTGTACCTCTGTTATCTGCATTTAAATATCATAGAAAATAATCTGTTCTATTCTTTAAATGAAGGTTTAGTGGCACTAGGAGACCCAGACAGGAACCTGAGCATTTTATAATAAAAACCTGAGAGTCCAGAGCCTTAAAAATTACGTTTAGGGATTCTCTCCTATTGTTTACCTGAAACAGAAGCAATCCTCTCCCTTTCTTCTCACTTCTGGTATTTTCTAACGAATCCACAGTGAAAACTCTTGCAGAGCAAAGATCTGTCTCACCTCGTTCAACAAAACTAAAATCAATCAATACTATTGAAAACTGAACTAAACATACAAAGCAGCTACCTTCAATGCGTCCTTTGTTAAAACCCAACAAGTAGACCAGAAAACCATTCAATCTGAGGATGCTTCCTTTCAACTGAACATAAAGGGCATGAAAAGAAAACCGCACCAACCTAGACAATAGTCTAGTATTTGATTTTTTAGAAATAGTAATTTTAGCAGCAAATACACAACAAACTCCATTCTCTAATCACACACTCTCCAAGCTATCTTCTCATTGTGCTGGTTTATTTGAATTACAGGATACTGAGTTTTGCTGAACAGCTTTATGGGGTTTATTGTGTGATACAAAAACCCTTTTGTTACTCCAGTAAATAAACGCATTCAGTTTTATTAGGCCCTGGGCTGGATGCTGGGGGGCCTGGGGGAGCATTAAACATGAATGACAGAGCTTCTTAATCCTCAAGAAGCCTCTTAGCTGGGTGAGAAATGCACATGCATAACAAGTAATAGCAGAAATGCAGCTAAAAAAAATAGGGCCCCACTTCTGACACGATTTGCAGAAGGCACCCCCTCTGAACAGCAATAAAGACAACTGTACAATACATTTGACTCATACTCATCACCTGAAAAATCCACCTGAGAAATAAGAGATGTGGAGAAAACTTGTATAGAAAGATATTCACTCCAGAACTTTAAGCCCGAAAATGATGATACAAGTTTAACAGCCAGGGTGTACATGCACACTCAATCACTAAGCTTTGTCCTACGCTTTGGGACCCTATGGACTGTGGCCCTCCAGGCTTCTCTGTTCATAGAATTTGCCAGGCAAGAATACTGGAGTTAGTTGCCATTTCCTTCTCCATGTGATCTTCCTGACCCAGGTATTGAACCCACATCCTCTGTGTCTCCTGCACTGGCAGGTGGATTCTTTACCCCTGAGCCACCAGGGAAGCCTAACAGTCAGTGGCCAGAGGTAAACACGGTCAATATAGTAAATACGGTACAACAAAATATTACACAACCCCCACATTTCTGAAAAACAAGGATGGCACTGGAGATTTACAATATCATATTATGTAAAAGGGGTCAAATACAAAACTTGGTGTTAAAAACCTACAGACATAGAAATACTGCAAAGAAACACTCCCACATTATAATGAAATTCAGTTGTTTAGTTGGTAAATCATGTCCAACTCTTTGGTGACCCCATGGACTATATAGCCTGCCAGGCTCCTCTGTCCATGGGATTTCCCAGGCAAGAATACTGGAGTAGGCAGCCATTCTCTTCTCCAGGGGATTTTCCCAAACCACGGATTGAACCTGCATCTCTTGCATAGCAGGCAGATTCTTTACCACAGAGCCACCAGTGCATGCTAAGACGCTCAGTCGTGTCCGACCCTTTGCGACCATGTGGACTGCAGCTCACCAGGCTCCTCTGCCCATGTAATTTTCCAGGCAAGAATACTGGTGCAGGTTGCCATTTCCTACTCCAGGGGATCTTCCCAACCCAGGGATCGAACTCAAGTCTCTCGGGTCTCCTGCATTAGCAGGAGGATTCTTTACCTCTAGCACCATCAGGGAAGCCCTACATTCCATAAATAGAATATTTTAAAAACAATCCCCCATAATACCAATGCATGTTTAAGTTACAAAGAGCATATTACTCTATTACATAAGCAGGGATGCCCGTCGACTTCCTTTCCTTCAAGTCTCACAGTAAGATATCTGAACATGGAAAAGGATGTGAATGTCAGATGAGCAATGCCTCTTGCTGTTTGCCTTAAAGAGCATATGGCTTTTTTATAGCAAATATTCACAACAATGGTGCCTTCCATTCTCACACACTCTGTTTAGAAAAATAATGGCTTACATTTGCATCTATTTTCATATCCCTACAAACTCCTGGGTCCCTGGGTACACTGCAAGGCAGCAGCGTGGAAGCCAGCGTAAAGGGCTCAGGATTAAGAGAGTGGTGTCCACTTCTGAGAACAGGATCGACTGTGGGCCCTCCAATCATCCAGCATCCACTGAGACTTCACATCATGTGTATGATGGGGATCCAGTCTGCTCTGCACACCTCAGACAGACAGCGGGAGACCAGATGAGAGCTTACATAAGATACTGAACCACATAAAGGCAAGACATGGATATCACTGCCATGCTGTGCGGGAAGGAAGCTGGAGGAAAAGCCCACGCTGCTTGTTTGAGTCTCCTGCAGGGCGGCGGGCTCTGGGGCTGGAGGATTAGGATGAGGGATGAAGCCAACCTCCTGGGGGAGGGGGAGACTGTCCCCAACAGAAAACAGCTCAGCTTCCAAAAGCCTGGGCCATGATAAACCCAGGACCTAGCGGGTAAGGAAAAATACTGCAAATACCAGTGTCCAGTCCGAATTCTCCCTCTATATGTGGCAATAAACTTATCCTAAGAGAAAACAGGAGCCCTGCCGCACAGTTCCTAGTATCAGCAAAACAGAGACAGGGAGGGCCACAGAGGAGGCTTCCTTCAGGCCCCTCGCCTTCTGATTTCACCCCAAAGTGTCCTAATGTCATTGGCTCGAAGTCAGGAAGCGCACTCAAAACTCTAGGACTTCCCTGGCAGCTCAGTGGTGCAGAATCCGCCTGCCAATGCAGGACACACGGGTTCGATCCCGGATCTGGGAAGACCCCACCCATCACGGAGCAACTACGTCCACGCACCACAACTATTTAGCCTGGGCAGTGGGGCCCAGGCGCCACCACTACTGGAGCCTACAGGCCCTGGAGCCTGTGTTTCAAAAGAAGGGGAGGGACCACAATGAGAAGTCTACACAATGCAGCTGGAGAGTAGCCCCGGCTCTCCCCAACTAGAGAGAAAAGCCCAGACCACAAAGGCCCAGCAGAGCCAAAAATTAACAAGTAAAATGTAAAGAAAAATACTCTAGAAAACAAAGATTCCTGCAAGCTCAAAGTCAGGGGTCATGCTACAATAACTCCTTCCGGAAGTTGTTCCCCATAACATACTTCTTTACTAAGGCACTAGCTTCCAGGGTGACACATTTTCATTTCACTAGTCACAGAGAATGGATTCCAGTGCACTGAAAAGGAAACACTTCCTCAACATGCTTCATTTGGAATTTTAAATGTATGAAGTGAATGCCAAGTCTGTAAACCCACTTTCAATTATAGATCCATAATAATTAACTTGGGCTGATTATTTATTTAATAAAGTACCTAAGACCCAAGATCTTTACCTGAAGAAAAAAGTAAAAGAATGACCACCTAACATATACACAGTACTATATATAAAATGGATAAATAATAAGGACTTTGTCAACAAAGGTCTGTATAGTCAAAGCTATGATTTTTCTAATAGTCATGTAGGGATGTGAGTTGGACCATAAAGAAAGCTGAGCACCAAAGAATTGATGCTTTCAAACTGTGGTGCTGGAGAAGACTCTTGAGAGTTCCTTGGACTGCAAGGAGAGAAAATCAGTCAATCCCAAAGGAAATCAACCTTGAATATTTTACTGGAAGGGCTGATGCTGAAGCTAAAGCTCCAATACTTTGGCCACCTGATGTGAAGAGCCGACTCACTACCAGCAAAGACCCTGATGCTGGGAAAGGCTGAAGGCAGGAGGAGAAGGGGGCAGTATGGGATGGGATGGCTAGATAGCATCACTGACTCAACATACATGAATTTGAGCAAACTCCGGGAGATGGTGATGGACATGGAAGCCTGGCGTGCATGCTGCACTTCATGGGGTCCAAAGAGTTGAACCGGCCTGGGCAGCTGAACAACAACAAACAACCAATAAGGCCCGGCTGTATAGTACAGGGAACTCTACTCAAGGCTCTATAATGACCTGTATGGGAAAAGAATCTGAAAAAGAAGGAATATAAGTATAGGCGTAACAGATTCATGTCACTGAACAGAAACTAACACAGCATGGTAGAGCAACTATACGTCAATAAAAATCAATTTAAAATTAGTAAATAAAGTATCTTTTTTAAAAAAATGACCACCTAATACAATATATAACAGTTTATTAAAATAACAGAAAGAAAACTAGGAACCCTATTTCCTTATAAAAATGATGGTCACAGAAATCATTACTTTCTTTGAGTCTCTAGGTTAACGGGTAAGACAGAGATGCAGACATGCAGGTCTGATGACTACCTGTTCTGAGACCTATACCTATACAGAGCGACAGCCAAGGAAAACTGACCTCACCTCAGCCCGTAAGGCAATCATCTGTATCACCAGAGGCTCCCTAAAAATCCTGGGTGGGCCCAGAGAACTTGTTTGACTAACCGAGACCCTTTATCAGAAAATGTCAATATGAATGCATTACATTTACTTAGGGATTTACCATTTCCAAAATCCTTTTCTGTCCATTTGATCCTAGGAAGAACTGTGAAAAGACAAGAGAGACTGCCCTCCCATTTCACAGGTAAGGAAGGAAGTCTTAAAGTCAGCTAACTTAGTATCATCAAAAGACTGTCAGGGAGATCAGAACTAGAATCCAGGTGGCTTCATTCTTTCCACCATTGCTGGCAGCTTCTCAAAATTGCATATGCTCTTAATAAAAGCAAAACTACTGGCTTTATACAAGAGAAGTCAACCTAAGGCAAATTTGCTAACTTCGAGCACAATGAAGTACCTACCCCCTCTGCTCGGAGCCCTAAGGGAAGGCATGACTGGGGAGGGGGTATGGGTGACGGGCCTCGAGGCAGGTGGCAGTGCCCCCAGCCAGGCTGCACTAAGGGCACTGTGCAGGGCCCAGCGCATAAGCTAGCCGTCCTAGTTGGCTCCTTTGTTGTTTAGTCTCTCAGTCGTGTCTGACAATCCGCAACTCCATGGACTGCAGCACACCAGGCGCCCCTGGCCCTCACTATCTCCTGGAGTCTGCTCAAACTCATGTCCACTGCGTTGATGATGCTGTCCAACCATCTCATCCTGCCCGCTATTAAATATCCCGAGGGAATCTCCAGTGTTTCTTAGGGCAGATTCCACATAATCTAGCCACAATACCTCCAAATAAAAACCTCAAACTTTCTACACCACCACCACCAACAGCATTTTTACTGGTCCTTTAGGTTTTGCTGCAAATAAACATCCTTTCTTCTTTTACACCAAAGACCACTGTCTAGTATTTTCAGTATCAACCACCCACTCAGACTTCACAGTCACAATGTTAGATCTTAAGGGAGATGCAGATCTATTCTGACACCCCCACTCCACCCAGAAGTTAACTGATTTGCCAAAGGCCACACTACTAGTTTGGAGCAAAATGGATCCCCGACTGGGGCCCCCAAACACTCATTGCTAGCAGCTGCTCTTTTCCCTTTTTTAGTTGAATGCGGTATTAATGGAAATGATCAATTTTGGTTCATACATTTCACTAAAGCCAGGTTCTGCACAATCACCTCCCCACACTATGTTTTTGCTTATAAAATCCCCTTGCTTGCAAAGTCTCTCTTCTTGCATCAGATGTGAACAAAAGCTAGTTCATTCAAAGCTACCACCTAGGACTCCATCCACTTGCAACTCGCTCTTATTTACCCTGAAACTCGACCTTGAAAGGATGCTCTGTTCCTTCGTTGTGTCATAGTCTCCATCAGATTCATCCATGTGACAAACACCCACCTATCTACCTACTAAGCGCCAAGCTGGGCATGGAAGGATGGATGACACAGCTCCTGGCTGGGAGAAGACCAGTGAAAGCTTCCAGGGCAAGTAACTGATGAGCCAGGGCTCAGGAGCACAGCCAAGAGAATGCCCCACTGAGGACCTCCTGCTTTTGCTCCTGGTTCAGATGATCGAAAATCATGTTCAGAGCTGTGCACCTTCTCTATTCCAGTCACTAAGATTACAAGCCCACCCATCTCTAAAACTGGGAAGCAGTAGGGGACAAGGGTAAGAATGGTGGGCAAAGTATCACCTTTCTCTCTCCGCTCAGAGACAAGGAGTAAAGAGTTGGAAATTTTACGCTTTTTCTCATGGGAAAAAAGTAGGTGTTGCCAATTCTGGCCAACATCTCGAGGGCAGCCCAGCCTCTCCTCTCACAGGGCCATGTGTCGGGAGCTGCACTGCATCACCAGGCTGGGTGACCTGGGGAAGCGGCACTGGTTCCCAGACTCAGGGATGAGTATTCACGGTGATTAAAGCAGAGCTCCTCTGACCTCTTTGTCACTGAAGGGGAACCAACCCGTTTTTCCTGCATTCTGTCCTGTTGAACCAGAACTCTCAACATGAATCACCGTTGATTCTACTTGCCCTTATACATCCAGTCTTACTTTAGCCACACGTTCTTTTTTTCAGGCACAGGCCCAAGTCCCTTTGCAAAGATGCAGTGTTAACTAGAAAGGTTTCTTCAAACTTCAGAATCCCTTTCTGAGCAAAATATTCCTTTTCTCTAAGAACACGTTGAGGGTGTGGTTCCTACTTTTCAAAATTACCTAAGAGAGATTGATACCTGGGTTCTCTTGCCCCAAGATCCTGGTTCAGAGAGTCTGGGGGAGCCCTCAGTCTGCAGCTTGAAAAGGTGATTCTCATACACAATTTGTATCAGAAGTGATTGACTTAAACACAATTCTAAAGGATCAAAAATAAAGCTAAATGCATAATTCTCAAATGTTCCTATGTTCCCCTTTCTCAAGTACTAAAATATCTTACTCAGATATAACAGCTGGCAATTTATTTACTCACAGTATTTTTTAGTGCTAACTAAAAAAGGAAGGAAGGAAGCTAAATGAAATGAAAATTGAGAAAACTCTAGAAACCATTTACATAAGTTCAAAGCCCTAGAAGTTTTCTACTCTGGTGACCAGAGTCCAGGTCTGCTCTGCTGACAAAATATACTCGGGGCGGGGTGTGTGTGTGTGTAGGGAGGTGGGATTAAGAGCCTGGAATTAACAGATACACACTACTACAAATAAACTAGGTAAACAATAAGGACCTACTGTATAGCAGAGGGAACTACACTCAATATGTTGTAATAACTTAACAATGGATAAGAATCTAAAAAAGAATACACACCACACACGCAAACATATAGCTATATATATATATATACACATATATAAAACTGAATTGTTTTGCTGTACACTTAAAACTAACGCATTATAGTTAACTACAGTTCATTAAAAAAATAATAGAGATACAGCGCATGCGTGCTCAGTCACTCAGTAGTGTCTGATTCTTTGCAACCCCATGAACTGTAGCCAACCAGGCTTCTCTGACCATGGGACTTTTCGGGCAATAATACTGGAATAGGTTGCCATTTCCTTTTCCAGGGGATCTTCCCAACCCAGGGATTGAACCCACATCTCCTATGTCCCCGCACTGGCAGTTGGAGTCTTTACCACTAAGCCACCTGGGAAGCCTCAATAAAGACACCATGTCACATTTTTTAGAAAGATATATTCTAGTCACAATATATATTGAGCACTTTTTAAGTGCCAAACATATTCTTATCAAGTATTAACTCCAATAACTTATGTGGTAGGAATCACTTTTATCCCTAATTTAAAACAAAACGGTTCAAGTCCCACAATACGGCGTTTACGACCCTTCCCAAACTGAGCTCCATCTGACCAAGACCACCCTTAGAATCTCCTCTGTCTCCCCAAAACACCACCCCATTCCCACCTCCGTGCTTTCCTCTTGGAGTTCCCTCCTATTAAGAACTTGGACACTGACATTAGACTAAAGTTCAGCCTGGCTGAGCCACTTACAGTGTCTCCCTTGGGCAAATTCCCGAAACAAACCCCTACCATCTCAGGTCTGTCATCTGCAAAAGAGGTTTTACTGTACCTACTGCACAGAGAGTTCAGAACCTGCTCCATTCTGGACACTGTTGCAGGATGAATGGACCAGAAAAGGTCCTGCTTTCACAAAGGATCCAGTCTCAGAAGACTTTAGGACAAATAAACTCATAACTTGTCAGCGGTGAGTGCCATAAAGGGCAGGATTAAACTGGCTGGGGTGTTTAGGTGTGGGTGTGATGCTACCTGAGGTCAGGTGGCGGCAGGGAGACCTGGAGGGAAGGATGAGGGCCTGGCCCACACAGCTGGACAGGAGGAGGTAAGGGAGAGGGTCTCCTACTGGGGCAGCAAGACTGGAGCTGAGGGCAGACTCCAAGAAGACCAAGGAGCCTGGAAAAGGAGTTAGAAAGGTAGCAGGACTGGATTAAGAGGGGCTTTTATTCCAGAAGGTTCTGAGCAGAGGAGTGAAGATAACCTGTTTTTCAGTAAGAACAGGCTCCAGTAGACAAAGGTCAGGCCACTGCGATCATCAGGCATGACAGGGTGATGGGGCAAGAGCATCTGCTGAGAATGACAGACTCTGGGAGGGGAAACCTGGAATGAGTACTCAGACCTAGCAGCACGGGCTGATAAACGGGCTGAGCAAGAAAGGTCAAGGATGACTCTGAGATGTGGGGGCCTGATTAACAGGAAGGCAAAAAGTTATTAAGATGGAGAAGATCATCAGAGGAGCAGGGATTCTAGGGTCAAAGGTGATCATGTGCACAAAATTCTTATCAGCACAGGCCTGAAACACACTGAGAACCTGACCCATACCAAAGGGGATTTTTGTGGCTGTCTTCAACACTGCAGGCCAAGCTTCAAACCCTGCCCAGCCAGCTTGGGCCGCTCTCTCCGTAACTGTGAACCCGTTACATGTCCTGTTCACCTGGGCACGTGAGACGCACTGACCTGCCTTGCATTTTTTGTGTAGTTTTCCTGGGGATGGAGGGGAAGGGGATGAAAAGTTAATTCAGCTTCCAGAATTGTTCACAGGCTTCTTGAGGGTGACAAAGCACACCCCATAATATTTGTTAAGATGAACTGCGGTGTCTAGGGAACTGGGGTGTATATTCTGCAAACACAGACTCTGAGGCTTAGCTGCTATACTCTGAGCAAATACCCAGGCTTCATGTCTGCCACTGGTACTCAGCTCAGCGCTCAATAAATGCTACAATTGGAGTGTATCTTTTTTTTCCTTCAAGTTAGGGTTTTCTGTTTTCCTCACAGGGGAATACTAGGAAGGACTTTGGAAGCAAGGTCCCGAGAGTACAAACAGGAGATGTGCCTGATTAGGGCCAACCCTGCCTTTGGGGACGTGGCTCTGTCTGTGCCCAGGTCTGGCCGGTCAGATTCTGAACTGGAGATTCTGGAACTGGCAGAGAGGACGGTCAGGGCTTCCCAAAAGGCTGTCTCTGGACCTGCCCCGGACCAGCTGCTGGAAAATTGGCTGAGGAGCATCTGTTAAAATCCCAGATCCCTTAGCCACTCCCCTAGAACCGTGACTCATGCAATTGGGCGTGGGGCCCCCAGGCTGTTCTTAACAACTTCCTCAGGTGTTCTTCCTGTTGATTCATCTTTGAGATCCATGGGGTAGGAAAGCACTTTGCAAAATCTAAAACATGACCCAAGCCTATGGTGTTACTAAGCCATTAACTGAAAAGACGAGTTAGCAGCTTCCTTTTAAAGCCGCCCACACATTCCCTTCTCTACAGTGATGACATTCGTCCACTCTTCTCCAACGGCTGGATCCTAGCTGGTCCAGGCCTATACACCAAAGAGCATGGCAGGGAATGACCTCGACAGAAAGCGAAAGAATGAGAGCAAGTTTTAAATCAGTTAGGTGTCCAGGGGTCACTGTTTAGCCTAAAATATGAGAAGGGACAGGCAAAGTGGTGGGCACAAGAGAGGACAAAGCTGGGGCACGTACAGATGTCCAAGGTGGGCAGAGAGGCACAAAGAGAGGGAAAAGATGTCACACACACTCTGCCAGACCCTTGATACCCAATATGTAAATATTTACACAACTTATACTTAAAGAAGAGGAAGCCACAGCTCTGAGACCCCAAAGAGATCCATCTGAAGTCAACGTGTTAAGTGTGGCAGAGCAAGAGTCTAACCATGTCTGCCTGGCTATACCCAAACCTGCACTACTGCCAAAAAAGAATATATATTTAAAAGTATATGATTCAAATAAATAGACATGCCATGTGTATAGACTGGAAAACTTAATATTGTTAAAATATCAATTCTATCCAATGTGACCTAAAGATATAATTCAGTCCCTACCTAAATCCCAATGATGTGCTCTGTGACTAGAAAAATACATCCTAAAATTCACATGGCATCTCAAGGGACCTCAAATAGCCTCTTTTCCTTCCTGAAGAAAAAGAAAGCTGGAGGACTCTCATATTGATACAATCTCAAAACCTACTACAAAGCTACAATAATCAATACAGCACTGGATTTAGCCATTTCTTGGATAGTACAAGCAAAATTATGAAGTTGGATTTTACCAAGACCAAAAATGTTTGGGCATCAAAGGACACTATCAGCAGACTGATGGGAAAAGGCAATCCAGGAATGAGAGAAAGTATTTGCAAATCACGTATCTGATGAGGAGGCGCCAACAGCCCACAGCATCTACACTCGCCCCAGAGGCTGGCATTAGGCTTGGCTATTACCACCACAGAGGGGTCCTGCTCATCTGGCAGGGCAGAGTCCAGGGCTGTGGATCCTTCAGAAAGAAGACCCTCTGTTTCAGCACCTACATCCAACCACTCAATGAACCCTCTCATGAAACGCTCCCTGATCCAGCTTCCACTTTCTTACAATGTCAAGAACTTCCTCACATCTGAATAGTATATGAAAATAAATTGGTTGCATAGAGTATCTGCTGAGCTTTGACAAACAGAATAAATCAGTTGTAACTGGTACGTTTATACCCACAGTCCCAAATGGCAATTGACCATCATAAATATAATATGATATGGCAGAAGGGAATTACTTCCACTGACAACACCAGGGTTTGATCCTACAGGAATGTGCATGATAAGAGTTCCTGATCATCAGACTCTAAGCTGTAAATCGTGAGTTAGTGAATCCAAAGAAAGATAAAAGGATTTAGTAAATGGCTGTAACATCAAGAAGCTAGGTTCCAAAACTGCCAGAGAGAGGACTCCCAGAGCCTGGGAAACACCCACAGCATGTGTTTTGTTAAAGCTGTCATAATTTAAAGTCTCTCTACACATCTACTGTTTAATCTAATTTTCCCTCATGAAGGTTTGGCTTCGGCTCAAATCAAATCAACATTTCCATTATAAATCTCTATTTTCACATTTTTGTGGTTTGATTGTAAAATGTCTTTACTCTGAAATATGACATGAGCAGAAGCCTGCATGTTAATGCTCTTCACTGGCAAAACGGTTTTACTACAAAACCAAAATCACAGTTTTCTACAAACCAAATGTCTGAAAGTCAGTCTAAAGCAAAACAAAAAATAAAATTCTATAAAGTATTCAGTTGCAAATTTTCTCATTCTTAAAAAAAAAAAAAAAAAAAACACCTTCTGCTAGGTATATCATGCACCATGAAACATCGGTCCAACGCTGTCAGATGCTGGTCACGACACTTGGAATCAGACACATCCCTAGCAGTAAGGAATTCAGCACCACAGCATCGTGACAGTTCTTTTCACAAGTACTCTGTACTGTGTGTGTTACAAATGTTGAAAAGCAACAATAACAAAGCCTCTACTAGTCATTTTTATCAGGGTTGCCAGTTTTATACATGTGTGCATGCCAAGTCGCTTCAGTCATGTCTGACTCCTTGCAACCGCATGGACCGTAGCCCGCAAGGCTCCTCTGTCCATGGGATTCTCCAGGCAAGAATACTAGAGCAGGTTGCCATGCCCTCCTCTAGGGGATCTTTCCCACCCAGGGATCAAACCCAAATCTCTTAACATCTCCTGCACTGGCAGATGGCTTCTTTACCACTAGCGCCCTCTGGGAAGCCCCAGTTTTACACATATTAAAGCAGAGAAATAAGTGAGGCTCACTCCACATAAAAGCAATTTAACATTCAATCAGCGTTACAAACACTACAGCGGTGAGTGTCTTCCCCGAGGGACACGTTCTGCAGCTCCCGCAGGAGAGGATGCTCTGACACTCACACCCAGCGTGTGATGGGAGCCAAGGCTACGGGCACACACACGCTGCCTGGACCTGCGGATGAGGCCGGTGCTCTCCAGACCCAGGGCACAGACCTCCATGGGAGAGATGTGGGCTGGAAAGGGGAGAAAACCATGTGATGGGACCCAGGAACGAGGTGCCACCATCTCGCTCCTGCTGCCAGGCTTCCCACCATCACCCCTACCCTGCCCTGGCAACACGGCTCTGCCTCAGTACTCGGGAAGTAAGGTGTCCTTACCAGTTCCTTACACATGGGGATGGCTTCCACGTACAGAAGATTCTTTAAGGGAAACTGAAGGGAATCCACCTTCACAGCAAGGAGTTCACGATGGTCAACGCCATGAACTAGATCTAAGGGACCAAAACAAAGCCCTTCTCCACCATGTCTCCGACACAGCTTGTAAAGAAACGCTCCCTGCACGCTACTTCGAACGGTACTCAATGCCAGTCACAAAAACCCAGAGACTGAAAGCAAAAGTCAAACCTAAGAGGAATTGGGCTATAAAATAAACAAGCCATTTGACTGATAGCTCACAACAATGATAGAAATCTGTGTGCAGACTAGTGAAAAGTTATCAAAACAAACCCCAAAACCTAAGTTCTAAGTCCCTTCTCTCATAACTGCAATATTCCTGTGAGTGACTGCACTTTAACAAAGGAAATAAAAAGCTCTTTTTCCTAAAAACAAAAAAAACAAAAACCTGAGCTGACTGACAAGAGCAATAGATAAAGTGACACAGATGGAAACGTTAAAAACCAATTTCCCTTGTGTGCAAATCTCTAAAGATCTAATGGCTTAAATGTTGGCATTTCAAAGACTGTGCTTTAATTTAATATTAACTGGAAGTCAATATGGTGGTACTGAGAAATTTGTAATTTTAGAAGGTCTTGTTTCTTGGAGCAAATCCTATTTTGATCAATAAAATTAAGAAATAGTCATGTGTAGACAAACACAAAACGAAACCAACACTATAACAGCAAGAACACTTGAGTTGCTTAAAAAGAACAAAAGTAGCAACCTTTGTATTCATGCTAAGTCGCATCAGTTGTGTCAACCCTTTGCGACCGCATGGACTCTAGCCCACGAGGCTCCTCTTTCCATGAGATTTTCTGGGCACATAGACTGGAGTGGGTTGCCACGCCCTCCTTCAGGGGATCTTCCTGACCCAGGGATCAACTCGAGTCTCTTATGTCTCCTGCATTGGCAGGCAGGTTCTTTACCACTAGTGCCACCTGGGAAGCCCTCATCCTTCTTTATATAGTTCCTATATTAAATATATACTGACATTCACAGATGTAAAACATGAAGTAAAACAGGATACTTCCTGAACTAGGAACATTTTTAATTTTCCTAACTTAAAAGTTCCTAAAACGTAACATTTCTGCCCACCACCCTTGTTTGACAGGAGACTTTGTGTAAGAATGGCTATGGAGTCAGCAGAAGTTAGACCCCCAGCTCTGTAGTCACTGACTGTGTGACTTGGGCAAGGAACCAAAGGTTTTGAGCCTCAGTTTTCTCACCTGTAAAATGGAGGTAATGACAGAATTGACCTGAAGATTAAACCCCGTGATGTAAATGGAACTCAGAACAATGCTCCCCTGGGCGATGAGTTCAACAGTCCTCAGTTCAGTTTCCTCTTGAGCCTTACACTCACCAACATGTGACAACTTACCTCTAAAAAAAGTGGTTTTGTTAAAGTCACCAGGGTGTGACCCTTCTTGGAAACAAATATCACTGAAGTTATTCGTGACAGTCTCCTGTATCCCCGTCAATGACTAAATGCTGGGTTCAACCCCCGTTGCGGGTGTTAGCTTAGTCATTAAGTCACATCTGACACTTGTGACCCCATGGACTGTAGCCCACCAGGCTCCTCTGTCCATGGGACTTTCCAGGCAAGAGTACTGGAGTGGGGTGCCATCTCCTTCTCCAGGGGATCTTGTCGACCCAGGGATCCAACCCAGGTCTCCTGCACTGCAGGCAGATTCTTTACCAATTGAGCCACCAGGGAAGCTCTCATTAACACTCGCAAAATATGAACCAAAAGAAGCCTCAGCAAACCCTCCACCCCAGCACTGGTCACCGGGAAGGTCCTGGCATACCCGCCTGCTCCGAAGGTAACAGGGCAGACTCCACAGGTGAGGCGGAAGAGGAAGGGGCCTCTGGTTGTTCCCAGCACAGCCAGCCCAGAGCGGCCCGGGCCCGTCTCTGAACCCCACACACAGGCTCTTCCTTCTCAAAGGCGGCGGAGGGAAGGAACCGACCCGAGTAAGGGTCACAGCTGGAGAACGACGCAGAACGGGAGCGCTGCTGTCACAGCGACCCCTGCTCCTCTCAAAGCACCTTTTGCAGGAGAACACACCTCGGGGAAGCGGACTGCCTTTCCAAAAAACCCACAGCCACTTGCCACCACGGGCACCCAACCAGCATAACCTGAAACTCAGTGTCTAATCTTGCTGGTGTCAAGCTACCCAAACAGAGAGAGTCACTCTAGAAAATCTGTAAGAACTTTCACTATCTCGTGTCTAGTCTGTATAAACGGGAAATCCCCTATGTTGCGTATGTTGCTGCTGCACATAAACCCCAGAACGCACACGTACTCTCACGTCACACGCACACAACCGAGAAGAAAAAGCTATTTCCAGACCTCTGTGGCCCTTAGAGGGGCTTGTGGCTCAGTGGTAAAACATCTGCCTGCCAATGCAGGAGACACAAGGGATGTGGGTTCAGTCCCTGGGTTGAAAAGATGCCCTGGAGAAGGAAATGGCAACTCACTCCAGTATTCTTGCCTGGGAAACCCCATGAACAGAGGAGCCTGGTGGGCTCCAGTCCATGGGGTCACAAAGGAATGAGACCCAGGGGTTGCCTAAATTTGGGGTAGAGAGCTCAGCCTCTCCCTGACTTACTTTACCAGTCCACCAAGAATGCCATTGTGGGCGGGCTGACTCGCCACGCATGAGAAAGACAAAATCTGACCCTGGTATTTAAATCTGTAAGGTGTAAAACATATAGTAGTTCTTCCTAGTTTTGTCATCTACTCAGACCAGTGACAGATATTCCAGGGATACGGGTTTTGTCTGCATTGCTTTCAACGCATCCTAAACTTGTCTGCCCTTGGATGCGGTTACTAGCTACACAGTTCTGTCTATGGCACCCTGGAAGGAGCCATCCCCACTCTGGGCTCCTCTGCAAAGCAGACAGGCAGGTCATCCATTTGGCATCTTCGGTTTGCAGTCTCCGGCCCTCTACTGCATGTGTCACTGTAAGTAAAGCAGCAGAAGCCCTGGACAAAGGTCCCGGCTATGAATCATATCTCTCGGTTCAGGGTGACCAGCTGACTTCTCAAGCAAGGCCTTGAGGGTTCAGGAAGAGTCCCTCCCAGTACTTTTTCCAGGGGTGAAAAGATGCTGAGGTTGAGGGTCTACTCAAAGGTGAGGCCAGAATATTCAGCCTCAGTTTAACTTCCTCATTTGATAGATGAGGTGGAAATGAAGTGGATTCCTTAGTCATACTGAGGAAAGCCCTTTTATAAGGAGCGGTGAGGACCTAAGAAGAGATTTCCCTTCTGTATTACTTAGGATGGAACTTCTTGGGCAATTCAGTACTCCACAGAGGGAATCAGGGCCCAGATGGCCTTACCCTTGAACCATGACCTTAGAAAGCCTGTGCATCACTGCACAGAGAGAGAGAACACTCTCATTTTACATGCGGGAGAGAAGCTGAAAGGACTAAAGGAGCAGCCCTTCCTTAGCTCTGCATGCCCCACCCCCAGCCTCTTGGAAGGAGAGCTGGAGGCCCCAAGCTGCACCCTGGGGCCCGGCGTCTGCCCTCCAGGAGCCTGAGGATGGTGCTTAGGCATCAGAAGGCCCCAGTGACCTGGCACCAAAACTGCCATGATTCTCCCGGTTTCTGTGATGAACCGCTGTGTTTGTGCAGAGGGGAAGGCCCAAGGAGGACCGACGTAGAGACCCGTGGTACCCCTGAAGGCCTGCACATGCTCCCTGGGTGCGCCATGGCAGAAAAAGCCCAGCCAAGCCCCACCGCCAAGGCCGGAGCTGGGCAGTCCACGGCATCAGCCTCTTTTCTCCCTGTAACTCACAAGGTCATATCAACAGCCTCCACTGGGAGAGCCAAAGAGCGACGAAATGCACTTGACATAGGAGCCTAAAAAAAGGATTCCCTCGAATCCTTTTCTGCACTTTCATTTGCCCAGCTGCACCCCTGCACTGCTGCTTCAGATACCACCTGTTCCCTCCCTGCAGACAGAAACCCCACAGGCTGAGGACCCTGAAGTGGACGAGGAAAAGAAATATAAGGACAGAGGCCAGCCAGGGTGTCTCCGCTGACACACAGAAGCGTTCCAAGAAAACAGCTCTGAAGCCTACCAGATAAGCTGAGCAAAAATACATCGGAAACATGCAAAACCCCTAGCAGTTTCCTGCATTCTAAGATCCCAGTGCCAATAAGAGTTTCTTAAGAAATGATATCAACTATCGACTTTTTCCTCCATCTGAAACACTATCAGGTTTACTGACAGTGGACAGCCCCTAAGTTATTTTCTTGCCAGGATCTGCAGCTATGAATTAAAGTAATAAGTTAACACAATAACTCTTAGACAATAGAAGTGTTCAGCAGGATTTAGTCTTTATTCCTCCATCAACTTACCTGCTTCTCTGATGCTTCTAATTGATATTGATGACGTTCAGGGCAGGCTGCCCCCAAATACGTCACTTTGGCATTTTATTATTTGGAATTAAAGTTATTTGAGAAACAGCCAGTGCAAGAAGGACACTCTGACCCTCCTTTGTCCCCCGGAAAGCAAGAAACAAAGCTCCCCTGGGAAACATCCTCCCTGTGCCCGGAGGATGGAGGGCATCCTTATCGCTGGAGAGCGGGACCTCAGGCAAAGGAAGCTGCATAAACAACCGTGTTACTTCTTCATTAATCTGCTACTCCAAGCCTAGACTCTTTTTGTTCTGTCAAACCTTCACAAATAATTGTTTGTCTAAAAAGGCATGCACATTTGCAGCAATATGAATGGCCCTAGAGATTATCATACTAAGCAAAGTCAGTCAAAGAAAGACAAATGCTATATGATATCACTTACATGTGGAATCTAAATTACTACACAAATTAGCATGTCCATGAAACACAGACTCACAAACATAGAGAACAGACTTTGCCAAGGGGGAAGGGAGTGGAGGAGGAAAGGACTGGTAGTCTGGGGTGAGCAGAAGCAAAACATTACATATAGGATGGATAAACAAGGTCCTACTGTATAGCATAGGGAACTATATTCGATATCCTGTGAGAAGCTATAGTGGAAAAGGATATGAAAAAGAATATATTTATACGTATATAACTGAGTCACTTTGCTGTACAGTAGAAATTAGCACAACATTGTAAATCAACTATACCCCAATACAATTTAAAACAATAAAATAAAAAGACACAGAAACAGCTTGTTTTGGTAACTTGTTAGGTCCCATATCTATGGGGCCTCTGTACATATGAAATTAAATTTGTTTTCCTCTTGTTAATCTCTCTGATGTCAATTTGATTATCAGACCAATCAAAAGAATGTAGAAGGGAAGGCAAAAACTTCAAAAACCGAAGAAATTGTAAAAGAAAATCACATTAACACTTTGAGAAACCAGTCTTCAGGGTACCTCACAAACAATCTATCACCAGGATCACTTCTTATCTAAGAGTCTGTCTGCTTGACCTGGAGGAAAGACAACCTTGATACTACAGATAAACAGAAAGCAAGGGAAGGAATGTGCAGGCTTCAGCTGAGCCTCTAATCTCTATTTCTGTTCATTGTTTAAATAACATCTACCAGAACCCATAACAGAGGACACAAAATACTGTCATTCCTTTTTTAAAAAAAGGAATCATGCTGAATCTAAGAAAATAGCCTGTGAATATTTAGCATTTGTAGTTAAAGATGTAGTAATTTGGGATTTTTCCCAGCAGTTCAGTGGTTAGAACTCAGCGCTTCCAATTCAGGGGGCCCTGGTTTGATCCCTGGTTGGGGAACTAAGAATGACACAGGCAAAAAAAAAAAAAAAAGATGTGATCATTTAAAGCTATTATGATAAATATAAATAGCACTGCTACCACTTACATCATCATGGCAAAGTGGCTCAGACAGTAAAGAATCTGACTGAAATGCAGGAGACCTGGGCTCAATCAATCCCTGGGTTGGGAAGATCCCTTGGAGAAGGGAAAGGCTACCCACTCCAGTATTCCTGCCTGGAGAATTCCATGGACAGAGGAGTCTCGTGGGCTATATAGTCCATGGAGCTCACAAAGAATAGAATATGATTGAGCAACTAACACTTTTACTTTTTCTACTGCTTAAAAAGGGCAAATTTCATTTTATAGCGAGTTAATCTGCAATCAGACCAAAGATACGCAATGTAAATACAGATTCTGCAGTTAACTAATTCAAATTTAAATCTATGTCATGCTTGAAAATGTGGGCATTTCATCCATTAGAAATTATTCATCTCTAGTAGGTCCAATCATATGATGATTCACTGGAAGCAAAGTGCAGCTTTAAAGAAGTTCTCTTATATATGGTTCGTAATTCTTCTAATAATAAACACAGGACCAGAATAACCTTCATGAAGCACATACCTGATCACCACAGTCCTTCAGAATTTATTAAAACCTCTGGTTGTTCCCCTCTCCCACAGATCGAATGCAAATTTCTCAGAGTGGATATCAGGAGCCCAGACAACCCAACCCCAACCTACCGCACTCCTGGCTATTCAAGAAGCCAGAGTATCAGTCAAAGGAACTTAAGCCAAACCACACAGAAGGATGGGGAAAAAGACACAGTTACCTCCCATCTACGGTAAATCCTATCAAGGTGTCTGCATTTACAGACATCTCATTTAATCCACACAGCGATCTAATGCAGGAAGAATTAACATCATGTGTACGAAGGAAGAAAAAGACCAAGGGCAAAAAAGTAGCTATGATGGAGCCAGTGCCTGGCGGTCCAGGCATACCCACCTCATTTCCAGGAAGCCGCTGAGCCCCCCAGGAAATGCCTCTTTCTCCTGCTCACTCGTAGTCCTCCCAAAGCCTATGCAAACCGCCTGGAGCTGAGAACAGAACAGACTTGTTTGTACACACTGGCATTTGCACATGACAAAAATCAGGCTTTGCCACCTACTAATTCCCTCAGCGACAGCAAAACAGCTATGTTTTCCAAGAATCTGCAAGAAGCTATTTTAAGTACATTTCAGAAATGGGTGCTCCTCCAGGACGCTCGCTCAGCCCTCGCGGCAGCCCTCTGCAGGATCTCTGCCCAGCACCAGCCGGCCGCCACTGCGTCCGGAGGAAGCCCTGCGATCGGCTGCTGGTGACCAGGCTCCAGAGACCATGGCAAAGCCACAGTGCCCATCTTCTGTTTTCACCTGAGGTCTGTCTCATTAACAAGAGAAAAATGTACCGTATATAAGCATAACTTGAACGATTCACTGAAAGATATTTTTTATCATGATATAAAAGAACTGAAACTTCAGAAGATTGGAATTTCTAACTTTGCCATTAATATTTTCCTAACAAATGTTTTACATATGACCATAGGCTTCCCTGGTAGCTCAGTCAGTAAAGAGACCACCTGCAATGCAGGAGACCTGGGTTCAATCCCTGGGTCAGGAAGATCCCCTGGACAAGGGAATGACAACCCACTTCAGTATTCTTGCCTGGGAAATCCCATGGACAGAGGCGCCTGGTGGGCTACAGTCCATGGGGTCACAAGAGCTGGACATGACTTAGCAACTAAACCACCACTATACACGTAAAGGGATATAGAAAAGCATATGCATTTATTTAAACCCAGCCCCCATCACAAATCTTCCCTCTTTCTGCTATAAAAATTGTATTTTTATCCTTGTCTACACAAAAGAGGTAGACATGTCCAGGTTCTGGGACATCTTGGGACGCAGGGAATGTTTTACATGATTTATTTTCTAAATATAAAAGTGCTTAAATGACAATAACGACCTTAATCTCTCCAAAATAATATCTACCCTGACAAACATAAAACAAGTTTGGTAAGTGCCGTTTAGAAGTATGATGGTGGGAATCATAACAACAGCTGGAAACATCCCCACCTGCTGAGTCAACCTATTTCACTATCAAAAGGCGCCTAATGCTCACAGCAATGGTACCAAGTCTTCCTAAAGAAAAAGAGATAAAAGCCTGGAATATCAGGATCTTATCTCAATCAAAAAAAAGTGCCTAAAACAGGCCCCTTTTCTCTGAGGCTGTAGTGTACCCACTCCCTGTGCGCATGGAGCCCTCTATACTCTGGGTAAGCATGTACATTCTTTTTAAAGGAATTATCGGGGCTCACACATTTGTACACAGGCCAGGCCCAGCAACAGGGCTGTGTGCTCCTTTTCAAACTCTCATACTTTAAAGCAAGGTAGTTCCAGGCTTCCCTGGTGGTCCATTGGTCAAGAAGCAACTCTGCACCGGTTCAGTCCCTGGTCCAGGCAGATCTCATATGCCGTGGAGCATCTAGACCCGTGAGCCCCAACTACTGAGCCCACACTCTGGAGCCCGCCAGCCCCAACGACCGGAGCCAGAGCGCCTCGAGCCTGAGCCCTGCAACCAGGGAAGCCACCGCAATGAGAAGCCTGCGCAGCCCAGCTTGGGAGTAGCCGGTGCTCACCGCAATGAGAGAAGGCCTGCGCGGCAACAGAAATCCACCACAGCCAAAAAATGAAATGAGCAACTCTTGAAAAAACAAAAAACCCCCACGGTAGTTCCACTTGCAAGCGTGTATTACAATCACAAGAAGCCTGCAGCAGCTGTCAAGGCCAGGGATGTTGACCAGACCACCCAGGGACTCAGGAAGCACGCACTGTACAAAGCTCCCTGCAGGGCAACACTGGGAATCTGGGGCCACAGTGTAACTGATTTCCGGCTTCTCACTTCTCGTACACATTTCTCATTTAATTTTGGCATGTGATTCAAAAGTTTAAATTAAAGCTCAAATATTTAACACGCTCAGGTGGGAGCTAGGTACCCCAGGAGAACCACAGTTAACTTTGGCTTTTCATGAGTAATCTGCTTACCTTAAAAAAAAAAAAAAATGGGGACAGCAAAACCAGTAATCACACATAAGATCACCACCCTTACAGAAGCTGTGGCTTTTTATTTTTGTCCATTTTCTTCTAACCTCTTGTCTTCCCTCCCCCCAAAACTGAGAAGTCATAATGCCTTTTGATTCTGATAAAGTATGAGAATTATTTCTAAAAAAATTTAAACTGTCCAGAAAAAGGAAAAACTTTTAACTATTATGAAGATGTCCTTCTAGTTTTCTAATAATGACTTACATATAATGACTTAGATGCTTACAATGTAACAATAATAGAATGTCACCACACTACAGATACAGTATTATATAAATACTATAGACAAAATAGTGTTCTCTTTTCAATTACTGTATCCATGACTTCTTTCCATGTCAATAAACAGCCGTATTGCTTCTTTTAATAAGTGATTGTTGGCTTCCTTTAAGAGCTAAAATTATGATGCCTAATTGTCGGATAACATTTCAGAACCTAAATTATGTACAGGCTCAGTGGGGGTTCTATTCTTCCCTCCTTTTTCTGGTATCACTGACAGAGGAAGATCAGCAACCACATTGTCCTCAGGTGGCAAACTGCAAGTTGGTTAGGAACTCTCAGATCACAAAAATGAAAAAATCCTTCTTATCTGCCAGCAGACCCAGAGCCCGGGCTAAATCCTGGGGCTCACAGAGGCTGGAGGGATCCAGACAAGCCCATGGAGTCGTCCCGTGCTCCTGAAGACCAGAGAAGGGCAGGGCGCAGCTCCCAGGCTCCCTGCGGCCAGCTGATCCACAACACAATCTCACCTTTGCCTGTAAAGATGTCCCTCTCACCTCAAAAAGTGTCTCAACTCTTGATACAAGACTTTCCTTTCCCACTGCCCTGAGAAGAGAGAAAGTTTAAAAGGTCACTCTTATTCTGAGACTCCTCCCTCACTGACTTATCATGAAGGGTGTTTATGGCCCCCTTCTCCTCTGTTAGGCAGTGACTCTTTGAACCTGCTGCTTTGTCCAGTGAGAGATTCGGAAGGCAGAGTCTGCCCAGCCAGCTATCGGTGGCAGGATCGGTCACATGGCCCCAGACAGCCCCACGCTCGGTTCTCAGGAAGGTGCCACGTGTGACCAGGTGTGACCCACCAAACTTCAGCCTGCTCCTAGTGGGGCAATGGAAAGCCCCAAGCAGGACCCTCTAATGACCACAAGTCACTGCACTCAGTCTGTGCCAGGGACTATGCCCGGCAGTGGGCATTCTGGAAGACAAAACTCAGCTCCTCAAAACAGGATGAAGTCCAGTAAAGGCAGAGACAGGCAAAGAGTTCTACATATTGCTGTGGGTATTAGGAGAACAAGCTGCCTGGCACTAAGGAAGCATCGGGAAGAAAACTGACACGAGAAAACAGAGATGGGGCTGGTCAGCAAAGATGCTCAGAAGCAGTGAAACCTCCTTCACGTAAAGGAGGAGCAGGAGGCAAAGGATGTGCCTTCTGGGTGGTAGGGGCAGCTGACAGCCCTGGGGCACGACAGAGCAGCAGAGATGTGGCCAGGGCTGGGGATGGCTGCCCCAGAGAGGACCAGGGTTCTTAAGAGAGACTCTGGATTTCAACGGCGGTCAAGGGGTAAGAATCTGCCTTCCGACACAGGGAGCACAGGTTCGATCCCTGGTTGGGGAACTGGAGTTTAAGAGTTTACACGCCTTGTGGTGCAGCCAAAACAAACAAACAAAATCCTTTACCAAAAAAAAAGGAGGCTGAAGCCATATGGCCCAGGGCTGTTTGTCATGTCAGTGCTGTGAGCTTTCACAGGCAATGGTGAGTCCATGGAGACTGACTTAGGCAAACAGGAGGACTGGATACTTCCTTAAAGGAGGCCCCCAGCAGCAGATCAGCCAGGGTTCCACCAGGGAAAGAGGATGGGCAGTGCCTGGGTAGACACATACAGGGAAGAGGAGGGAGCTGGTTTACACAACTGGTGGGGGAGGGGTGGGTCCTGGCACGTGTGAATTCCAAGGATGGGCTAGACACTGGAGACAAGAGCCGAGCAGAGGCTGCCGTCCACAGACAGAACGCATTCTTCCTCCAGAGAGCCTCAGGTTTGCTCTGAAAGCCTTGGAACTGATGGGATGGGGCCCACCCAGATCACCTTCTTTACTTAAAGTCTCTTTTAGTTAAGACTGTAGAAGTGGGTCACGTCCACAGAACACCTACTCAGCAGCACTGGGCCAGCACCCTCGACTGGATAACCAGGCATCACAGTCTAGCCAGGGCAACATATTAAACCGATCATCAGAAGTATGTGCTATCTGCTGATTGAACAAATGAACCTGTGGCTGAGTGGAGCACAGGAGACAGGAAGAGGCCAGAGATGAGGGACCAGAGAGAGGAGGCCACCAGGGTGCCTCAGGAGAGGGAGGGGTGCCCCAGAGGGCAGCAGGGGCCGTGGGAGCTGGGGCTGGAGACGGCACACGGGTACCCAAGAAACATCCAGGAAGCGTCTTCTGTAGGGACTCAGAGACAGGATTCTAGGTTCCCGAACAGGGTTACTGATAAGCTACCACTCACCCCCACATCACCCAACTCAAACGCGTAAGCTGGGGTGTCTGTCCTCAGACTCAGAGTCTGGCTTTGATGAGTCAGGTGACAATAAAGGACCACATAAAGTCAAACGCTAAGTTTGGGCCTACAGACTGTATAAGGCTAGTGCGGTCAGAGATGAGTGGGCAGCCAGCAATGGCAAGGACCCACGGGGTGAGGTGTGTTCTCCAGGGCAAGGAGCGGGGGCAAGAGGGAAAAATGGTCTGGAACTTTCTGTCTGTGTGCCAATGAATCATGCAATGTCTGAGGAAATGGGCAAACAGAGAGTAAGAATGCTGGTTAGTCAAGAAACGTTTCCCGGACTTGAGGGTTTGCTGCCACAGCAGGCACCAGGTCTGTCTCACCCCCAGAGTGCCCGGTATCCTGCCAAGAGAGCAGTCACCCTGGTCTCACCTGGCCTTCCAGAACAGAAGATCAACAAATGCCTTTTTCCAAATCTACTTACCTTCTATATAAAGCTAAGGAATTTAAGAAACATACTTAGGATGCAAGGTCCTGTTCACAGGCTACCATTTTAGGACTGGACATAAAGAATATTAGTATCTGCGTGAATGTGCGGGACACATCTCTGGAAGGATGGGCGAGAGGCTGACGGCGCTAGATGCTGCAAGGAAGGGAAGTAAGAGAAAAACATCTCACCCAATATGCTTTGGGACCATGGGAATGCATCTCTCCAAACAAATAAAATGCTAAATAAATAAGTAATAAATAAAACAAACTCTTGCCCCAAACCTTGCCTCGCCTCGCCTAAGAAAAAAACAGATTTTTGTATGCAGGATCCGTCACTGGAATAAACACCAACTGGAGATTAGTATCCACCCACGGGTTAGCAAGAAGCTAGCTTCTCTGAGTCACATCCAGGTGACCCCAGGATGTGGGAACACAGCCCCGGTAAGACACAAGGTCTGTTTGGATGAGGGGTCACTGAGTGACCGTCAGTCATTGCAAGGGACAGAGTCACACATCTCTGTCAGTCATGTGTTCTGAGGATCACTTGGGTGAGGGTGGACAGAGCAGGGTGATGGAAAGCAAAATCCATGAAAACTACCAGTCTAAGAGTGTCAGCACCTCCATCATCTGAACCCCATTATGATCAAGACTTTCTTGAAGGTCTTCTACAGTGTTTATTGAAACAATTCCTGTTGATAAGTGATGAACCGACAGTCCACGCTTCATTTTCAAATTCCTCAGTCTTCATGCAGTTTTCTCCAAAAGATTACAGATCTGGCTGAGATCTCTCACCTGCAGGGCTGTGGCTGATTATGAATCAGACGAAGGCACAAACCACTCTGCAGGTGGCTGGTTTAACAGCTGGGCTGTGCAAAGACCACACAGAAGGGCCTGCAGCAGGGCCTGACACAGACTGTGTGTGGTTACTCGCTCAGTCGTGTCCGACTCTTTGTGACCCACAGACCATCGCCTGCCAGGCTCCTCTGTCCATGGGATTTTCCAGGCAAGAATGTTGGAGCAGGTAGCCATCCCCTCCTCCAGGGGATCTGCCCAACCCAGGGATCGAACCCACGTCTCTTACGTCCCCTGCACTGGCAGGCCGGTTCTTTACTAGTGCACCTGGGAAGCCCTGATACTTGATTGGTGGTCCTCAAATCTGATTCTATTCTTTTCGATCCTCCTATGAGTAAGTAGGAAGCCAATTTTCTAGAGAAGTAATTACACAATCCATTTTTTACAGACAAGCTTTTCTACAGAGCAATTAGTCGAGCAAAGGAAAATAAATATTAGTATGAATATTGCTATTAATAATCACGCATACACTGGAAGCAAAGCTTGAATCACAAGGGTGCTAATAGAGTCTGCAAACCACAGATTCGAGAACTGGATGGTTTCCCTCTGCAGCTGCCCCGTTAGCAGGCTCACAAGATTGGGATTTGGTAGAATAAGCAAACACAGCTGAAGAGCCACCTCCCTCCCCGGGAAATATTCTCAGAGACACAACAAACAACCTCACTCACCACCTCTATCTGCTCCCTACCCTGTGTATGCTTTCCTCAACTCATAATCACGATGAAAGCCAGAATAGCTGTATTGTTAGGCTTTTGCCTTTCTACAATATTAAGACTTACGGAGGACAAAACATTTGTTTCATAACCCCCAAGAGTGATCAGCTCAACTGACATACTTCATCCATGGATTATCTATGCAAACATTCCCTCTGCATCTAGCGTAGGGCAGGGGTAGCTGAGCCCCCCAGGGGCAGTGGGGAGAGGGACGCAGACAGGCCTCTCTGTCTGGTCTGCTGATGACAGGAACGCACTGTCCCATGGGATTCCAGCTCCCTGAACTGGTCTGGACGGCGACCCAGCCAGGCCCTAGCAGCCTGGGCCAGGTACTAAATAAGCAAGGCCGTTGGCTGCAGTAGAGTGTGCAGAGGCAGGAAAGGGGACAGAATCTGGACCATGCAGGGGCTGGAGAAGAGAACGTGGCAGGGAAAGGGAAGGAGAAGAAAGACACGGGCATCATATCAGCAAGCGGGAGCCTCGAGACACACCAAGGGGACAGAGCGACAAACAGCAGAATATGAAGCTGTTTGAATAAAACTGACCTAAAAGGGGGGTTCTTCAGGAAAGAATACAGGAAACAGAAGAAGCTTTCTCTGACAGAATGCTAAACAGAACTATGGGCCTAACATGGCTGGGCCTGGACTGCCAGAACCCTTCACACACACGACGCCCCAGAGACAGACTTAGCCACTCCACACATCCCCCCGCGGAGGGGAAGGAAGAGTCACTACCCATTCCAGGCTGCCGAGGCACGCCACATCTCCCCGCGTCCAGCGACCCAGGGGACCCCGTCCACTCGCCTTCTCGCTCCTATTAAAGCTCCACTGTAAACACTTCTAGTCTCAAACTGCCCTCCTGTCTAACCCACCTTCCCTCTTGTCTTTTTCTAATTATTCCCAAAAGGAGAGACGTGGAAGCAAAATCTTCATGGTTGTGGGAAAGTGTATGGAATTAAAACCAATCACACCAGAAGACAAGCAGGCAGTGAGGAGGTTCCTGAGAACGACTGAAGAAGCGTGGCTAGTCTTACAAACAGTTAAAAACCTCTAGCACAACCTAGCTGGATCCAGGTGTGCTTTACTCAGTTTTGCTGGACTAGCGGATTAAGCCCTCACCCCCTTCGGTTTGTAGCATTTGCTCGGGACTGCACGTAAGCTGACATGGGGAGAGAAGAGACATCTCATCTAACATCTTGGCAGCCAACACTTGGTGCTTTCGCTTCTTTATGTGGGCAGGAGGATGGTAAAATAATACACTACTTTGGAAGATAAGCCTGGACAGTACGAAAATGTTAAGTCTGGGCAGTGTTTAACCCTGGAACTGCATCTTAAACATCAGCAGAGTAACAGAACACTCTGCTAGCCATGTGCCACTGCAGTTGATAAGGAATTACAGCAGGCACCAGAGGGTGGGCAGGTCTCTGAAGACCTTATAGTCTCTTGACCAGGAAGGCCCAGAGACCCTTCCAGGTTTCTTATGAGGTGAAAACTTCTCATGATGATACTAAGATGTGACCTGGCCTTTTTAAACCCTTCCCAAGTAAGCAGCGGATTTTCCAACTACACAACAATGGAAAGCGGATGCTGAGGACTTCCCTGGTGGTCCAATGGTTGAGAATTCACCTTCCAATACAGGGGATGAGGATTCAATCCCTGGTCAGGGAACTAAGATCCCACACGCCACGGGGCAACTAAGCCCACGAGCCACAACTACTGAGCCTGTGCACTGGAATGAAGACCCAGCACAGTCAAAATAAACATTGTTTCTAAAAAAAGGAAGCAGGTGCCCTTGAGAACCCAGATATCTGGGTAAAGAGGTCCACATCAATTTCTAATGCATTCATAAACTATAACAAACATGACGATGTTCATTTAAAACACTATGCCAAGTGATTAAGACGGGCATGGTATTCGATGCACATGTCTGTTGTCTGGGAAACTCACACAGGACACTTTCTCCTAATGATTACAAAACACTGAGGTCCTGCACGTGTCTAAAATTCTAGTGGGTAAAGGGAAGGGGCTTGGGCACAAACATGGGAAGAAAAACTAAATATTTTAAGCTAAAAATCAAGCTTACATTTTCAGCTTGAAATGTACGAAAATAATTATTGTTATTTTGTTGTTCTTCTTGATTGTTCTTCAGTATTGTTGTTCTTCTTGATCATTTTAACTGTGTTTCCCTATGTCCCTAACTCACTAACTACATCCTGTTGTCTTATCATGATAACCTGCAAGGAGGAAGGCGGGCTGGGTCACTGCGAAGCCCAGCCACACACAGGCTCTTAGTAAATACAGTTGGATAAGGGTAACTGTGACGAGTCTTTTTTTCATTCCTGTACAGAAATAGAATAAGTGTTGAAATACCTGAAAACTCTTAACTATGTCTAAGATGGAGTTGAGGATTTTTCTAATCTGCAGCTACCCACTCTCACATTGGGTTTTTTGTTGCATAAAATATTAATAATGCCACTTCATCAGTTTACCAAATGGCATCTTGCTGCATTCAAAGGCATGTTCATTACTCAAAAGACCATCTGTCTAAGGGCTCAACAGAAGGTTTAAATAATCACAGTCTAGTGAAGAATGTATGGTCACATTATATCAAGTCAAATATTTACATTTCTCAGTATTTTAAGTATGAACATTCCTACCCCGCCATCTACCACAAGTCAGCCTTAATTACTATGCCTTTTCTTTCTTTTCCTTTGTTATTTTTATCCTATATATTTTCAAACTAATATAGAAAAGGCAAGGATAGCTTTCACTCAGGCAAACAGGATTGCCAGTCACAAGAGTCTGTGCAGCACCTTCATTTAGGCAAGAAATAACCCTAACAGCAGCAGTATTTTCAACCAGAAAAGCAGTTCAACAGTATTATACAAAGCACAAAAACATTTTAGAAAAACAGCTGATTCTGCCTTTCTGAGCATTAATAATTGTGGTCATTGTTGCTGCCGCTACAGGCAAAATCAGCTGCCGTCACAGCTTTGCTGGTCTCATCTAAAGGAATCCAACACCCCTGTCATCTTCGTAATGCAGGTAATAGAACCCACTGCTGGGCAAACTCTCTTCCACCTGGGCAAGTGGTACAGGCAAGAAAACTCAAGAGGTATATGCGTTAAAACAGACAAACAACAACACACAAAAGGGCCTGTACTCAAAATGTCCTTTAAAATACTCAAAAACATGGATGTGACTTCCCTGAGGGTCCAGTGATTAGGAGTTTGCCTTGCAATGCAGGGAGGGCTTCCCTGGTGGCTCAGATGGTAAAGAATTCGCCTGCAATGCAGGAGACCAAGGTTCAATTTCTGGTTCAGGAAGATACCCTGGAAAAGGAAACAGCAACCCACTCCAGTATTCTTGCCTGGAGAATTTCAGGGACAGAGGAGCCTGGCTGGCTACAGTCCATGGGGTTGCAAAGAGTCAGACACAACTAAGCGACTTCACGTTTACATTTTACTTCACTTTTCTAATGCAGGGAACTCAGATTCCATCCCCAGTCAGGGAAATAAGATCCCTCCCACGTGCCCTGGTACGACAAAGCCTGCATGCTCCAGAGCCCATGGTCCACAGCAAGTGAAAAGCCTGCACACAGCAACAAAGACCCAGTACAGCCAAAAAAGAAAAAAAATCAAGAATATGGAAATAGGAAGGAAAAGGAAAACGGGGGGGAAAGGGCAACATGGAAGAGATGTTGTTAAATCAGTTAATCAGGCTCCAGCTTACAGTAGCAAGTATAGATGAGGAACAGCTAAACAAAAACAGAAAATTGAGAGACAGCCAATGACAAGTGGAAACTGCAAGGACTTCAGAGAACAAGCATCCAGAAAAGAAGGGGAATCCTCTTCCCCCCATCTATTACCTGGGTGGCCTTGGAGAAACTACCCTGAACCTTTGAGCCAACTTCCCCATTCATAAAGGAATAATAAAAGATGTGGTGTGACAGGCAGGAAGATTCAGTGAGATAATATGAGGCCTGTGTTTGGCCCTCCAAAGAAAAGAGTGACTTGATTTCTTCTCTCATTTTCCCCTTGAATATGTTCTGCTTTTTAAATGACCCAGAACAAATTTTTCTCCATCAGCAAGATGAAAGGTGAGATCTGAAACACGACACAGTTGAGGGTCTCTCATACCTTTAATATCCAAAGACTGGAGGGACACTAGCATGGGGTGCAGGCGCGTTCACTGCTCCGCGAGGCCCCGGGCGCAGACCGCAAACCGAGGGCGCCGAGCAGCAAGCATCTGAGCAGGCGCTGGAGGCACGGCCCTGGCCGGACTGGAGAGACAGGCGGCCTCCCAGCGCGAGGACGGAGGCACAGGTCCTGGGGGCAGGGGAGACGTTCTACTCTGTCTTCAAAGAGAGAAAAAGGGCAGGGCATTCCAGGCTGGGCAAAGCCTCACAGAGGGTGATGGATACGCGTGTGGCCGGAGCAAGCGATTCATGTTTAAGAGAACAGTAAAAGCTAAGGCTAGAAAGACTATTTAGCAGAAGCGCTGAGCATTAAAAGCAAGGTCAAGGAATTTTAACTTTATCCTGAAAGCCCCAGGTTTTCATGTCAGAGAAGGGCTTAAATTATCAACAGTATTTAGCCCTGTACCTGACAAAGAGGAATCAGTGGTTAAAAGACAGCTTTCAAGGTCTTCCCTGCTGGTCCACCTTCCAACATAGGGGGTGTAGGTGAGATCCTTGTTCAGGGAGCTAAGATACCACATGCCTGGAGGCCAAAGAACCAAAACATAAAATGGAAGCAATATTGTAACAAATTCAACAGACTTTAAAAATGGTCCACATAAAAAAAGAAAAAAGCTTTCATCAGTATCAATAACAACATGCCTATAAATAACATCATGTTTTTCTTGACTCTGGAGGTATAAAGCTGAAACCAAGAGAGCGTGGCTCTCATTGACTTTGTGGCTCTCATTGACTTTGTAAGCATTTGCTGAATAAAAGAATGCATAAATAAATGGATTACCCCCAGGAAATGGTGTCAGGGAAGAAAACAGGAGAAAGAAGAGGGAAGAGGCAGGACCAATGAAATGGAAAGTGAATTTCGGGAAGTAACATGCTCCAGGCGGCACAGCAGTGCAATTCCTCACCCAAGATGGGAGGGGGCCGCACTGCCCAGGGCAAGAAGCCCACCTGGAACGTGACACAGGCAGCCCCCTGCTCGTTACTATATTTACAGCCTTCCCCTCTCTGGCAATTACCAAATGTTTTCTTTTTCTCGCCAGCATGCATCTATCCATGCTAAGTCACTTCAGTTGAGTTGGACTCTGCAACCTGATAGGTGCAGCCGGCCAGGCTCCTATCTCGTTGGGATACTTCGGGCAAAAATACTGAAG
>ML663567.1:19965834-19988805 GCA_007570785.1 Antilocapra americana | reverse complement strand
ATATATATATATATATGTCAGTTCAGTTCAGTCACTCAGTCGAGTCTGACTCTTTGTGAAACCCTGGACTGCAGCAAGGCAAGCTTCCATGTCCATCATCAACTCCCAGAGCTTACTCAGACTCACGTCCATTGAGTTGATGATGCCATCCAACCATCTCATCCTCTGTCATCCCCTTCTCCTCCCACCTTCAATCTTTCCCAGTATCAGGGTCTTTTCCAATGACTCACTTCTTTGCATCAGGTGGCCAAGGATTGGAGTTTCAGCTTCAGCACCAGTACTTCCAATGAATATTCAGGACTGATCTCCTTTAGGATGGACTGGTTGGATCTCCTTGCAGTCCCAAGGGACTCTCAAGAGTCTTCTCCAACACCACAGTTTAAAATCATCGGTTCTTTGGTACTCAGCTTTCCTTATAGTTCAACTCTCATGTCCATACTTGACTGCTGGAGAAACCATAGCTTTGATTAGATGGACCTTTATTGGCAAAGTAATGTCTCTGCTTTTAAATATGCTGTCTAGGTTGGTCATAGGTTTTCTTCCAAGGAGGAAGCGTCTTTCAATTTCATGGGTGCATCATCTGCAGTGATTTTGGAGCCCCCAAAAATAAAGTCTCTCACTGTTTCCATTGTTTCCTCATCAATTTGCCATGAAGTGATGGGACTGGATGCCACAATCTTAGTTTTCTGACTGTTGAGTTTTAAGTCAACTTTTTCACTCTCCTCTTTCACTTTCATCAAGAGGCTATTTAGTTCCTCTTCACTTTCTGCCATAAGGGTGGTGTCATCTGCATATCTGAGGTTATTGATATTTCTCCTGGCAATCTTGATTCCAGCTTGTGCTTCATCCAGCCTGGCATTTCTCATGATGTACTCTGCATATAAGTTAAATAAGCACAATGACAATATACAGCCTTGATGTACTCCTTTCCCGATTTGGAACTAGTCTGTTGTTCCATCTACAGTTCTACCTGTTGATTCTTGACCGGCATACAGATTTCTCAGAGACAGGTCAGATGGTCTGGTATTCTCATCCCTTGGAGAACTTTCCACAGTTTGTTGTGATCCACATAGTCAAAGGCTTTGGCTTAGTCAATAAAGCAGAAGTTTTTCTGGAACTCTCTTGCTTTTTCAATGATCTAGCGGATGTTGGCAATTTGATCTCTGGTTCCTTTTCCTTTTCTAAATCCAGCTTCAACATCTGGAAGTTCATGGTTCACGTACTGTTGAAGCCTGGCTTAGAGAATTTTGAGCATCATTTTGCTAGTATGTGAGGTGAGTGCAACTGTGCACAGAACACAGAACACAGAAGTTTGAGCATTCTTTGGCATTGCCTTTCTTTGGGATTGGAATGAAAACTGACCTTTTCCAGTCTTGTGGCCACTGCTGAGTCTTCCAAATTTGCTGGCATATTGAGTGCAGCACTTTCACAGCATCATCTTTTAGGATTTGAAATAGCTCAACTGGAATTCCATCACCTCCACTAGCTTTGTTTGTAGTGATGCTTCCTAAGGCTCACTTGACTTCACATTCCAGAATGTCTGGCTCGAGGTGCATGATCACAACACCATCGTGATTATCTGGGTCATGAAGATCTTCTTAATATCTTCTGCTTCTGTTAGGTCCTTACCATTTCTGTCCTTTATTATGCCCATCTTTGCATGAAATAGTCCCTTGTTATCTCTAATTTTCTTAAATATTAGGGAATATATATGTTTAAATCCTCTTCAACTATAAAGACTTCCCTGGTGGCTCAGATGGTAAAGCATCTGCCTACAATGCGAGAGACCTAGGTTCAGTCCTTGGGTAGGGAAAATCTCCTGGAGAAGGAAATGGCAACCCACTCCAGTATTCTTGCCTGGAAAATCCCATGGATGGAAGAGCCTGGTAGGCTACAGTCCATGGGGTCACAAAGAGTCAGACACGACTGAGCAACTTCACAACTATAAAACTCATTTTAAAATTTGACTTCTATGAATATTTCCTCTCTCTGTTATCAGACTCTGAATTCCTAGCATACACATAACATTTCCATTGACTATGGAGCTGGAGCCATCAATGAGTGACCACAATAAAAATCTTCTGATTAAGAACAGATAAGGCATCAACAAAGTCAAACTTCCACTAACCTCTTCATTCCTGAGATCGTGTATTCATTAAGCATTTACTAATGGGCAAGGCCCCATGGCAAGCGGTGAAAGATAATAAACCAAAAGCTCTGACTTAAGGAAACTTAAAATTCACTCAAGCAGGCAAGATGAACAAAGCAATCTTCCCACAACACTGCTTTCAATTTCTTCTCTAGAGAATATGGGTTTGTTATTTTTTCCTCCCAACAGAGTAACTATTGAGTACCAAAATGGATACATTAGATTTTTAATTTCTATCTTGATTTCCTGTCTGTACTTGTGAGTGACAGATGTTAACAAATACAAAAATTATTTAAATGCAGTTATCAGAGAAAGTCAGAAAAGAAGGAGAAGTCTCTAAGTAAGATAAAGCACATCAGTGAGTGGCAAGATTGCTTTGGAACTTCAGTAATAGGACAAAGATGTTCCAGTGAGAGACTGGCTCACATAGGAAAAGTCACAGAAAGGGGTTCTGCTAAAAGAAGGGATTATGAAATAGAATATTTCATTCAAAGTTCTGTTTTTAACAATTTACCTTCATCCAACCTCTCAAACAGCCTTCAATAGGAAAACCCTTTCCACAAAGATTACCTCAAATCAGTTTCCTTTATTCCTTCTCAGGACACTGTTTGGATTTCTCTGCAGTTTGCTTTTGCAAGAGGGCTGGTCTAATGAAGAATGAAAAAGTTACTTATTTCAAGGAGTGCGCCATTTATGTAAGCAGACATATTTTGACACTTTGGCACACGAAGGGATGTTTTTCTTAACGGGATCCGCAGCCAGGCATGTTTGGGGTGCACCCTGGCCCTGCAGCTGTCACAGGGAGCTGGACATTGTTCCCAGGCATTCCACAGAGTTTGCCAGTTGAATTTTAACTAACAGACTAAAAAAGTTTCAATTGTTTTTATTAAACTAACAATGGGGAGATAATTTCCAACAATGAGTGTCTATGTGGACAAGGCTGCAAACCATCCACGAGTGTCTGTAATTAACAAAACCAAAAGTCCTCTTTTCTCTCCCTATTAAGTATTTGACTTGCGTCCTTACAATAGTGCCTATGGAAGAAAAGCACATAAGTTAAACCAGAAACTGCATTTACAAATGGATGCACAGAGACTTCCCTGGCGGTCCAGTGGTTAAGACGCTGAGCTTCCAGTGCAGGGGGTGAGGGTTCAGTCACTGATTGAGGAACTAAGATCCCACATGCCCCGAGGTGTGGCCCAAAACAAAACAAATGCATGTATACTCATTAGCCAATTCTGGCCGAGGCTTTTACTTGAAAGTCAGATATAACACAAACTCTAAAACTTAAGGCTCTAAATCATAGAGCATGTGTGGGAAACTGGGGAAACAGGCGACTCTTGCACTGAACAAAAGAAATTGTCCAGAGAAATGTATTGTGTTGTCTTGTAGTTGTGGAATCCTCAAGACAAATTTAAACAGGAAAGTGTTTCAACTCAAAAAATGCACCCCTACAGTATGTAAGCCAGAGCTGGAAAGCAGGCATTCCTGGAGGCAAGTCTGGAGGTAACTTAACTCACAGTGACCCCTGACCCTAACCTGGTGCTAACCTGGGGCTAGAGAATCCACAGAACACTCTCCAAACTTAACACCCCCTCTAGGGTGAGCATGAAGAGCCCCGCTCCTCCCATGTCCTAAAGACAGGCTCCAACCACACGCCACAGTCCCCAGATGCCTTACACAGGCTCTCACAGAAATACCTCCAAGACAGAGAAGACAGCCATAGATAATCCACCTTTTTCAACGCCCTCCAACAAAGCCCCCCAACTGCCACTGTAATCTAATAATTAGCATATGTAAGGGTAAAGCTCTAGACCATGACATCAGCCTCACAGAAAATGAGCAGATTCGAAAAAGCACCAACTAGCCCACTGGGTCTTTGGGAATTTCAAATAAATGAAAGGATGAAAAGGACAGAACAGCAGGAGAGAGTGGACCGCAGACTCAGAAACACCAAAACACCAAAAACCATTTCTAAATGAAGCCATTCTGTGAATTCTCCATTGTTGAAGAGTGTGGGAGTGCGGGGGGTGGGGGGAGTGTTCATCCATCACAAGGGTATTAACTAAAAAACCTGCTTCCCTGGCAACGATGTCCTTGACCAGCATTCTGAAGCAAAGACAAGCCCAAGTAAAAGCAGCAGACTGTCAACAGGTCAAGGATCGCCTACACGTGGTGAGAGTCCCTGAGGAGCAAACATGGGATTCCTTAGACACGACATTCCAACCAAAGATAGCATGAGTGTTCAGTCTAAAGTACTGGCCTCAAGAATTCCGGGTCCGCTGAGCTGTTCAAAGATGTTTCATGCACAGACTGTGATTAAAACTGATAACTTGGCCTGTCCTAGAAACTAACAAAGGAATGTGTGTGTGAGCTCAGTCACTCAGTCGTGTCCAACTCTTTGTGACCCCATGGTCTGTAGCCCGCCAGATTTCTCTGTCCATGGAATTTTTCAGGTAAGAATACTGGAATGGGTTGCCATTTCCTCTCCAGAGGATTTTCCCAAACCAGGAATCAAACCCACAGCTCCTGCATCTCCTGCCCTGGCAGAAGGATTCTTTACCATTGTACCAACAAAAGAATGAACTGAACTAAACCAAACCAAGTCTCTATCATCAAGGCTTATGCTGGTAGACCCTCCAATCTCCTCCACATTGATTTCAATGTTGGCCTCATGTCAGTGTTGGGGCCCCAAGGCTTTTTGTAGGTGGCGGGGCTGCCACTGTTGCTCAAGCAGAGATATCCAATTGATGAACATCATGCACTTTTTATTTTTTTTAATTTAGCTTTACTTTTTTGGCCATTCCCATGGCATGTGGGATCTTTAGTTTTCCAACCAGGGATCGAACCCAGGCCCTCTGCAAGGGAAGTGTGGAGTCTGCATCACTGGACCACCAGGGAATTTCCTCCACTTACTTTTTAAAAGAAAGACTTAAATTCAAAACTTTCCTTCCCTCCCTCCAGCGATAGGTAGGGCCACAGTGCAGTTTTAACGTACCAGGTGAAAATAAATTCTGTAAATGTGTTGGAAACGCTGCAGAGCCTAACAGGAATATGACCCCTGGCCTTAGGAGGCAGCTATGATCCAGATATGGAATCCAAGCTTCACCCAGATAGGGAAAACTGCAGAGCTAAGTCTGCAGTTCAGAGACAGAAACAAGATAAAGTCCAGAGAAAGGATATGTCACCAGGAGCTATTTTCAATCACACTTGAGAATCTTGAACTTCTGCTTTGTAAAACATTTTACCCTCGCTTCTACAAACAGCTTTTTAAAAATAGAAGAAGACTGAAAGGCTCCGAGCTAATGAACACGGGGCTCAGACTTAGGTCTGCAAAACAACAGATAAGATGATTTACCCAAAAAACTTAAAGTATGCTTCTTTTAAAAGCTCATTTCATGGGAGGAGAATTCAGGGTGGAGGGGACACTTATATACCTCATGGCCAGTTCAGAAGGCTGCGTGGCAAAACCCATCATGGTAGTGCAAAGAAATTATCCTCCAATTAAAACAAATGAATGATTGGTTTAAAAGTCCACTTCATTTCCATTTTTTAGATCCAGATACCAAATTTCAAAGAGTACAGAATGGAAGAAATCGGAATAGCCAAGAGAGATGCAGGAGAGACACTTATGACCATTCTGGGACTACAGCCAAGAATGGAGAGAAAATCCTACATCCAGCAAAAGAAAATTTTCACCTGTGCTCCATCAGCAAAAGATGAACAAATACTAAAGACAACCGCTAAATAAAGAAACAAGGCAGGAGGAGGTGAGAGGCTGGCAAGGTCAGGGCCTGTCAAATCCACCAGAGGTGCTGGTGGAAAAGTCCGCTGAACAGAATCAGGAGGCTTACGGGATGAACAGACAGAGCACACAGAACGCCAGCCTTGGCCCGGGCTCCGTTTAAGGCGTTCTATTTTGGGTAAGAGGTCCAACAACGTAGTTATCAACATCCCTTTTAAATGTAAGATAAGGGACTCAGAGGGTTTAGTGAGCTTTTCAGCTGTGGAAGCGACATACTATACTCCAGAGGTAGGTGTTTAATTTTACTCTAGGGTCTACAAATTCTTCTGTGTGTTTCTTCAATATGCATGCCACTGCCTCTCCTAACCCCACAGGATGCTAGACCCTACAAGACTATGGCTTCAATCAGCAGTTCCCATCCCAGGGGTTTTCCTGGTGGTCTGGTGGTTAGCACTCTGCGCTTCCAATGCAGGGGGCCCGAGTTCAATCCCTGGTCATGGAACTAGATCCTACATGCCACAACTAAAGATCTCGCATGCTGCAACTAAGACCTGGCACAGCCAAGTAAATAAAACAGTAAAAATGTTTTTTTAAAAAAATAGAATTTCCACTCACTACCACTGAGCCCTGGTTACCCCAAACCCCAGGCACTACAGACTTCCCAAAATTCTGCAAGAACATTTTCTCTCCAGGCAATGAGTCTTTCCCGTGTTGTTACCACCTCTGGGACCATGGCTCTCACCCGCTTTGCATCCTGGCAAACATTACCCAATATCATTACTTATTTATTTACATGCTGTCTGTCCCCCTGCTAGCCTAAGAATCTAGAAAGCAGAGAAAGCTATTCAATTTCATATTCTCTTACTTTGCCTAACAAGGTACCTGGCGCAGTGAAAATGCGAAACAAAAACAAAAACCAACCAACAAACAAAAACTGTCAGCTAAATGAAACAATGCCGGGCAGCCCAGAGCTAGCTAGCGTCACCAAGCCAAACATCCTGTACCAGCATGACACGAGGCGCTACGTGACCAGATGACAGATAAATCCCACATTT
Organism: Antilocapra americana; assembly: GCA_007570785.1. Lineage (NCBI taxonomy): Eukaryota > Metazoa > Chordata > Mammalia > Artiodactyla > Antilocapridae > Antilocapra > Antilocapra americana. The sequence continues at coordinate 19,981,856 of ML663567.1, read as the reverse complement.
AAAACATTCAGGCAGAATGTTTTTATATAAATTGTTATATCCACATCAATGAAGCAATGTTGGTATGGAGAATAAGCCAAAACAAAGACACAGCCCTACTGGAAAAAATGACACATCGTGACAACACTGTTCAAACAGAACCCTACCTGGAAACTGGCAGTCATAGGCTTTCATCTTGAACAGAGAACCTTCCCCAGAGACATGAGAAGAAAGGGGATCCATCACCCCACCACCACCACCACCACCACCAAGATTCAAATTTAAAAGAACAAGAAGCCTTGAGGCCTGTCAAATTTAACTGTTGAGAATCTAAATAATATCAAAATATAATTAAAGAAGGAACTTTGGTCAGGGAATGGGGATATGGCAAAAGAAGAAACCTGTGGCAAATTCTAGCATCCATGGGCAAAGGACCACTAAACAGGGTGGGAAGAGTTAGGCACTCAGTCGTGTCTGACTCTTTGCGTGCCAGACTCTTCCATCCATGGAATTCTCCAGGCAAGAATACTTGAGTGGGCTGCCATTTCCTTCTCCAGGGGGTCCTCCCAACCCAGAGACCAAACCTAGGTCTCCTACCTGCAGGCAGATTCTTTACCATCTGAGACGTCAGTGAAGCCCACTAGACAAGGTATCTCCTCTTAACTGTCTCTACAAGATCCATCAATCCCTCAGTTCACCCCTCTCCCCGCTTCCCACTGCAAAGGTACCCAACAACCTTCTGACCTCTGCCTACCTGCAGGCAGTGAACATGGGAACCAAGAAGAGTCAGTACTCAGGGTCCCATGATGGTTATATTTATTTTTGTAAATTACTAATTGGGCATCTTTGGTGCATACCCAGCTTAGTGAACATGGTTAATGTGATTATGAGTCTCAGAGATAATGAAAAACTGGGTCTGAGAGTGTGCTGGGAAAACTTTTTTTTCTTTTCCCTGAATGCCAAATAATTAATATTACCCACAAGAGTCTTCTGAAAGAGTTGGCTGGCACTTCGGCTGGCTGACACACCATTCTACATACTTACGTGTGTTCTCCTCAAATTGCTGTACCATGTCAAAGGAGCTTTACAGAGGGTAATCACTCTCGGCCAACAGTAGTTTTTACAAAAGAGACAACAATCTACTCAGCAAGACTCATCCTAATGTAAACCAGATTCCTCACCTCTCAGGGTAGAAACCTCACTGAAACAAGTGTGGCTTCACCAGTATGAAACTAACAGTGCTGGGGCTGAGCTGAGGCTAATTTCTGCAAAATTTAATTTGCAAAAACCAGCCCAAGGCTACCATAATATAAATTCCCTTGATGTGTTAATTTCACACTCTTGAGTCCTCATCCTACCAGTGGGGGGTGGGGGCGGGAGTGGGGCAGTGAGAGGAGAGCAGAGGGGTGTCAGTGATCTCCAGAGGGGTGTCGGTGATCTCCAGTATGTAAAGTAGGGGAGAACCTGAATTCATCCAAGTTTCTGGACATCAGCAACAGCAACTGTCCAAGCCCCACAGGGAGTCAGAACCCAGCCTGTCTCCTGCTAGCCCACAGGGGATGAAAAGGTGACACAGAAATCAGCCCAGTGAGCAAAAGTACTTCATTATGCAGAGCACCATCACTGGGCACCAGCATCTCATTTGATAAACTTTCCCTCAACATCTTCATACAAAAGGGATGTTCCAGATACAGGCAAATAATGAGATAAACTCAGCTCAGTCAGATCCAATAGGTGCAGAGTGCTTTGCATTGCACAGCCAAACCCACAAGCCTGGTAGAAAGTATAACCCTGGAACTTTCCTGGTGGTCCAGCATTTAAGGCTCTGCACATCCACTGCAGGAGCAACAGGTTTGATCTCTGGTCAAGGAACTAAGATCCCACATGCCATGGAGCAACTAAGCCCCCACACCACAATTCCTGAGCCTGAACCACAGCTAGAGAGCCTGTGCACTCCAGAGCCCATGTTCCACAAAGAAAGAAACACACCACAATGAAGACCCAGTGCAGCCAAAATAAAATAAAAAATACATTGTGAGTCTTACACATTTGCTCCCACGTGTAAGGACTCAGCTGATACAGACATTTCCTATATGGACCAAGTCTCTAGGAGCTACATCACAATCTCTACGTTACCAAGGTCAAGTCAGGCAAATACAAGTTCCTAGACCTTTCTTTCACCTTTTAATGACATAAATGACCACCTCATCCTCCTAGACTGTCTTCCCAACTCCACGTCATAGTCTATCCGGGTAAAGGAAATACAGGTTTCACATAAATTTCAAGAAGTGAGCTTTGCTTATTTTAAGTGAATTTGCAAATATGCACCTGGTCTGGCACTACGTCATCAGAATAAGGACTACATTTAGGCCTTGACTGGCTGGACTCTGAAGGGCCCCTGATATGATCCTGCTTTGTTGTATAAAACTTGCTAACAACCTCTGGGAGATGGTGAAGGACAGGGAAGCCTTGTGCGCTGTAGTCCACAGGGTCGCAAAGAGTTGGACACGCCTTTGCAACTGAACAGCAACAAAGGAACCCATCAGCATGCAAAGTTACCAAAGCCCCCACTCAAGACAAACATGAGAGCACAACAGTGACAAAGTAATACACTTAACAGTAAGTCTCTCACTGTACGAGGATTCACGCTGGACCTTACACTGGTCACCTTTGAGTTTGGTCCTAGGTTGGCTGAACACAGAGATCACATAGTCATCCCATGTCCCTCTCTGTCAGAGATGGAAAAGAAACGAGCAGGAAAGCAATTTGTGTGCATCCAGGAGAAATAGCCCAGAGACCCTGCCGGTTGTTTCTGCCAAGTCTACAAATACGACACAGAAACAGAGGTAGTCTCCACCTGTGACTGGCAGATCTTAGGTGGGACCCTGCCTAAGCTCCTTATCACACTGGGCTTGGAAGGCCCCAGCTATGCAACAGCACTCTGAACGACAGGACGATTCCCAAACATGCAAAGGTCCACTCGGATGACTGCAGGAGACGGACCCTATTTACAACACTAGCCTCCACCTTAACCTTCTCAAGGAGAATCCAGGGGCAGGAGAGAAGGGGACATGGGGCAGTGTGTGGAGGGGGCCTGGGAATGGCTAGTTCAAAACAGACCTCAGATGGGACCCCCGCTGCGGTCCAGTGGTTAAGACTCTGCACTTCCACTGCAGGGGGGCACGCACGGGATCGATCCCTGGTCAGGAACTAAGATCCCACATGCCACAGACAAAAAAAAAGACCTCAAGAACTGAGCAGGTTTGGAAATGACTAGACTCCTTCAGGGGCTTCCCAGGAGGTGCTGGTGGTAAAGAATTCGCCTGCCAATGCAGGAGACCTAAGAGTCATGAGTTCAATCCCTGGGTCAGGAAAATCCCCTAGAGGAAGGCATGGCAACCCACTCCAGTATTCCCACCTGAAGAATCCCATGGACAGAGGAGCCTGGTGGACTGCAGTCCATAGGGTCGCAGAGAGTCAACACAACTGAAGCGACTTAGCAGGCGGGCAGGCTCCTTCAGGGATGGAGACAAAAGGGGGCCAGAAAGTCAGCCCAAATTGGCAACGACCCCCTAGGGAGGTTTGAAAGGTATCAGATCCTAGAGAATACCAATGAGATGCAATAGGGCAAGTGACCCACCTGTATCTGGGAAAACCAGAACATTCCCCTTATCAAGACAGGCCAGGCCCATCCCTACGGATAGGACATGGATCGTAACAGTGCAGGTCAAGTGCCAAGAAGAATCACACATTTACAACACCGACAGGAAGGAGTTAACACCATCGCTACTAATCATGCGTGTTGTCATAGATGAGCTGGGGTCTACCCATCACCAAGCGCCAGGGAAGGGAATCTTCACTTGGCTAACCGCCTGGTGGAAAATGAGTATGGGAGTGAACTTCACGAAGATACGTACTTTAAAAAGCCAACGCCATCTAGGAGCAACTCTAATACACTGCCTATTATAGCGTTTTAATGGAGAGAGAGAAAAGGAAGAAAAGAATCACAAACGATATCCACTCTCTTATGTGAACATGTTAAGGGGATCACGTTATTTCACAAGAAGCCATTGTTTTTCCACGCCAAGTACTAGTAATTCGTGCTTCTGCCTCCTAATGGGTGGATGCATACTCCTGAGGCTGGATTAGGTACCAGTAAGGTCTGACTGTCATTTTTAAAACAAATTTACAATAACATCATACTGGCTTGATGTTTGATCCCACTTGTTAAGCGGCCCCAGACAAGGGGATCCCCTCGACGGAGGAAAACACATCTTTTTAGATGGAGAGCAGAGACTCAAAAACAAGAAAATGCTTCATGAGTTCACTTTTCCCCCCAGCACTAGAAACTATGCATATTGTAGCACATTTTAAAAGGAAAAAGAGGCAAAATAAAAATTAGCAACCCAACATACACCTGCGAAACTCTATGTCTGGAGAGCAGGGGCAGAGAGGAGAACTACAGACATCTGGCATCACCTGTCAGGCTGCCAAGCCACTGTATTTTGAAGCTATTCAGACACTTTCTAAAGAAGAAACAACCAAAAAAAAAAATCCAACATGCCTGAACGGGGAGGTGGGAGAGCCTGCTTGTAACTCAGCCCTTGTCAGACAAAATCCAGCAGCCTCAAAAGGTTCAATAGCCTTTTTATAAAGCTATTGTGTGGGTTACTGCCTAAAAATAGTACAGTTCAGCAAGCAGATCACACGGAGAAATCACCTCTACACATTCAACTTCCAAACAATAGACAAAGTGGTGGAAAGAACACCGAAATGCACAAGGCCCCGCAGTCGCCTCCCTCCCCGGATTCCTCACCTTGTCTGAACACCCAGCAAACCAATTTAGCCCAACAGCCTGTACAGGAAAATAGGGGGTGGGGGGCAGCTGAGGCCCACATTTCTCTAATATTCTCTGTCACCTTTATGTGTGTGCAGTCGCTCGGTCGTGTCTGGCTCTGCCACCCCATGGAAAGTAGCCAGCCAGATTCCTCTGTTCATAGGATTTTCCAGGCAGGAATCCTGGGGTGGGTTGCCATTTCCTACTCCAGGGCACCTTCCCCACCCAGTGATTCTACCTGTGTCCCTTTTCATTTCCTATGCTGTCAGGCAGATGCTTTACCCCTGCCCCACCTGTAACCTTTAGGAGATCTTTTTCCCCCACATACACAGACATGAAAGTGAGGACCCCATCACAGCCATTACTGCCTAGACTCCTCTCACAGTCCCTACACTAAAGCAGAGTTCTCAGCCTTCATTTTAAGTGTGTCGGAATCACCCGGGGAAGTTCTGAAAGATATCGATATCAGAAATTTAGTTTCCAACTCAGTTTTTAAGTATCAGTGTTAAATACCTGACTATTTTAAAAGCGTCTCTGGTGAGGCTAAGAACCACTGTTTAAGACAACAAAGTGTTTATGCCAAGTCAGGTCCGTTGCCCACCAGGCTCCTCTGTCCATGGGGTTTCCCAGGCAAGAACACTGGAGTGGGTTGCCATTTCCTTCTCCAGGGGATCTTCCCGACCCAGGGATTGAACCCGTGTCTCCTGCATTAGCAGGCATATTTGTTACCACTGAGACACCAGGGAAGCCGCCCAAGGCAAGGGGAAGCCAACAAAACCTAGAGGGCAGGGGTCAGTGTTATCTCCAAACTGGGCTCACCTCTTGGTGGGTACAGACACGATCAAGTCTCAGCATGGGAGAAGGAAGGATTTACAACTATTTACAACAAATAAAGAGAAACACTGGGATCCTTCCCAAACCAGTGACTCCCTGAAGAGAAAAACTGAGAAATTTTAAGCCAAGGGTACATGCAAGTTCATGAAGGGGCTTGAGAAGAGGAGAATTCAGCATAGAACTGGGGCAAAAGTCAACAGAGTCCAAGCTTTAACTGAGTGAAATGTGAAGGGTCAGCATCAGCATTCCACCCTGAAACTGGATGGGCCTTAGTTTCTGCATAACTCAAAGGTGTAAAGAAGCAGGACCCTGCCCCAGGGGGGACGACTGTTTCTTTTCTGTTTTAAAAAATGTCATGTATCTATTTGGGGCTGTGCCGGGTCTCCGCTGCTGCGCACGGGCTTTCTCCGGTCGTGGTAAGCGGGCCCCTCAGCGTGGTGGCTTCTCTGCTTGCTGAGCGTGGGCTCTGAAGTGGGCAGCCTCGGTAGTTTTGGCTCCACGGCATGTGGAATCTCCAGGACCAGGAATGGAACCCATAGCCCCTGCACTGTGAGGCAGATTCTTCAACACTGGACCAACAGGGAAGTCCTACACTATTGTTTTGGCTAACGACCCCTGTATTCTGGCCTGGAGAATTCCACGGATGCTAGGATGCTATAGTCCGTGGGATCGCAAAGAGCCGGACATGACTGAGCGACTTTCACTTCACTTCACTTTCCTAGTTTCTGCATCTCCTCCCCTAATCACTGAGGCCCGTTCAAGGGCAAGCATCGTGGCCAGGCTTAGATCACAAAATAGGTTAGGCGAAAACGGATTCCCATGTCGAGGAAAGCGTTCCTGGTTCTCTTTCTCCAGGGACCCCCATCGGCTTACATAAGCACCAGGGACGAAGCCTGCCAAGGAGGGGCCACCCAGAGGCCTCGAGCGCCGCTCTTCTAGAGACCACTGCTGGGCAGAATAAAGATCAAGTCACCACAGGCAGCTTCCAAAACTCAGATAAGATCATGAGAAACTGAAAAAACTAAAATCCAAATTTTAATTCTCCTTAATCTCCGATTTTAATTTAGCATTTGCTTTTTCCTTCCTTTTTTCCCCTTTTATAAAAAGGGGATTCTACAAGGGCTTCCTTGTGGCTCAGACAATAAAAAATCCACTTGCAGTGAAGGAAACAAAGGTTCAATCCCCAGGTCTAGAGATCTCCTGGAGAAGGGCATGGCAACCCACTCCGGTATTCTTGCCGAGAAAAATCTCATGGACAGAGGAGCCTGGCGGGCTACAATCCATGGGGTCTTACACTGGGCAACAACAACAATAGAGTTTTATTGTGAGGATGATAGAGCTGAGAGGGGGAAAATAAATAATAGTGCTTTACAAAGGGACTTAGGTACATTTATCAGATAAAATCAAAAGGAAATTAATAAAATAGCTAGATCAGTTATAACAAACACTGCCTCACTGAATTCAAATAAGAATCTTATGCTAAGTTATCATCTCCATTTTGCCAATATCCAAACTGTGACACATGAAAGATTAAGTAAATTGCCCAAGGTGATCAGGCAGGAAAGGAGCAGGGCCTAACCCAAGGAAACACAAACTGATTAGAACCAGACAGGTCCAAGACGGCCGATGAGTTGGCTCCCACTAGACCTTGAGCCTCAGTATATGCTGACTGTAACACACTAGCAAGCTAAGGGGCACACCCATCCAATCCGTGCCATGACAGTTCTCAGGCCCACCACAAAAGGGCAAAAGGTGGGTGGTGGCCCAAGGCTGGAAATCCCCACCCCTTCCTCAAAACAGCCGAACTACTTCTCCCACTCATTAGCCTATGAAATGGGCCACCCCTATAAAAACTGACATCCCCACACCCTGGCGCCGCTCTCACCTTCTGAGGTGGCCACCACTCTGTCTGTGCAATGCGTTTCCTCCCTGAATAAATCTTCTTTCACATTAACATGGCTCACTCTTGAATTCTTTCCTGCACAAAGCCAAAGAACCCGGCAGCCGTCCCAGGGACGCTGACATGACCTGGGAACTGACCATGCTCCTGACCCACTCTCTTTTCAGCAACACTGACATTAAGTTAATAATCTCACCACCTGGAGAGCAAACCCTGCTGTTGTCCAACCTCAAAATGAAGGTTCTTTAATGTTCTTGTCACTAAATTGTGTTTTTCCACCAAGTCCATTTTCCAGACGTTGGTCTGCAAATATATGGGAGTAGGCTCGGGCAATTGAGAGTTCGAATTTCCTGAGGTGTCTGGATCACCTCTGTCCTTGGAGTACCCTCACCAACAGGGCAGGAAGACAACCTCAGAGCTGTTCCCACTGAAGGAAAGAGACGCTTGAAACAGAAAGGGTTTGCAGTCACCTCACTACATTGAGGAGAAGACAGAATCGAGGAATCTGATTTTTACAATGTGTTCAGGGGCTTCTCCGGTGGTCCAGTGTTTAAGAATCCACCTTCCAGTGCAAGGGACATAGGTTCAATCCCTGGTCAGGGAACCAAGATCCCATATGCCGCATGGGGCAACTAAGCCTGCACGCCACAACTAGAGAAGCCAGAGCATGTAACTAGAGAGAAGCTTCAGGGCCACAGCAGCCAAAAAAGAGACCACGTTCACATTTGTTAGCAGATTATTAAACACAGGTACTTGGGACATTTCACCAAACAGGTGGACTGTGCTCCCTTCTCTAAATAACCTTCTAGAAGGGAAGGCTGCCATGCCCTGACCCCTACTGTGTCTCAAGGTGTAAAGGGGACAAAGGAGCCGCCTCTACAGCCTGCCAGGTCACAGAAAACGTAGGGCAGGAGGACTGAGGAATTTGGAGTGATTCTCAGGGGGGACACTTGCTTTGCTTCTCTGCTTCTATCAGACACTCTACTCATTACCAGGGAAAGTTGTTTTTATCAAGGAAAAACAGTATTTTACCTCAGAATCAAGATCTTAACACCATCCACTGTTCCAATGTGGAACTCTTCCATGAAATCTTCCACTGATATTTTCTCCAAAGAGTAGTTAGTGTTTAATGAAAACAAAGGAGGTGGTCCAGTGGTTAAGAATCTGCCTTATGATGCAGGGGATGTAAGTTCGGTCCCTGGTCAGGGAACTAAGATCCCACACCTGGCCTGCGAGCCACAGCTAGACAGAAGCTTGTGTGCCGCAACCAAGACCCAACACAGTCAGTCAAACACATAAATTTTTTAAAAAATTTAAAACGAACAAAGGAAAGACAACTTACAAAACTGCATGTTCTCTAAAAAAGTCATGTTGACTCTGAGATTCCTGAACCAAGATGAGTGTGAGCAGCCTGTCACCAAGGGAATACAGTCTTTACAGCACAGAACTGTGGGTGTTTTCTCAGTAGGAACACTGTAGATGGCATACGCAATGTCTGACGCATTTTAAATATTTCCTAATGATAATCCCTAATACACTGACATTCATGTTGGTCACATTCACCCTTCAGAAATAGTGCTGAATTATCATTTAAACTGAGAAGCTATCGAAAACCCAACAAAGCTGTCCAAGATGTGGTACTCCTAACCCTTAAGGAAGAGTGTGTTTTGAGAGGCTTGATGCAAGGGGGTCTTCAGGCTGTGGGCAGGTCATTCACTCAGCACTTACTGCAGTTTCAGAATATGCAATAATTGTTCCATGTTATTCCACCACATATCCTTAAAGTGATGTGAGGATTCCATTTGGTTTTATACAGTATCAGTAGGCTTATCTTTACAGATGATCAATATATGGCCATCTTTTCAATCCGACTGTACAAACTCTTCTTTCTGTTCTTCTCATAGAAGAAGAGATCACACTGAGACATCTCTATGAGACCAAAGGGATGGCTCAGCCTTCAACTGGACACCCTGCCCTGGGGCCACAGTCACTGGGAGTTGGGACAGCCCAGGTTCTCAAGGGATGCATAACTGACTAGTTCTGTGACCTTGAACAAACCATTTATGCTCCCTTGGACCCAGTTCCCTTATTTCTAAAGGGGAATGGTAATACCTACTTCGAAGCACTGTTGGGACATGAAATGAGTACTAAACAGTACCTACCGCATAGTAAAGAGAAAGCAGATAAAGCTGCAATAATGTACGGCCCTAAATATTAGAAGAAAAAGGGAACAGGCTGCAGATACGCTGCAGTAAGACTATTCAATCATGAAGTCCCCCTCCTGTGATCAAATTGATCAGAATCACATTTCAGGGAAAAAAATGATTTGTAATAAGATGGGCACACTGTCATGTATTCAACCAGACAGAAATAATGGGAAGAACAAGAAACTGGAAAAAAGGGAAAAGAAAGAAATCCCTAGTTGTGCTATTTTGTCAGTTAAATAATCCCGAGGGGCTTTCCTGCTGGCTCAGTGGTAAAGAATGCGTCTGCCAAGGCAGGAGACATGGGTCTGACCCCTGATCTGGGAAGACCCCACACGCTGCAGAGCAGCCACACGTGTGCCCCAACTCCTGAGCTTGTGCTCCAGAGCCGGGACCTGCATCCTGAGCCCACGTACACACACCAAGTCCACACACCCCAGAGTCGGTGCCGCGCACCAGCAGAAGCCGCCCACTGCGCAGCCCGCACACTGCAGCTGGGGGGCAGCCCCATGCTGCGGCGAGTGGGGGAAAACCCACACAGCAGCCAAGACCCACCACAGCCAGAAATTACTCAAATAATTGATTTTTTTTATTTTTTAAGAGAAAGAATTCCTAGTACAAGGCAGGTTTGGTTTTGCGTTTTAAATCTGATTACATTGAACCAGTCCATGAGAAAGTAAGGTGCTCGATCTATCAAATGAAAGACCAAATCCTATTCTACTGAAAACAAGTGATGGGTTCAGGGAAAACAAAAAACGAATAAGCATTCTCCCAGGCTTGGGAAGAGGAGGCCAGGAACCAGTAGGACTGGTCTTGGGATACAGGAGAAAGGCATCTTATGTGGGGGTCTTTGACCCACCTGCCTTAAACCTTAGAGACCTCACCAAATTCTCATAATCTCTGGGTCCCATGAAATCTCTCAAATCATCTCTTTCTGCACATTTTTTTTTTGCTGTAAATAAAGTACACCAAAATGGACATGTCTAAATGTGTTCATTTGTCCACTAAAATGTGTGTATTAAGTGCCCAGAACACACCAGGCATCCTGGAGGGGTCATCTCAGCTCACTAGCATCGTCTCAGCATCTGATGCCTACAGGATGTAAACCCTGTATTAGAGCTACTTGTATATACTTTTTTCCTTCCTGTTAAGACTGTAAACTCTTAAAAGGGAAGGGCTGAATTTTAATCATCTTCTTCCCCTTGGCACATACCAGAGGGTTCCACTTATAGAAATTATCCAATAAACAATTACTGAACCAAACCACCCTCCAGGACACACGGAACCAGAGGATCCAGGGTTTCTCTCCCCTTAAGTCTTCAGATTTTAAGACTGTCTCCCTGAAGTGGGTAAACCTTTCTAAATCTGGCTGCTAGTGGGATGTGAAATGAAATGTTTTTAAACATGATCTGGAAAATGTTAATGCCCCTTTAACTTTCATGAATATAGGAGCAAAAAAGACGAACCTGAGGATGAGATTAGTTTTCCATATAAGCTAACGCATTTCCTGATGCCCAAGCATCCCAGTTTCACCTCACGCTGGACATCTAGATCCTGACAATATGGTAATGTTGCTGCCGTCAGCAAGCAAATGACCCCCAGCCCACCCCCTGCACCTGCCAGTGCGGTTTCCCAATAGATCACATTGAGAAACTAGGCTTTTGATTCAGAAACCTGAGCAAGATCATGAGGAACTGAACAGTCTGAGAATATTTTAAGTAAATGGAGACAAATGATGGTCCCTCTGGAGGTCCACGGAGTCCTAGAATTCTAGTAACCTTAACAAAAACTGGCCAAAAAGGAAAAAGGACAGGATCACAAAGAAGCCTAGCACCACCCCGGACAATATTTATTTTCCTTCCAGAAGGGCAGGAGGTTGAATGTGAAGCTGAGAGCAGAGAAAGGAGGAACAAGATAACAGTCCAGGCATCAAAACAGCTGCTTTCTGATAAGAAGATGCCAAAGGAGTTAAAATTTTTTTACTAGAAATCTGAAGGACGAATGAAATGCACACCACTATCACACCATGGTACTGGCTGTCTGGGAAAATTTTATTCATCTTCATAAGAATAACAATTTGGAGCTCAGCCCAAATTTTTCTAAGTAATCCCTTAATGATCATAATTGACTTATCCCACATAACAAGTCTTCTAATCCTCTGATAAACAGGCTTCTAAGCCTGGATGAGGGTTAAATAAGTCCTAACTTCATCAGTGCGAAACGAGGACACGGAATGATAAAATGATCTCTACAGGATTATGCAAGTCTTCCCTTGCGGCTCAGCAGTAAAGAGTATGCCTGCAATGCAGGAGACGTAGGTTCTATCCCTGGGTCAGGAAGATCCCCTGGAGAAGGAAAGGGCAACCCACTCTAGTATTCTTGCCTGGAAAATTCCGTGGACGGAGGAGCTTGGCAGGCTACAGTCCATGGGGTTGCACAAGAGTTAGACACGACTTAGCAACTAAACGACAACAAAGCAGCCCATCAATTCCAATGTTCTCATTACATATGAATGTGTGAGAATAAAAGGCTTTGCAAAAGAGAAAATGAAAGAATCAAAACAAATGAACTCCACTCATATTTTTTTTAAACAACAGATTTGTGGAATAGACTTGCGATGTTGCTTTGAATTGGGTATAAAGATAACCCGTGTTAAAACAACCCTATGAGGATTTCAACACAGACTTTTCAAACTGCATCCACATGATAGCTGAATAGCCGAAAGAAAGGAAGGAAGGAAAAGAAAAGAAGGGAGGGAGGAGGAAGGAAGTGAAGAAGGAAGGAAAGAAAACTAATAATTGGAACCTGCAAGCGACTCCTCCTGCGGCCCCAGTGTAGGCAACTGCAAACCAAAGAGGCTTCTTGGAGGGATGCTCACCCCTGTCTGCTGTACGTGCGTGCTAAGTCGCTTCAGTCGTGTCTGAGTTTTTGCAACCCCATGGACTGTAGCCCGCCAGGCTCCTCTGCCCATGAATTCTCCAGGCAAGAACGCTGGAGTGGGTCGCCATGCCCTCCTCCAGGGGATCTCCGGACCCAGGGACCGAACCCGAGTCTCATGTGTCCTATGTCTCCGTCACCGGCTGGCGGGTTCTTTACCACTGAGCCACCTGGGAAATCCTGTCTGCCCTGGAGGAGGGACAAACCAGAACATCCAACCTGCAAGCCAAGGGGAACAGAGAGCACCTTTTCTGAAAAGCACGCTTTCAAACTGGAGGCAGCTGTGGTGGTACGGATGGCTTCGCAGGTCCGGCCTTCTGGCAGGCTTACCGGGCTGGGGGAGGTAGGCTCCTGCTCACACGGCCAAGAGCAAGATCCTGCAAGAGAAGAAAGAGACCCAGCTCAGACGCACAGAGAAACCCCTAGTCTGAAGTTTTCAGAGTGTGATCTGAGGACCCTGGGCTTCCCGAGACCCTTCCAGCGGTTCGCAGGCCAAAGCCATTTTCAAATCCAAATCCAAAACCAGGTCACAGAATGTAGTGCAGTCTCCTAGAGGCAGCCACATCATGGTGTAAAGAGAGGGGTACCGAGCTTATTTTCTGATGCCAGATACATAAGAGGTTTGCAAAAAATCTTAAGCAAGATCATTCTGCTCACTGATGTCTTTTGTTTTGGAAAATAGTGACTTTCATGAGACATATTCTTTATAATAGAATGTACAGGACTTATTGCCATTTCAAATGAATTAAGAAATATTTTTAAATGTCTTAACTTTGGTTCCAGTCCTGTGAGTACCAGTAGAGATAAGCTACACAATCAAAAGCTCCTTGGGATCCTGAGTCATTTTTAAGTGTCAAGGGGGCCTAGGACCAAAATTTTGAGAACTGCTGCTCCAGGTAGCTATTTCAGTGCCAATTTCTATTAAACAGCAGGCTTCCCTAGCGGGTTAGATGCCTGCAATGCACGAGACCCAAGGTCGATCTCTGGGTCAGGAAGATCGCCTGAGGAAGGAGGTGGAAACCCACTCCAGTATTCTTGCCTGGAGAACTCCATGGACAGAGGAACCTGGCGGACTACAGTCCTTGGGGTCACAAAGAGTCAGACACGACTAACGCTTTCACTTTCTTCACTTTCTATTAAACAGCATCTGCTTTGAAGAACAGCAGAGGTCAGTGCACAGCACAGTATGTGCCCGGTGCCCTACTAAATATGTGTGTCTCTTACAAATTCACAATCATCTTAAAAAAAAAAAAAAACTCAAGAGAACCAAATTTAATATTCTGTGTCAAACCACAATGGAAAAGAATATAAAAAGAATAAATATATATGTATAACTGAGTTATATGGCTGTACAGCAGGAATTAACACAACATTGTAAATCAATTACATTTTAATAATAATAAAAAAAAACAAAACAGCCTTTCCGCCTCACCCCTAGAGTGGAAACTGGTGCTCTATAAAGACTGGTTACCTGCCCAAAGCAAGTCAGCAAGTCACAGAGAACAGGGTATGAACTCAAGTCGGCCTGGCTCCTACAACCATGATCTCTTATTATACATAATTAAAAAAAAAATCATGAGAAGTTTTGCAAACTAAGCTAAGCAAAGTGGCTGGGGCCCACCCTCCCACAGGACACTGAACGGTCTCCATATGCAACAAGGTGAGCACAGCTGCATGAAACACTACTGACTGGGCTTCTCTGCTGCCTGCAAGATGCCCGCTCCATGCCAGGTGTACATCTGTTGTCCCCATACAGTATGAAGGGTGTCCCTAACACATTTTAGGGTCACCTATCAAAAAGGCTACAATAGGTCTTGGCTTCTGAAAGCCTCCTTTTCTAATCTGCCTCAATTTGCATGACTAATTGAAACAGTGGGTGAAGAGGTACTTGTCCTTCAATTGCAGCTGAATTTAAGATTATGTGCAAGAGGAAGAGAGAGGAAAGAAATTCTCACTGACATAACTCATTCAGCCAATATAGCCAATTCTGAGTTTAAAAATCTAAAGCATGGTATGGCAAGTTCCTCAAAAAAATAAAATAAATAAATAGAATCACCGTATGATCCAGCAATTCCACTTTTGGACATACATGGATATATACTCAAAAAGAATTGAAAACAGAGACTAAAACAAATATTTATACCCCCAGGTTCACTGCAAAGTATTCACAACAGCTAAAAGGTAAAAACAACCCATCAGATTATCCTTTATCCATACAACAAAGCATTATTCAGCCTTTTGAAGGAAGGGAATTGCTGCTGCTGCTGCTGCTAAGCCTCTTCAGTTGATTCCGACTCTGTGCGACCCCACAGACAGCAGCCCACCAGGGTCCCCCGTCCCTGGGATTCTCCAGGCAAGAATACTGGAGGGAATTGAGACATATACTAAAACGTGGATGAATTTTTGAGGGCATTCTGTTAAATAAAATAAACCAGGCACAAAAGGACAAGTACTGTATGATTTCACTTATACAAGGTAACCAGGAGTCAAATTTCTAGAGGCAGGAAGGAGAACGGTGGTTGCCAGAAGCTGGGGATGGGGGACAGGGAGTTTGAGTTTAATAAATACAAATTTTCTGTTGGGTAAGGTGAAAATGCTCCAAAGATGGATGGTGGTGGTTGTACAACACAACTAAACTGTACATTTAAGATGGTAAAATATCATATCTATTTTACCACAATCCAAAAAAAGCATTCATCAGGCTTCCCTGGTGGCTCAGTGGTAAAGACTCCACCCACCAAGGCAGAAGACACAGGTTCGAGCTCTGATGGAGGAAAATCCCACGTGCCAAGGAGCAACTAAACCTATGCACCACGGCTAATGAGCCTGCGCTCCAGAGCCCAGGGGCCGCAGTTACTGAACCCACATGCAGAAAATACAGATGGTTGGCCGTGCTCCCCACAGCCCATGATCCACAGCAACAGAAGCCACAGCAATGAGACGCTGGAGCCCTCCAAGAAAAGAGTAGCCCCCGCTCCCTGCAACTGGAGAACGCATGCACAGCAACCAAGACCCAGCACAGCCTAAATAAAGGAATTTATACATATAAATTTAAAACACAAACAGCATTCATCAAAAAGGCTTCCTAACATCAGATAATCAGAAAACCGTGTATTCATGGGCATCATGTGGTTTCGATCTTCACTAAATGTATTAAACCCACCCATGCATTCATCCACTCAGCAAATGTTCACCACCCATCTCCTGGTTATGAGCTCCCATGCTAGGTAGGAGCTGGTGAAGGAGACAGTGGGTCTGCAGTCCTTATACCAAAAAGCATCCAAACACACACACACACACACACACACACACACACACACACACACACACA
>ML663567.1:19912198-19965824 GCA_007570785.1 Antilocapra americana | reverse complement strand
ACACACACACACACACACACACACACACACACACACACACACACACACCAGAGCACCCAGGCACAGCAGTCCTTATACCAAAAAGCACCCAAAGGCAGCCTACATGGGAGACACAACTGCATGACAAATGCTAGAAGTTTCTTGCTAACAAAGCCTGAACTTGTACAATGACAAAAATGTTCAAGTCTCCAAGCCTCACGATTTTTTAAACTTTTAAAAATCTTTTTTTTTTCTCTACAGAGGCTCTACATTTTTTTATGCTGATTTACTATAAAACCCTCAACTGCAGTGTACGAAATAAGCCTTCAAAAATCCTCCTGATTAAACCATCTGCGTCTCATGACTAAATATTATGTAGTTAATTTCTCTTCACCCTTAAATTATGCACTAATACCCCCTACACAATGACTGCAACTCTGTAAAAGGCACTTTTCCTTCCTCTGATACAGCAAACATCCTGTAAACAATCAATGCCCGGCTCTTGTAACCAGCTGCTTTTGTTTACAGACAGGAAGGGAAACCACAAATCCTCTGAGTGGCATAGGGGACTTGAGAGTTTTGCTCCATTTCCTACAAAGCAGGTGGCTTATATGAAGGAACTAGCTATTGTTTTGGCTCTGGAGAAAAAAAGAAGTCCATTTTTCTTGCAGAGCGGCCTTCCCAAGCCGCAGGGGCTGTCGCAGAGGATCAGGAAGAGGGACCTTCCTCCTCCATCCGCTGCCCAGAGGGGCCCCTCACACCTCAGCCGGAAGCTCTGCCAGAAAACTGCTGCAGGCACAGGGAGGCCGGCCCTTTGTCCTGACCAGCAGGTTCTTCAGCTGTTTCCCTAGTGAAGCTAGGTTCTGAGAAAGTAAAGGCAAATATTTTCTTTCCACTGTGAAGAACACAAATATTCCCTCCAGCTCAAAAATCACCATTTCTCCACTGACTCTAAGGACACACTTGTTAGTACTCAGGGCAAGCAAGCCAGCCAGCATCAGAGAATGGCCAAGTTTTATTCTGGCATTTTAACTTTATAAAAACTCCTCTCAAAATAATGAGATGTCTCTGAGGGGCCAAGTCATCAACATAGGTTTCTATCCACGCACCTGTGACCTTTGGTCTTGAGCAGCAGGGTTCCCGTCTCTTCCTGCCCTGTATCCCAGCCCAGGGGCCAGTAGGAGCGCCTCCGCCAACGCCATGAGCCACGAGCCACGGTCACACCTCCCCATCATCAGTAGGCCAGGAACCCGACCCCAAACCTCACCCACTCCAGAAGCACATGGATATGCACCCAGGCCCAGATTCAAAGAGCCAATCATACAGGGAGAGAGCTTCTGGATCATGGGGGATGCTGTGGATGAATGTCAGATGATGCCACTTGCTCCAGGAAACGCATTCTGGACACCAGCTCACCTGCCAATGCCCAACATTCAACACCAGTGACCACTCACCAGCAGCAGTCACCAGGCCTGCCTCAGTGCTTGCCCTCACACACACACAGCCCCAGTGCTGTCTGATACCAGCGTCCAGGCCGCACCAATGTCTGAATCATGAACAAGACGCCAGTTCAGTGTTAAAACATGTGCTACAAACTTCGAGCAAATGACTGGCCAGTCAGCGAGTCTGTTTTCACTGTGAATCAGGTCAGTGCAATGAGATTCTCAACCAGAGACACGTCCTCACCCCTCAAATCACACTGTGGTTTCAGTGTGTCCAAGACACAGCTCTGCTGTCACTCAGGGACTGCTTTTATTTCCCCCCTTTGGTGGCTGTTTATACACACACAAACACACACACACACACACACACACATATTTTTCTAATTCTGCCAAGAATGCTGACTCATTGGAAAAGACCCCGATGCTGGGGAAGATTAAAGGCAAGAGAAGAGGTTGACAGAGGATGAGATGGTTGGATGGCATTACCAACTCAATGGACACGAGTTTGAGCAAACTCGGGGAGATAGTGAGGAACAGCGAGGTCTGGCGTGCTGCAGTTCATGGAGTCACAAAGAGTTGGACAGGACTTGGCAACTAAACAACAAAAGAACACTTAACATGAGATCAACCATCATAACACGTTTCAGCGCACAATTGAACACTGAATTACAAGCATAACACTGCATAGCCGACTCTAGAAATTATCCCTTGTAAGTATGTGACTAAAACTTTATACCCGCTGGACTGTAACTGCCCATTTCCTCTCCTACCCAACCACCATGCTGCTCTGTTTCTGCTGGAATCACGCAGCTCTTGTCCTCCTGGGTCTGCTTATTTCACTGAGCATGATGTCCTGGAGGCTCACCCATGCGATCATAGGACAGGATGACCTGATTTTTTTTAAGGCTGAATAATATTCCACTGCATATTTACACCAGTGTTTTGGCTTTTTTCCTAAGTTGGGTAGAGATAAGAACAGAGAAAGAAACAGGAAACAGAGTCTCTTCGCAGTTATTTCAACATTTCACAATGTTTCTTTAACACCTCCAGCACTCAAACCCTTTCCTAAACGCTATTAGGAGCTGTTGCCACATGAAGCTTTCTGCCTGATGGAGGGAGCCAACCACCTCACAGAAGACGGGGACCAGGTGTCAACAGAATATAACGGAAGAGTCCCTAGTAGGTACTGTGAGAGGACTAAGGAGGAGGCCAGACTTCAGCTGGGCGGAGAGACATGGAGAAAAAAGGGGAAAGCAGGTAACACTGGAGCAGCTGAAACACAGCAGAGGTGTGGGGAGTCAGGGGAACTCTGTGCCCTCACCCCTCAATTTTGTCAGGAAAATCTGTACAGGTGTATCCAACATTCATGCAGGCCTTCTCTTCGCCCCCATCCCAGCCCAAGGGTGAGTGAAGAAGAATTTAGGACTTGGATGCCTCCGCAAACCTCATGGGAAATCCCACAAACCCCTCAACATCACCCCTCATAGAGAACTCCATCAAGCCCTACACACTCACCTCTGAGTCTAGACTTTAGGAGACTGTGCAGACATGCTAAGTCACTTCAGTCGTGTCTGACTCCTTTCGACGCAATGGACCGTAGCCTACCAGGCTTCTCTGTCCATAGGATTCTCTCAAGGCAAAAAAAACTGGAGTGGGCTGCCATTTCCTCCCCCAGGGGTCAAACCCAAGTCTCTTAGGTCTCCTGCTTTGGCAAGCAGGTTCTTTACCACTAGCACCGCCTGGGAAGCCCTCAGGAGGGCAGGGACCAGGTCTGGTTCATGACAGCATAGCCAGTAGTAAGCACCGTTTTTTCACTTTAGAAGCACCTGCTAAATATTTTCCAGAAAGAGAAGAAGGGAGGAGGAGGAGGGTGGGAGGCAGAAAGAAAAGAAAAGGCAGGAAAGAGGAAAGGAAAAAGTTATTGACTTGAGCACCATGGAGAGTAAGAACAGGGGTAGGTGTGTGCCTAAGGAAAACACGGGGCATTTTCAAATGAAATTCCCACAGGACAGGCTAAGCCATAGGAAATCACCAACAGGGCAACCCAAAAAGGCTGCACATGATTCAGCCTAGTATCTGCTCCTCCCCAGTGGGCTTGCCTACTCTACACCTATGTCTATCAGCAATGGCTTATTTGGGGACACCGCCAGCCATTCCCATCTCCCTGAGCCCCATCAGTCAGCTGCCTCATGAAAGACCCACCGGTACCCCTAACTCAACTTAGAAAAGAGTTCACACCCTCCCCACAAGCCCTCACTCCATCCTGCTCACAACCTGGATATCAGTCCTATTGTCCCTCACAGGCCTTCTGCACCACCCACGCTACAGACACAAGCTCTGTCTGCCCCGCACCCCATCTTCCAGCTCTGAAATGGACCCCTGCCTCTGGGCCACTCAGCAAACAACCTCTCTCCTTCACCTTACTGGCCAGAACAGGGTGGAGAACCAAAGCAAGCTGTCTACATGTTTTCTGGGATAATGCAGAGATCTTGGGAGATAGAAGTCAGTTTCCACTGAGCAAGCTAAGCCAGGAGGATGTGAGCTGCTGGCCGCCATCCTGCTGATCTCATGGAAGGTGCTCAAGAACCCAGCAAAACAGAGAAGGGGAGTCAAGACACAATAGAGAGTCTCCAGGCCAATGGCAGATCCCTGGATCCAACAGCATCTAAAACATGCTGCTCCCAAACCATCCCAATCACTTGAGTAAAACCTTTCCTTTTCTGCCTAAATGGTATAAACTGGGTTTCTGTCACTCATAACCAACAGTCCAGATGAATGTACCTGCTCAAAACTGCACTGGGCATAACTTCAATCTCAAAATAACCTTCAAATAAATATAAAGTGAAAGTGAAGTCCCTCAGTCATGTTGGACTCTTTGCAGCCCCATGGACTGCAGCCTACCAGGCTCCTCAGTCCATGGGATTTTCCAGGCAAGAGTACTGGAGTGGGTTGCCATTTCCTTCTCCAGGGATCTTCCCGACCCGGGGATCAAACCAGGGTCTCCGGCATTGCGGGTAGACGCTTTACGGCCTGAGCCACCAGGGAAGCCCCCTCAAATAAATATAAGGTGGACCCAAACACCTTTGATCTGACAGCCATAGCCTGATGTAAACGATCTTTCCCAAACAAATATGTCCTGAGGTCTCTTGTTTCTGCCCCTTTTATCAAACTGTTCCCATCACCTAAACTACCCAGCAACCTTCACTCTCACAGAATTTTTTCAGACATCTCTAGGGGGCAAAGTTTCCAAGAAAACTTCCTAGACAGTGCTTCCTCTCTATGCCTCCAGAAGATCATTACTTGTAGCTTCTGCTTTTGCTCTTAACATTTTTCAGTCTGTCTCATACGTGATTTATTTACAAAAAATTCAATTGTGAGTTTTTAATGAGGAGAAGCCTTAGGCATAGCAGGTAATCAATGAACAGTTGGTGAAATGAATACTCCAAAGTGGATAAGCCTACATCTGCTGAGGATGATGGTACAATTAATTCAAAGTCTGTATCCCTTCCCATACATTTATTAATTTTTCTGTGAACTTTGAAGAAAAAATTACCATGACTATTAGAATGGCCTTGATGTGGTGGAGGAAATACTCTGGGATCTTTCAGTATTTCCCACAAATAAGATAAATAAGGAAGATGCCTGGGAGCCAATACACCTCCTGCTAATTAAAGCTAAAATGCTTGAATTGCTCCATAGCACCACAAAGTCCAAACTCTCAGCCAAGGCAACCAAGCCACCAGCAATCTCTCCAGCCAGACTTCCAGGCCCCTGCGCTTCCACCCTTGCTCATACACCCAGAGAGCTGTTTTCCAGTTGCTTACGTAGAGGGTGGAGCAGCAGAAAGTCCTCACGCTATTCAGTGAATACTGCTCTCTTCTACCCAATGTGTAAAACATAATGAATAATAAAATAATTTTAACATGGGAACCAGCAACAATTTTACTATTAGAAAGACGTACATAATGAATCCAAGTGCATCCCCATAAAGACACCTACTCAGGAAAATAGGACACTGGTTTCATCACAGGCTAGTCTGCAGTATCATCTGCATGAAGACAAGCAAGACGTTACAAATAAGAAAATATCATTCCTTATTGCGGCGTTTTATGGTCATCATCTTTCTGTTAAACTTTATTTTACAGGATACTGTACAATGTTGTTTAATTTCTGCAGGACAGCAAAGTGATTCAGTTGTAAACATACATACATTCTTTTTCATATTCTTTTCCACTATGGTTTATCACAGGATAATGAATATAGTTCCCTGTGCTATGTAGCAGGATCTTGTTTATACATCCTATACATAGTAGCTTACATATGCTAATCCATAACTCCAAATCCATCCCTTCCCCATCACCAACCACAAGTCTATTCTCTATATCTGTGAGTCTATTTTGGTTCTGTAGACACATTTATTTCTAACATAACTTAGATTGCACATATACTTGATATCATATTAGTCTGTCTAGCTTATTTTGCTTATAATGATAATCTCTAGGTCCATCCATGTTGCTGAAAATAGCATTATTTCATTGTTTTTTATGGCTGAGTAATATTCGCTTGTATATATACATATATATATAATATACATACATACATATCACATCTTTTTTTAATTTTTTTTAATGTGGACTATTTTTAAAGTCTTTATTGAATCTGTTACAATACTTCTGTTTTATGTTTCACTTGGGCCACAGGATTTGTGGGGTCTTAGCTCCCTGTCCAGGGATCAAACCTGTACCCCTGCATTAGAAGGTGCAGTCTTAACTCTGGACCTCCAGGGACGTCCTTACCCCATCTTCTTTATACATCTGTTGATGAATCTTCAGGTTGCTTCCCTGTCTTGGCTATTGTGAACAGTGCTTCTATGAATTAGTTATTTTAGGAGTTGAATATTGATCCAATTAGGAACACCCATGACCAAATGGAGCCTACTCACAGTCCCGTGACTTCCTACACTCTCTGCAGGTAGAACACAGTTCTCATTAACGATGTCAGGATGTCATTATAAGACCAAGGGATCCTCTATTATGAAAACCTGGTGTCTTGGTAAGGCACATTCTTGCATGCTCTGTCACGTCCAACTCAATGAGCCCCCGACTGTAGCCTGCCAGGCTCCTCCGTCCATGGGATTCTCCAAGCAAGAATACTGGAGTGGGGTGCCATTTCCTTCTCCAGGAGATCTTCTCGACCAAGGATCAAACCTGCTTCTCCTGCATCTCCTGCACTGGCAGGCAGATACTCTACCACTGCACCACCTGGGAAGCCCGGTGAAATAGTAGTTATTAAATCAATGAAGAAAGGAAAGAATCAAACAAATCTGTGCAATTCAAGTCCATTCTCCATTTTTGAAAACAGGTACAGTTAGCAAGTATACTAAGCTAAGAAAGTCTACTTTCAAACAAAAGGCTACAGGTGTCCATAAAAGATAAAAATGTCCCAAATGATAACTTTGCTAGGAGTGCTGTCTCTATTCTCCTACACTGAAAGGGATAGAACCCACTATCAGATAAATTTCTTGAATCATATTTAAATTATTAATAACACAATACATAAGATGGGAATCTATGATGAGCTGGGCAAACCAGACAGAAGGAAAATGAGGGAGGGAAAATAAATTGGTATAGATGTATCTGTTACAGGTTTGGCCACATCTAGGACAGAAGAAATAAATCTGTCAGTGCAAAGTTACATAATAACTATGCTGTCATGTTTGGGAGAGAAAAGGAAAGTATTATAGCTGATATGTATCAAATATTTACTAAGTGATAAGGATGTATTTCCTTAAAGCCCCATTACTTCAAATTGTTCAGATTTTAAACAATTATGTATTTATTCAACCAAGATATAGATCTTTATTTTATATACATAAAAATAGAAAATGCAAACTAACTCATGTAACTGATAACACAATTTCAGGAAAAACATCCACTGAAACCACTTGCAATGTAACAAAAGGGACTACCCTCTACCTATCCGCTTAGTCTATCCCCTGTATTCAACGAAACCTAATATCTATCAGTTTTCTCAGTCCAATATATCAGATATTTAGGTGACAGTTCTAGAATAGTCAGCAAGCTGTGCTTTTCTGGAGGCTAATGCTTATTTTCTAGCTAAGTCTCTATTTTCTCCAATAAAGGAGTTATTTTACAAGCATATCTGTGGAAGTCATAATATTATATATCATCACAGAACAATATAGGCTTTATTATACAAGCACAGATGAAGAGGTACAGTTTCTAAGATAAGTGGGATGGGGGCTGGGGAGAGACAGGCCAAAGGTTGAGAATTTTACATAAATGGAAACTGATCAAAAAAGAATAATCTCTTTTCTCTAATATCCCTTCTCCTCCTCTCCCTTCCGTACTACTTCTCTCACCTCCAAAACATCTTTCTACTCCAAAGGAGCCAAAAACTTGATATCTCAGACCCTGTGCACCAATGAGAGAGGAAAGAACTACAACAACGAGACAACACAAAGAGAACAAGCAGGAAGAAACTCTGTCCTGGGAGACTCATTCTCCGTCACAAGGCTCCCTTCATCCCAGTAACCAAATAAGGGAAAAAAGCGGAGACAAAAGGATGCTGGTACTGAACATGCAAATCTCAGGGCTTGCAGAAGTCGTGGAGCACACAGATGAGGGGCTTGGTAATACATAGCTATTGACTTGTACATGCTTCACACAGGACCGCTGAACTGAATGAAACACTTTACAGGCTCAAGGGAAGAAAAATACGGTGAGCAAGACTGGAAAGGGTAGTACTTCTAATCTACAAAAATAATAATAGTAATAAAGAGAAAACTACATAGGGAATAGAGTTGGAATGATATTTCAAAACAAAAGACCAACCCAAAATGAAGATAATATTTACTTAGCTTGGCTTCATCAACTAATTCAGAAAAATTTCACATGAAAGAAAAACACAAGAGTTGATTCCTCCTCAAAACCTTGTCTGTTTGCTTAGGACAATGGTGAAGCAGGACAGGGGGGTTCGATACAGTTCTGTCCACACTGTCCTCTGCTATTTTCTCCATCACTTGAGTCCTTTCTTTATCACAGTGAAATCAACTAAAAAGCCAGTCATAACATAGCATGTCTAGGTTTCTCCTGTACACACCTTCAGGAGCAGACATCCAATAAGGTATTCATTCATATTTCATTGGCTATTTTAATTTTATCTAGACAACTGCATCGTCTCATGATGCCTCCATGACTGGGTATTCCTAATAGGAAGAGCGGACAGAAATGAGGCCTCATCTCAACAGGCTCTAAAAGACTCCCTCCAACCTGAGTATTCCTGGTTCAGAGGAAGAGCGCCCCAAATCATCACACAAAATCAGAAAACTGAAGAGAAAAATAAAAGGCAGCAAAATACTAACTCATTAGCAACCAGCTATCCTGGATAATTTAAGTTTATTTATTTATACATCCATACATACAATGGGCTTCCCAGGTGATTCAGAAGTAAAGAATTCACCTGCCAACGCATGAGACGCAGGTTCAATCCCTGCATTGGAAAGATCCCTTGGAGAAGGAAATGGCAACCCATTCCAAGAATGCCTGGAAAATCCCATGCACAGAGGAGTCTCTGCAGGCTACAGTCCCAGGGGTCCTAAAGATTCAAACATGACTTAGCGACTAAACAACAACATACATACATACATATGCATTCACATATATGTGTATATGTATATAATCACATACAGGGCTTCTCAGGTGGCTCAGTGGGTAAAGAACCCATCTGCCAATGCAGGAGACGCAGGAGACATGAATTCAGACTGTCAGGAAGATCCCCTGGAGGAGGACATGGCAACCCACTCCAGTAATCTTGCCCGGAGAATCCCATGGACAGAGGAGCCTGGCGGGCTACAGTCCACGGGGTCGCAAAGAGTTGGACATGACTGAAGCGACTTAGCACACACACACATGCATACACACATAACCCTCCAAAGGCAGTAATTCGAACCCATGAGAGTATAAATGAGTCCTCACTATCAAGGAAATGGAAACCCACTCCAGTGTTCTTGCCTAGAGAATCCTGTGGACAGAGGAGCCTGGTGGGCTGCTGTCCACAGGGTTGCACGGAGTCGGACATGACTGAAGCGACTTAGCACGCATGCATGCATCACCAAGATAAACTTCCTTAAAGGGAGAACAAAGAAAAGCTTTGACAGACACAACAAGGTATTCTTCTGGGTAGGGAAATCCCTCTCTTCTGGAAACACCCAAGAAAAACACACTTCTGATGCCTCACACATAGAAAACAAAGTAAACTGCCAGACCACCTAGCTACAGAGCAAGCACACCAGCAAGACAGGAATGAAGGACACGGCCACACAGCAGAGCCAACATCAAGAGCAAGCTGACACCAGCCCTTACACTGGGGTGCATCTCCCAATCAGGAAAAACAACAGTCAGCTTTTTAAGCTAAACTCAACCAAGGCTGCAGTTATCACTGCTGAGGTGGGTCTGCACAGCTGGGATGGGGGCCTCCACGGAGCAGGAAACAGACCACGAAGGCCAGAGGACCTAGGAAGATTATGGTATTATAGGAGAGCCTGGGACAGGAAGGGTGTGCAACTAATATTTCTCAAGTTTTTTGTTACCTATAAAATACAAGTAAAAAATGTACTTTGATAGGGCTTCCCAGGTGGCGCTAGTAGTAAAGAACCCACCTGCCAATGCAGGAGATGTAAGAGACATGGGTTCAATCCCTGGGTTGAGAAGATGCCCTGGAGAAGGGAACAGCTACGCACTCTAGAATTCTTGCCTGGAGAATCTCATGGACAGAAGAGACCGGTGGGCTACAGTTCTTACGGTTTCAGAGTTGGACACGACTGAAGCAACTTAGCATGTATGTACATACTTTGATAAACTTGATATAAAAAAAACTGAATTTATAAACCCATTCAGTTTCAGTTCAGTTGCTCAGTCATGTCTGACTCTTTACGACCCCATGGACTGCAGCACGCCAGGCCTCCCTGTCCATCACCAACTCCCAGAGTTTATTCAAACTCATGTCCATTGAGTCAGTGATGCCATCCAACCATCACATCCTCTGTCGTCCCCTTCTCCTCTTGCCCTCAATCTTTCCCAGCATCAGGGAAAGCTGACTCTTTGCAAATGAGTCAGCTCTTCGCATCAGGTGGCCAAAGTACTGGAGTTTCAGCTTCAACATCAGTCCTTCCAATGCACACCCAGGTCTGATCTCCTTTAGGATGGACTGGTTGGATCTCCTGGCAGTCCAAGGGACTCTCAAGAGTCTTCTCCAACACCACAGTTCAAAAGCATCAATTCTTCGGTGCTCAGTTTTCTTCACAGTCCAACTCTCACATCCATACATGACCACTGGAAAAACCACAGTCTTGACAAGATGGACTTTTGTTGGCAAAGTAACATCTCTGCTTTTTAATATGATGTCTAGGTTTAATATAAAGGAAGGTCATAACCTTCCTTCCAAGGAGTAAGCATCTTTTAATTTCATGGGTGCAATCACCATCTCCAGCGATTTTGGAGCCCAAAAAATAAGTCAGCCAATGCTTAGTGTCAATCGAATTATTCAAAGGACTGCCTGTATCTCTTGCGTGACATACCAGGCACTGACTTAGATGTTCCGGATGCATGAGATGACGTCCCCAAGGAGAGCTCCACTTTCCAGCAGCTTGCATGCCTCGCCTGCCCCCACACCACCCAACACACTGTCTGTGAGCCATCTCATTTCTGGAATCCTCTATGGACAAGCCAGGTCTAGCTCCTGCTGCATTTGGCAATTTTCCCAAAGGTCTTAAAGCAACAGCCCTCAAAAGTGTAAACTATGGCCCTGCTGGCATCCTACAGGCTCGTCCACAGGATCTGCAAGGTCAAAATCCTTTCATGATAACTCTAAGACACTATTTGCCTGTTTGACTGCATCCATGGTACAGAAGTAATAGCGTTAAAACTGCTGGCACGTTAGCACAAGGCAGTGGCGCCAAAATGTACTGGTAACTGTACTGCACAGCTTCAGTTAAAATGAACAGGTAAAAGGAGGGTCTCCTTGATAAAGAAGAGAAATCATTTTACCAAAGCTCAGTCCTGGAGTGCAAGCTTTTCAACATTCTGTGCATGAAAGGGCAGCACACAGCCAAAGCTACATGCCACACGCAGCAGGGGTTTCCAGGAGAAGCATCTGGGAGACCACGCGAGGGGCAAACGAGCCACTTTTTCAAGAAACATCAGCTTTTACTTGAAGGCCATAATATAAAAACCAGGGTGATTCAGACATAGCTCTTTGGAAGACATTTTATAGAAAAGAAACAAAACCAGGGGGACTTCCCTGGCGGTCCAGTGGTTAAGACTCCTTGCTGCCAATGCAGGGGGCACAGGTTTGATCCCTGGTCTGGGAACTGGATCCCACATGCCAAAAGGTAAAAAACAACGTGGAGCTGACAACTTCCCTATATATATTTTCTCACTGGTGATACAACTTTTGCAAATTGATATTTTTGCAAATATATGAAAAATGATATATATCAACATTTGGGAGATTTTCCAAATGACCAAAGCATGATATTCAAAATTATATATGGAATAGGGTTTTAAAAGTTCATAGATCAGGTTTCAAAATCTACATCTCAACCAACCTTTAAGGAACTATCGCTTGTTTAGCATAGCATTAAAGAATCCACATTTATCTAAAAAGATATTAAAACACCCCCCCGTGCATCTACATTATTGTGTGGGGCTGGGTTTTCTTCATACATGAAAACCAAAACAATCATTATATCAGAATGAATGTAGGTATAAGATGAGATAACGCAGCTGTCTTCCATTAAGCCAGATATTAGCAATTTTTGCAAAATATTATAAAGCACTCTTCTCAATCAGGTTTCTTTCATTTCAGAAAATGGTTACTTCTCATAAAACTGGTATTTACATTAACAAGTAGTTGGTTTACTATTTTTTAAATTTAATAATGACCTTTTAAAATTTCTTGGATTTTATTCCTAACAGAATACATATCAAAAGATATTTGTTACATACATAAAAGCTCCTTAAAGCCCTCAATAACTTTTAAGAGTAGAGAAAGATTCTAAGACTAAAACATTTTAAAAACAACTTTTAGGGCTTCCCTGGTGGTATAGTGGATCCGCCTGCCAATGCAAGGGACACGGGTTCTATCCCTGGTCCAGAAAGGTTCCACATGCCTCGAAGCAGCTAGGCCTGTTCGTCACATCTCCTGAGCCCACCCTCTGCAGCCCAAGAGCCACCTCTGCGGAAGCCCATGTGCCCAGAGCCTGAGCTCTGCGGGAAGAGGAGCCCCGGTCACCGCAACTAGAGAAAGCCTGCACACAGCAAAGAAGACCCAGCGCAACCGAAAACAAATACTTCTCTAAAACTTCTTTAAAAAAAAAAAAAAAAAGTAATTTTTAGATGGCAACTCACACCAGAAAACAAATTTGAGAAACTTGCTTTTTTTAAAGCAAGTAAACTAACATTTCTTAATCATCAGAGAATAATGCAAAAACAGCAGTTCCACTTTACTCATTTAGTCAAATACGCACTTATGGAGGCTTCTCTTTAGGGACAGACAAATGGTTACAGTATTTAAACATTTGGGTCTCCAGTAATCTCCTCCAAACTTCCCAAATGGCTAGTGACAATGCAGTACACTGTATGTAAATTCACCCAATTAGCTCACTGACACTTGCACACTCTCCTAAATTCACCAGCATGCACTGTCTTTTGCCACCACTGGCTGAGAGACTTCTTGATGAATTATTGATTTTCTGCCAATTAATTATCATAGTAAGATTCAGTTAGGCTAATCTCTGTAGAAACAAAATTTTTTTCCAGTCCCATGTTGCCTGTATCCTTTAGCGTCTGTTGATCAATCAAAATAACTGGAAACCTAAGGATGAGATAGATACTGAATCCTAAAAATACCCTTGATATAACTAACAAATAACTCAGTTGTCACACACTTAATAGGGCAAAGAACCTATTTTCCACTGGATTTCAGACTAGACTGTTGTTTACTTAGATCTTTTCTCAATTCTCTGACAATTCAGCAGCTTCACTATGGGATCTTAGAATAAATCCGTTGTACTGAACTCAGCCCAAGACTATAAGCATGTTCCTATATTTTCACTGGTAAAAGTGGAATGCTTTAAGTCCATGGAGATTAAGAAAGAAAATTCATTATCTTAGGAGAGCATGGCTTCCCCGATGGCTCAATGGTAAAGAATCCTCCTGCCAATGTAGGAGATTCGGGTTCGATCTCTGGTGGGGATCAGGAAGATACTCTGGAGAAGGCAATGGCAACCCACTCCAGTATTCGTGCCTGGAGAATCCCATGGACAGAGGAGCCTAACGGGCTCCAGTCCACGGGGTCACAAAGAGTCAGACACGACTGAGCGACTGAATACACACACGCGCAGGAAAGCATTCTTGTAATAATGCTTGCATAGCTAAGTGGGCACTTCTGTAGCAGCTCAGGACTCACTAGTTTAGGACTGAGAACCTCAAGCAATACAGTTAGGTCATCACTGCACAAGCAGAGACTTCCTCTGCAGGTCTCTATAGCCCCCATGAAAGCATCTGCAATCCAGGGAGGCCAGCCCCGTGCATGCCTGGGACATCATCTCTCCATCCCCTCACACCAAGGAAATAAGGTCCTCCGACACCTTAAGGGACCACACAGTGGGACAGGATGCTGTCCTCATGTCCCTACACTCTCCCACCCCTATCTCAGGGGTTCAATCAGGCCTGCTACTCACAGCCTCAACAATTTATCTCAAGAATGCCCACCGTGGCTCTTCTCAAGTTCTCTAAAATGTGGCTGTCACCAGTTTGAGCACTGAGATTCCATAAGGCTCGATTTACTTTTGTGCCCAAGAGGAGGGTGGAGAAAGTAAATGATTTAAGCCACAGTTCAAAACCTGAAGAAAGAGAAAGAAGAAGGAAAAGAAATACAACTCAGCGAAAGCATCAGTATCAACGAAACTGCTGGAGGAAGAGGGACATTCTGAGTTCATACACATTCTTTTCTAGAAAGAGGAAGGTATAGAGAAAAAACACAATGGACTCAACTCGATGTCAGATGCTAATTCAGAGTCCAGCCCTACCAACTTCCTGAAAAGAGCCCGGCTCCCCAAAGCTGGCAGGGTTAGGCCCGGGTCACAGAAATTGTCACACACAAGGTCATGGCTGCCTTCCCTCCTACAATGCACCATCACAAAAGAGGAAGAACGCTCCTCCAACTAACAGCATGCCAAAGTCACAGTATCAAACAGCAAATCCATGACCAGGAGCTAGAGGAAGCAGAGTAGAGAGAGAAGTAACCCCTGAAAGAGAGAACTGAAATGCATCATTTAAACCACAACAGTACAAACAGGAACGGCAGTGCTTTGCACAGGTTTCCTCAACAGAGTTCACAAACAAGAGCTTGAACAAGTCAAAAGTCTACTTCAAGGCAAAGCCGGTGAGTCAGAACATGGTACTTAAAGGACTGGGGTTGTTTTCAGAGATGGTGGCAGAGTGGTCTCCATCTCTCCTGGGTGTGCTGGCCCCTCCAGCGTCCTGTGCGAAGGTTTCAGCCCAAATGGGAAGGATGAGAAAAGAGCCAAGGGTGTTTGAATGGAAAGACTTAGTAAAACAAAAATGAGTAACTCTGCCTATTACAAAAATATTACACACGTGATTCTCCGCTTCCCTGACCAAACTGGAAAATAATTCAACTGTTTACATTTCAGGGAGGTGGTTTAAAAAAAAGGAAAAAAGAAGAGCTGAAATTTTCCACGCTGGTCAGCATGGGGTTGGAATCAGTCCTAAGCAAGGGGATAAGTTGGCCCTGCGCTGCCTGCCACCTCTGTCTCTACCCCAGGTCTGCCCGGGGCCCAGGGGACCAGGGAGACGGGGTGGAGGCAGGGGCTCCCACTGGCCCAGACAGGACAGCAGGGCATGCAGGGACCTGCCATGAAGGCCTTCCCAGGGCGCAAGGCTGCAGCTGCCTCCAGCTGGGTCTCCAGACAGACACCAGCTTAACCTTTAACCTGGCCCTGCCTGCCTGTCTGGCACCTCTGCCTTTTGGCCTTAAGCCGTCTCAGTGCAGTTGATCCACTGGCGTGGCTCTCTCTCAGCCTTGGAGTCTCCCTAGTGAGGCCACAACAGGACTGAGTCTAAGAAAGTCAAAAAGGATGGTCCCTGATAGACATGAGATAAGCAAACGCTTCAGGGTCCTTGAGCCAAAACTCCAAGCTGACCAGGTAGTCAGTGATGGAGGTGATTTCTATTTAAACAACCGATGGGCCTGGGCTACAAATCTAAATGATCCTTACTCCAGAGAATCCAAGTCACATGAGAATTCCATTTACTAGAATATATTAACTGAGACTCTTCTTTAAGAAAATAAACCCAGTTGAAATGGTAACAGCTGAGGTGTCCAAGACCCGCCTACCAGGAACAGCTACTTCCATGGGAGCTTCTAGAAGAGGGACATCCTCCTAAATCAGTGGACTAAAAGTGCTGGAAAGTGGCCACGAGAATCAGGGGGAAAAGATGACGTGATTATCTATTTCCACTAACTTGCTGCAAATAAACCAGCAGAGAAAGAGAAGGAAAAGAAGTAAAATCATCAATTCTTAGACACAGGCGTGCACACACACTCTTAGGGACCGTCTGATAGCAAGAGAATATTTAGCACAGACATTTGCAGACACTTACTGTCTGAATTAAAATGGGAAGCTGCAGAGATGGAAGTCGGTGAATAATTAGCAGTGAAGACAATCTGACTCTGCTCTCTGCCAGATACAATTACTTTCGCTCCATCTCGGGGAGGTAAACGCCTCTAAACGGGTAAAGCCGAATGGGACCACCTGCCACTTGTTTTCCAAAACAATGGTGGGCCACCTAAAATGCTCACATCTAAAAAATAAGTCATATTCTATTATAAATCAAGACTGTTGATCTCAAATCAAAATAGCCTTTGGTTTATATGTGAAAGTAAAACAAAAGCTGGTTTAACAAGCTGTCTCGGTACTTCTGGACCTATGGCATCAGAAGACTAAGAAAAACTTTCTGAATCATCAAAGAAAGGAATGTTTATTGTTGACCAAAAGTTTGGTCAATTGATAAGTCTTCTAGAATTTAGGGAAAAAATGTTCTTTTTCAGAACCTTTCCAACTATTCCTTAAAGAACCTTAGGAAACTAGCAACAACTAATTTCCGATATAAAGTAAAAATGAACACTAATATTTCAAACTTTAGTTTATCCTTTCCATATGGTCTGAGAAAAAGAAGGAAAACAACTGAAATGAAAACGCCTCTCTCCTTAAATCACGTATTTTGGACTTCTCTGCTGTTTTACAACTAGAAAAACAGAAGAGACAAAGAGTTACAGATAAAATAAGTTCCTTGTAATTTTTTTAAGATTTTTTTTTTTTTTTACGTGGACCATTTTTAAATTGAACTTGTTACAATATTGTCTGTTTTATGCTTTGGGTTCTTGGTTGTGAGGCATGTGGATCTTAGCTCCCTGACCAGGGATCAAACATACATCCTCTGCTTCAGAAGGCAAAGTCGTAACCACTGGACCACCAGGAAAGACCCAGTTCCTTTTAATTCTTAACGTCAAGAGACTTTCAGTTTCTTGAAGACTTTAGATTTTCAGGATAGTGGCCCAATCCTGGGCCTGAACTTACACAGGTAAATCTAAACTGACTTCGGAAAATCAGACACCCGTTCCAAAATGACTCTGAAGAAGTGTCTTCTCTGGGGCTACTTAGATGATCACATTTCATCCCACACATTCATAACAAATACAAAAACAACTTGTTTAAGAAAAACAAGGTGATGGCTATCTAAAAAGTTCAAAATCAAACATTCTACTCTTTCACCAAGATGTCTGTAAAAGGTCAGGTTGACTTATCTGGTCAAACTCCCATAAGACAGTCAAAAAATGCACGTTTGCTTAATGAGAGGACTAAAGATGGGCTGAACACACTGGGTCCTTGCTGCGGCCCGAGCCAGGCTATGCACTCAGCCTATGGCTAAAACATCAGCCCTTCTGTTGAGATA
Source organism: Antilocapra americana (assembly GCA_007570785.1). Lineage (NCBI taxonomy): Eukaryota > Metazoa > Chordata > Mammalia > Artiodactyla > Antilocapridae > Antilocapra > Antilocapra americana. Next base: position 19,948,342 of record ML663567.1, on the reverse strand, counting down.
TTCTGAGCATCAGCAGGACATTAACTAGGGGTGTTCTTTTCAAGGTCTGACCCACAGACTACATTATAGTTTTTTAAAAGGTAGCTCTGTAAACTAAGGAATTCTGAAATAACTCTTCGGAAAGATTTACTGTCTCTAGGGCGCTTTCCATAAAATGATTTCTTATGGTTTCACTACATTGATCAGAGAGAAACGTTCCAAACCATCTATAAAATGTTTCTAGTCATCTTGAAGGTTAGAGTGGCAAGAATTTTCCAACAAGTTGTCAAAATAAAAGGAAGAGATAGAAATTCTCAGCCAAATAGCCAACAACATAAAGATACCCCATTAAAGAAAAAAAAAAAAGACTCCTCCCTGTGAAATGAGCACTATTCACAGAGCTAGAAGGATGAGCTTTAGAAAACCTAACTTTTAGCAAGCAAATATCTGGACCGCCTGACCCAAAGCGTGTCTTCTCTCTGTGGACACATCAAGGGCAGAGACCCTGCCTAGGCAGGCACGTCAAGCTCATGGGAACGGTCAGCGCCAGCACCCACAAGCAAACACTGGCCCCTCTGTCAACCCCGCTCAGCTGCGGCCCTGACCGACTCTCTGCCCAAGGGCGGGGCCTCTGACCTCTGGCCCCAGCCTCCCATCAAGCCCAGGGCTGGCTCCAGTCCCGTTATTTCTCAACACCCACTCCACTCTGGTTTTCCAATCACCTCACTCCATCCCCCCCTCCCACAACCTCCCCATATCTACACAAAAAGCGAGTATAAAACATGAACCAAAGGAGATGGAAAAGGACATCATAGCTAGAGCCCAAAGCAGCAAAGTCCATGAAGTGGGCCACAGGGGAAAAGGGAATGAATAAAACCGAGTAGCTGGTCTCAGAAGAGAATGAGAACACACGAAGCTGAGTGCAGGAGCTGGAGTCCAAGATCACGGGGTCAGGGGAGACGCCGGCCAGCGCTCGGAGGACCAGGGCAGGGATCCCCACGGCAGCCCCCTTCTGTGCTCCGTGGCCACACATCCCAACAGCTCTGTCTGGAGACGGTGCAGTAGAACTAACTGCTGCTCCCCCAAATTCCATCCTCAGTCTCCTCCTGGGAGAACCGCCTTGGACCAGTGCCGAACGGAGCGGAGTTCAAGTCTCCCTTCCCCAGCTTTGTGCTAGCGACTCACCCCTCAGACCATGGGGTACAGGCTCAAGGAAGTCCCCCGCCAGGATACCCAAATCCATGGATGCTCAAGGCCCTCACAGGCAGTGCCCCGTACCCACAGAGCCCCACATGCACATCGAGCCTACTGTATCAACAGCTCCAGTTCCTCCCAGGCTGACAACCCTAAATGCCCTAAGCCACCTCAATTTAATAAGCGCCCTCTTTTATTTTTTTCACCACATTGCACAGCATGTGGGATCTTAGTTCCCAGACCAGGGATTGAACCCATGCCCCCTGCCGAACAGACTGATCTGTTAAGCATGGATCCTTAACCACTGGGCCTGCTGCTGCAGGCAGTCCTGGTGGGGCGCGGGGTTCATCCCATTTAATCAAAGTCTCTGGGGTGGGGCCTGGGCATCCCACTCATGATTCCAGTGTGCGGCCGAGTGTGATCCCACTAAAGAAACATGAGCAAAGCCCCAGTTCTGATCTGAAAGCCACGGGTTTCTGCTGGGCACTCACACTGTCCATCAGTCACCTCACTGACCACTTTTCACTTTGTATAAATCCACCCTGCTGGTGGAAATCACTGCTTGACCGGCTAGGGAGGGGTTAGGCTGGGTCTCAGGGTCATTTCTGGCCATAGTCCCTTTCATTCATACAAAGAATACTACCCACCTGGCATTTAATTTCCAGAGAGCACAAAGCCTCGGGGCAGCGAAAGACTTACTCTAATCAACTGGCTAAGAACATTAAACCCTCAAAGAGAAAAATGCCCAAGTCTGGGTCCCCAAGCAAGACTGAAGATGTAGTGAAGAGTTTCAACCTGAAACAACTGCCCTCCACCCCCACCTCCCTACTGCCCAGTCCCTACCCCCAGCCCCCTACTCCTCCAGCCCCCACCCCCACCGCGTGGAGGAGCAGGGACCAAGGACAGGCAGAGGTCGGGGGCACACCACTCTTTGTGCTCAACCGTCACAGCTGCCACAGGGCGGATCCTGGCTCTTTTCAGCTGTCACCTTCCTCATAAAGGAGGGCGGGCGGGTGGCCTGGACACTCTGCCTGCAAGCCAGCTAATCTCCTTCTCTCCAACTCAAACTGGGCTTGAGGTTTCCAGAGTAACCTATTGTGCTCCCACCACAACAGGGGTTGTCAGACTCCTGACTTTCATATACACTGTCTAAAGTAAGTTTTCAATGAGGGGCTGGGGGCCGGGGAGGGACTATGTTCATATATATTTCCATCCATCGGACTCGAGTCTGTGTAGCAAAAACCTTTTCCCCCCTCAATTAACATGCTCTCAAAATAAAAGAGGAACATGTGACTTTCAGAGACATTTGAAATTTGAGTTGTATTTTTTTTTTTAATTCAAAGGAAAAGTCCTAGTTCTATTCTGAATGGATTCACAAATACTGGCAACCTCAGCACTGACTCAGACAGTGTGAACGTGCACACTGCCTCCCGCCGGGGCTGGCACATTCCACGCTCTGCAAGTTTCATTGCTGCTTTTACGACTGCCGATTCCCTCAAGATGCTCTCAGAGGGCTACCTTTGTGAAGAGAAGTCACTGATTACACCAGGTCTTAAGCTGGAGGACGGGGGTGAGGGAGGTGACTGTACACAGAGGAGGTGGGGGAGAAAAGCCAGAAAGGTCTTCCTTAACGCCAACCAGGTTCCAGCCAGTCAAGGGGCGAGTCTGGAAGCAGATCTACTCAGGCTGCACCGAGACAACCCAGGAGCACAGCGCAATGTTCTGAGTTCACCTCTCTGCCCTACTCACCTGTCTTCCCTCACGACAGAGCACCAAACATGAACCGCATCCCTGGGAACAGTCATCCAACGTTCTCACGACTCCAGGAAAACCGCCCCACGCCTTTACTAAGTGAAATGCATCCTGTATTTCCACAGCCACTGCTGCCTGGTTTGCTAAAAGCAACAAAAGTCAGCCCTGGACCGAAGCAGAGTACGGGTGGGTCCCAAACCACAAACCAGGAAGGATCCTAACATAATTCTTTGGTCACTGAACTTATTCGTGCTAACAGGTAACATTTAAAATTGGTCCCCCAAAAATAAACTGTTAAAGCATTGCTTATTGGTCTTCCTTGGTGGTTGAATGGTTAAGAATCTGTGAGCAAATGCAGGGAACACGGGTTCGATCCCTGGTCTGGAACGATCTCAGATGCTGAGGAGCAACTAAGCCTGTGTGCCTACAGCTCCTGCCCTACAACAAGAGAAGCCTCTCCAAATAGAGAAAGCCCGCGCACAGCAACAAAGACCCAGCACAACCAAAAAAAATGTAAATAAAAAACACTGCTTGTTTCATCCTTTTGGGGTCAACTAATGTATTCTAAGGTACCTATCTTCATATGTAGAAAGGGAATGCTGCTTTACTATTTGACTTCAACAAGCACCTATGAAACATAGTTTAATCTGTTTGGGGAAAAAAATGACATTAAAGAGCTTCTCTGGTGGCTCAGATGGTAAAAATCTGCCTGCAAGGCAAGAGACCTGGGTTCGATCCCTGGGTCAGGAAGGTCCCCTGGAAAACAAAATGGCAACCCACTCCAGCATTCTTGCCTCGAGAATCCCATGGACAGAGGAGCCTAGTGGGCTACTATGCATGGGGTTATAAAGACTAGGACGCAACTCAGTGACTAACAGTTTCTTTCAAGATATTAAAACAGTCGCTAGAGGGAAGGAGAGTTTGGAAGGAGCCTACTGTTAGTCGGGGGGGCGTCTTCCATATGGCTCTGGGATTCTTTCCCTCCTGAGATGGAGCAGCTGATGAGATGAGGCAGCAGCTTGCCCAGACCCAGGTCCCCAGGTGGGCCCCATGCTGTGGGGGGACATGGCCTAACCCTGAGACTCTCTCAGCAGAAGCGCTCGGTTTTCACCCTGAGCTGAGCCCTCCAACTTAACTTCCACCGGTGACAATGAGTATTTTGGCCTGTACTATTACTTTGTGCATAGCTCCCAATTCCATCAAAGCCTGGGCAGGAGAGGAGGGCACTGCTTACTGAGTCTGTCACAGACCCCGACATCTGTGAATGTGGGACAGCATCAATTTCATTTTCCAAAAGGACACTGCGATCTAACATTCTTGAGTCTTGGAACACAGCTAAAATTCACATGTGGTATCTATAAACACACACACCCCTCCATCGGGATAGCTGAATTTGCATCACGGTTGGTTTATTTGCAAGTTGGCTGTTAAAATATATTAGAAAAGGTTACAATTTTAAAGAAATACTTATTTCCTCATTCATTCCACAAAACTGACTGTTAGGTCTAAGAACTGTGCTGAAAACCAAGCCAGTAAGGCAGTCACCTGGTCTCTGGCCTCCAGAGCCTGCAGGCCACCCGGGAAGAGAGGCAAGCCCCAGGTAGGCACAGAGAGCTGTAGTTATGTGCCAGGTGAGGAAGAGAATGCGTGGTGAGGACAGGACTGAGTCCAGAGCCAGGAAGAGGGTCAGAAAAGCGTGGTCAGGGAAGTGTGCGCAGCACTGGTCTCATCGGAGAACTGAAGGATGAGCAGAGATGACCAAGGAAGCATAGAGTGAAAAGTCAGGGAAGTGGCCACCCCCAGGGAGAAGCGCTGCAGGACAAAGGGTCTGGGTGAGAAGATGCAAGTATGGATGATGGATTCAACGGAAGTCAGGTGACAACAGCCTCTGTGTTGGCCCAGAGCGGTCTGGACTTGAAGATTTGATCTGGGAGTCAAAAGAATTCAGGATACCCATACCATGTCTCTCAGCCATCCAGGCAAGAGAGACACCTCTTGGCTTTGTAGCAGGAGTGAAGACTTTAGAGATTTCAGAGGAGAACCCCAACTGAATTCCTTCTAGATGGGCTAAATCTGGGGTATCTGAAAGAAAACTTCTGTAAGGCAAATAAACACCTCATTTCCCAAAACTGTTCTCTGCAGTAAAGTCGCCACATCTCTATTTTCTTGGATTTTCTTGGTTTTGTTTTTTATGGTCCATTTTTAAAGTTTTTTATTGAATTTGCTGCAATACTGTTTCTGTTTTATGCTTGGGTTTTTTGGAGATATGCGGGATCTTAGCTTCCCAACCAGAGGCTGAAGACACATCCCCTGCATAGGAAGGTGAAATCCGAACCACTGGGAGGGCAGGGAAGTCCCCTCCATTTGCTTAAAGCAGACACATCGCTCTGCACTGCAGCCTGTCCTAAAACGGACAAGGCTCTCTGATCACTGCACCTTCATCCTCAGCCCGGCCCTGAACTCCCAGCTGTCCTTTCGTGGCTCTCAAAGGGTAAGAGACTGTTGCTCTTTTGCGCCACTGTCCCTGTAAAAGACAACCTGCACCAACTCAAAGACACCTGTTGTTCTTGGGTTCATCCAGACAGCATCAGTAGAGACTGGTGAGCCAGACTCAGCGATGAGCCAGGACAATCAGGCTTCAGAAGCATCTTAGCTCTGAAACTGTCCCTGACCTCCTGGGATGAAGGTGGTCCATGTGATGCATTCTGTAAAACAAGTTTCTTCTCTGGCTAGAAGCTGGTCCCTGAGTTACCTGACACGCCCACCCCAAATACAAGACTTCTCAGCCTTGGGATTTTTAGCCTGCTCATTTACATTTAATTCAACAACTGCTGACTGGGCAATTTCCTGGATGACCTGAAATCTATCAGATCCTGTAACGTCACTTCCCTGAACAAACAAGGGGTACAAGCTGTCTGCTGGGCAAACAGTATGAGGTCACAGGCTTTGATACCTGGACTGCAACAGAATGCGGGTGGGGTAGGGGTCCTGGACCTGGATCACAGATCCACTCCTTTTCAAACTACCCAGGGAGCTGCAGTCGGTCACCTGGAACACAGCAGGCTACAAAGTTTTCTACTCTGCCAAAGCCAGTAACAGCCCCACGTTCCATGGTGGACCTCATCCAACGGCTGCTTCCTGACACCTTGCATCTCCCACGAACTGCACCACTTGGCAGGAGGATTCAGGGCAGCAGAACTGCAGGCAGGTTTTCAGCAAAGCTCTGCCAAGAAGGATTCTGGCCAAAGGCAAATTTTTACCTGTTGCCGGAAGTTGCATCACCTTCTGTACACTGAATGAACGCGTGCCTGCTCAGTTGTGTCCGACTCTGTGACCCCTTGGACTGTAGCCCACCAGGCTCCTTTGTCCATGGGATTCTCCGGGCAAGAATACTGGAGTGGGTTGCCACTTGCTCCTTCAGGGAATAATCCCAATCCAGGGATCAAAACTGAGTCGCCTGCATTGCAGGAAGATTCTTTAATCACTGAGCCACCAGGGAAACCTTCTGTACGTTATCGGATCACAACGTGCTAGCAGGTCTGGGGGGACCCACAATCCATAGTATGCACCCCTGGGTGCCCTCTTGAGTGGCTCCCTAGCAAGAAGTAGCCTCGATGGCTTCTTGCTTAGTAAGGGTGCCTGCACTGATCCCCTTGGGTTCTAAGATAAACCCCCTCCTGGACTCCCAGCAGACATAGGCAAAACAGCTTTCTTTGTGCAAGGCCTAAGTGTCCCACAAAAATGAATGTCACCACATGCACAAAGGCTGGAGGGAGGCCACAGCACAACCTCAGGAGGCTCTGCAGAAATGCACCACCGAAAAGTCCTCCCCAAACCGTGCCAGAATCCTGTCTTTACACTGGCATCTCCTGTCTGAGGCAGGAAGCACCTTCCTGAAGGTATATTAGATGTATCGCATGAAAAATGTAACAACAAACTGCACTGGGAATTAGCCAGCAAACGCTTGGGCTTTGCTTGCATCTGTGCAAGGCTCTTGCCAGAACCATGGCAATAATCCAGGCCAGAGTTTACCGCCTCTCTTGGCCTAAACTGGCTCTGAAAGCAAGACAATAATCCCTCATCAGCCTTGCCAAGGATGCTGAGAACATTAAGCTCAGCTCTGGAAGGACTAGAAGCAGGACAGCCACTTTGGGATTTGAGTGTTGGTGACGGTTATCCCCCTCAGAAAAAGCCAACATCTCTTTCGCCCATCTGTGCGGTGCTGCATTAAGCAGAATTAGGAGGTACAATCTGAAAACAAAAAGCACACAATCAGCTTTACCCTCCCTAATAAGGCAGGGCCAAAATCAACACGCCCGTTTATCTTCAATCAGGTATTTCTAATGTGTTCTGGTTACTTCAGCTTGTAAGGGCAAGACCGCCTCATCCTGGCACACACCCGACCCCCAGTGAGGTGGAAGCTGTGAGTGGGAAGGGGTGAGGGGGTGAGTTGCTAGGATGACGGCATCAAACTCTCGCTGCCTGAAACTGACTTTTTCTTTTTCTCTGTTGCCTGGGGGTGTGTGTTTATATAATTTCCTAAAAGAGATGATGATCTGTGTTAATGAGAGAGACTGCTGGACGACATGGCAAGGTCTGAGCTGGCCAGGCAGCAAGCAGAGGCTGGTCCTGGGCTCCTCCTCGTGCCAGAACAGGAGGCCCAGGGTCACATCAGGAAGGAAGAGAAGCCTTGGGACACGCCACAGCGCTGCAGCCAGCTGGAGGGAACACGATCATCCTCCCAGGCCTCTGAGGCTGCTTATGAATGTTCCACAGAATCGTGCAGGCCTCTATAAACACAGTTGTTTTCCACGACAAAAATACTTCCATTCCTCCCTGAGCATAAGGCGAGGCGCCTGCTTCCTGCGGCTGGCGGTGGCCGAGACAAACCCACAGGGAGTGAGAGGGCTTCAGCTGCGGTCCCCGGCAGCACCTCTAAGGAAAACAGCAGAGCCCAGGGCAGGCCGGAGCCAGTGAAAATGGGATTCAGCCACATCTGAACACCAGGTTGCCCTGGCCAAGGCCAGGCATGATGGAGACCAGCCTGTCCCATGGCTGTGGTCTTCCAAGCAAGGCCCAAAGCCCCAAGGGCCCCAAAGACTCAGGAGTCCATGCGCAAAGTTCAAGGAGTAGTTTGAAGGGTGACTTAAGGAATCAATTTCCAGATCTCCACCTGCCAATGAAAGGACACTCCTATCTCCCCAACAGCTCCGCTCTCACTGAAATCTTACCCTGATGCATTGTTCCAAAGTTCGGAAACCTCTGAGACACCAAACAAAGTGGGTAATTCAACATAATGATTATCAGGGAGTCTCCTTAATGATTAACCATGACTGCTTGAAAGGTTTCCAATTTTTTGTCTAAGCAGTTTTCTGTTAGGGGCAAAACTTGGCCCATTTGGAGATGTTCTGGATTCAGAGAAAAAACAAGAAGAAGAGTAAGTTAACGATACGAATTCTCTTAAAAATACCTGGAATTTTTTTTCCCAAAATGCCAAACTGTTCAAGCCAAGCTAGAGATACAGTACAGATAACAAACATACTCGTTAATCACCTATATAAGGTGGTTAAAATCAAAATGTGAAAAGTCTTTCAAGTCATACTGCCAAAGATTTATCCCAACTAAGTCAACTCTCCTATTAGTTTCATCTTATTTGATGTTTAATATTTTCTACTTCTTGTTCACAAAAATAAATCATTTGAACCCGTGAATTTTTAGAAAAGGTCAGAAATCAACTTAAAATGTAAGCTGACATTGCCTTACATAAAATGTATGACACATATGCACTCCCATGAGAAGGAGTATATAGTTTATAAAAGATTATTTCAGAAGGTACACAGACAAAAACACTGGAAGATGGTGCCCTAGAGACACCCCCAAATGAGCGGGTCAGGGCAGCAAACACAGGTTGCAGGGCAGTGGGGAAATGTCACTTCCAGAAAAAGATGATGAGCCTGTAAGCCTGAAGGAGGTGAAGGAGGGTACTGCAAGCAGAGAGGGACGATGCAAAGGGAGAGAAGCAGGGGTCTCTGAGCTTGGAGGGCAGGTCGGGGCGAAGTGGGGCAGTGGGCAGTGAAGGACTCATGTGCTGTGCTGAGGGGCACAGACCACATGTCAGTATCCAACAAAAGTTTTTAGGCAGGAGCGTGTCATAACTGACTTGCTGCTTCTACAAAGCAAGCACTGGGCGGTCATAAGAAGGATGAGATGAAGAGGATGAGAACTCAAAATGGAGAGGTCAGCTGTTGGGCAGTGATGTCCAAGAGAGCCATCCATCAGTGATGGCCAACACCACTGGGAGGGTCCTGCTGTGCTCTGCAGAGTGGCAGCCACCAGCCACACGTGGCTCCCCAACACCTGACATATGGCTCATGAGATGGGGGCACTGAATTTCCATTTTCAATTTTAACTAATTTAAGTGTAAAAGGGGACATGTGACTTGTGAGCACCATACCGGACACAGAGGCTAAGGAGCTATTTCTAAGAAGGAAAATTCGTCCAGAAGTAAGGCAGGGGCAGTGGAGGTGAAAGAGATTCAAGAATTATTTCTGAAGCAGAAGATGATGGTGACCCACTGGACTGACTGGCATGAGGACTAAGCTAAAGAGGACAGCAAGGCCGGTCTAACCAGAAGACTAGGCTGGTGCTGATAACATAGTGCTAGAAAGAAGACAGTGTACAAGGGATTTATGGGGAAGATAAAAGCTCTAGAATGGGCTCATTTACTTTGAAATGTATCAAGATTATCCAGGGAAGATGGCAAGAAGGTGGTAAGAAAAAGGCAGAGAGGTAACTCTGCAGAGATGACTATCACAGAGGTAGTAAGACAGGCTACGAGGCGGGTAGGGTCACCCGGTGGGAAAAGACCAAAGGACTCCCAACACTTCAAAGGTACTGAGGGCAGGAGAGCACATGGATGGCAGAGGGAAAATGACCAGATGTGCCCAGAGGCGCAAGGGGAGGAAGATGAGGGTGCTCCAACATGTGGGGGTGTCCATCGGGGTCAAGCAGTGGAAGCACACAGGAAGCACACAGGCCTGAGGGCAAGCTGGGGCCTTCTTGTGAGGCCAGGAGCCACAGAGTGTGGAGGGAGGACAGACGCTGGATGGGAGGACCAGAGGGATGGGAGCACTCGTGCGTGCCAGGAGCACGGCCAGGCCCTGGCACTGCAGTCATGTGGTCACAGGGAGGTCACAGTGACATCCAGATGCACCTGGGGCCCTCAGGCCCCACCCTAAGCTACAAGACATGTCACCACTCTTCCATGGTAATTTCCTTTTCTAGGTCCTAACAGAAGCATTCAGAAAGGTAGGTAGCTACCTGTTTTCGGCTAAGTAAAAGGGTATCTGGCAAAAGACACCTTTGAAATCCAGGAAGTTAAGTGACCAGGAAGTTTAACAGGAATGAACATGAAACTCCATCCACACTCCATCCTATACCTCTCAGCTACACACCTCTCTCTACATCCGATGGATGGTACTCTTGACTCCAAACAGGGATTAATTCCCACCAGCAGAAGAACACAGCACACAATGCTTCCTCACCCAAGTTCAAGATTCTTCAAAGGATTCCAGAAGGCTGTTCAGCTTGAGGGCACCTCCCCTGCAAGATTCCAGCCAAGTTTCTTCCAATCAACTTTGTCTCCAACCCTCCAATCACTTGAGCATGCTAAGTCATTTCAGTTGTGCTACCAATTTGGGCCATTTGCTGTTTGCTTTCATATTAATGCTTTCTACTTAGGAATGTACCCTAATTTATATCAATATCACTGCTGTTGTTGCTCAGTCGTGTCTGACTCTTTGTGACCCCATGGACTGTAGCCCACCAGGCTCCTCTGTCTATGGGATTCTCCAGGCAAGAATACTGGGGTGCATTGCCATGCCCTCCTCCAGGGGCTTCACGACCTAGGGATCAAACCCAATCACTCATGAAAGGAATAGCAATCCTTGAAGAGATCCTTGATTTTTTGGGTTTTGGCTTAAGCTGGCAGCAGTAGTACCTGTTTCCTTGCCAGAACATCCTCTCCTGTGCTTTTAGCATGCCCACCCGTGAGTGGGTGCCTCAGCTCACACGAGGTGCTCAACAACACCAATGAGGAACAGTGACTTGAAGTCACTGGGCACCCACCACGTGCCAGGCAAAGCACTTGCACAAGCATCCTCAGTGATCGCACAATCAGCTTTCACAACAGGCATCACGTTCCATCACGTTTAGAGACACGGTGGTCCAGTGGTCAAGACTCCATGCTCCCAATGCAAGAGGCACAGGTTCAGTCCCTGGTCGGGGAACTATAAGACCACATGCCAAGGCCATGGTCAAAAATAATAAAAAACATTAAGAGACGTGCAAACCAAGTTGCAACTCACCAAGGTGGTAGTGAACTCTGAATCAAACTCAGGGTTGCCAGAGCGCCCAGACCGCCGTGGTAGGTACTCGAGAGACAGGTGGGTAAAGGCAGCTCCACACCTCACACTCATTCCACTGAAATTACACTGACTTTTGGAATACAACTTCAGAAACTATAACTTAAAACAAAAACCTTAAAAATTAAAAAAATAAATTCAGTTCTGGAACTGACATGTCTTGTAGCTTAGGGTGGGGCCTGAGGGCCCCAGGTGCATCTGGATGTCACTGGACGGAACTGGAGCCTATTATCCAGAGTGAAATAAGCCAGAAGGAAAAACAACAACACAGTATACTAACGCATATATATGGAATTTAGAAAGACGGTAACAAGAACCCTGCATGTGGGACAGCAAAAGGAACGCAGATGTATAGAACAGACTCGTGGACTCTGTGGATGAGGGCAAGGGTGGGATGATATGGGAGAATGGCATTGAAACATGTTAATTATCATATGTGAAATCAACCGCCAGCCCAGGGTGGATGCTCAGGGCTGGTGCACCGGGATGACCCAGGGGGAGGGACTCGGGAGGGAGGAGGGAGGGGGGCTCTGGAGGGGGAGCATGTGTAGACCCATGGCGGTTTCATGTCATTGTATGGCAAAACCAACACAGTAAAGTAAAGAAAAAACCCCTTAGCTACAGGATCTCTGATTCTCTACTAACCCATCACCCGCTCCTACACACACACGAACATGCACGGACTGTCCTCAGAGCCAGAGATCGTCACTGCGCTCTGAGCACTGGCGAGGGCTGCTCCCGACACAGCCTGCTCGGGCCACACATCTGTGCCACAGACGTGGGAAGCTCACAAGTGAGGCACACTCAAGAGCACTAATGCTGCATGTATTTTAGAGGCATCTTTCATAACAGCATGAGAATGGACTTCATAATTGATTAATACTCTTCACCTACAATCATTACAGTTTGATAGATACTAAAAGCTGACTCCAGAGTTGCTATTCAAGCATAATTCTTAAATCATGCTCTCATAAGTCATGTAGACTAATTCACAGAGAGACAATTAGCCTTTGACACTGCACTTAATTTAATAAGTCATTTCAGAATTTTAATAGGAGCACTAACAGGCATGAAAGAAGAATGAACTATTTTTTTGAGACCTTATAACTTACAAATTGGCTAATTTTTAATGTAAATGTCAAAAAGCACAGTATCAAAGGGCCAGTAATTCCTAATATAATGCTAAAAAAGACATGGATGTCATCTGAGTCAAGGTATCACTACTCTCAAAAATGGGCAAAGAGCTGTTTTTTTTTTAATTTATTTATTTTTAACTGAAGGATAATTGCTTTAAAATATTGTGTTGGTTTCTGCCATTCATCAACATGAAACAGTCACAGGTATACTTATATCCCCTTCCTCCTGAGCCTCCCTCCAAAAAACTACAGGTAGAGTATGAATGGTATTTTTAAAGTAAACGCCAAACTCTCTAACTTGACTCTTAATAACAAGTGAGGTAAACGTCCCCACAGTCACAGAAAAATAGCTGTGAGAACTAAATAAAATAATGTCTATAAACGCAAGTCATTCAATGCCTTATGAATAAATTATATTATTAATATTAAAAAGTAAATTCCCTGAATGACTTCAGTGTCTTTAATGTATACATATTTTTTCCTATGCAACAAGTTTAAATGAAAGAAGGTAGTCAAAGGGTTAAACAAATCTAATGCTTAAACTCTAACATACAAGATCAAATAATTTTCAAACGACATCTACCTACATGATACTCTATTTAGATTATAAATGCCTTTATGGTAAAGAACATGTACTAGAAACATATTTAGTAGACATAAAAATATCTAATAAATGTTTGCTAATTACTTGTCTCAAAAACTTCTGTTAAACATAACTCAAAAATACAAATCAAAAAAGATTATACAATAAAATAAAACCAAATTTACATATTAAGCAAAAAAACGATACACAAATATACTAACAGTTTTAAAGGACACATCTATCTGTCAGAGGGCTTCCCAAGTGGCTCAGTCAGTAAAGAATCCACCATCAATGCAGAGGAACACCCGCAATGCAGGAGACCTGGACTCAATCCATGGATCAGGAAGATCCCCTGGAGAAGGTAATGGCAACCCACTCCCGTACTCTTGTCGGGAAAATTCCATGGACAGAGAAGCCGGGCAGGCTACAGTCCATGGGGTCACAAGAGTCAGACACGACTTAGCAACTAAACCACCACCACCATACCCATCTCTGTAATTCAAATATTTTAATATTATGTTTCCTCTGTTATAAAATTAGTATGTTCATTTTAGAAAAAACTGGAAATAAATGCAAAAAATAAAAAATGATAATTAGACATAACACAATCATAAGTAATAACCACTGTAAATTTTTTAATGTATCCTATTCTTTTAATGCATCTGCATACTTAATTTTCCTATGAAATGGGGATCTATTATATATACTGCCTAGCAATAAATTTTTCCATTTAATATTCTATGCACACTTTCCCATGTCATTAAGCGGCCTTATAAAACAAGCTATTTAATTGATTTAAATTACTTGATCATATGGAGAATCATAGTTTAATGTCTTACTGCCAATATTTTTTCAGTTTCTCATGCTATAACTAATACTGCATGAACATCTTTCTATATAAGTCTTTTAGAGCAATGGTGATTATGTCACTGGGGTAAATTCCCCACCTCAAATCCCCACACAGTTATTAACCTCCTACTTCACTAAAACCTGCAGAGCTTGGCCTAGCAGACTGGAGTGACTGGAATACAGAGGAAACCCACATCGTCCCTCTTTTCCTTTGGCCTGCTAACATCTGACCCAGAGCCCTGGAGGAGCAGCTTCATTTGAAGCCTTCCAGCACAGGTGTAGTGTTACCTGGTAATGTTTCCACCTCCCACCCAGACCCCACCTTTCATCTCTGGAGGGGAAAAGACAGAGAATGTCAGGTACAGCCTCTCACAGGGGACAAAGGTCCAGCAAGAGATGCTGCAAATGACAGACCACCTGGAATAGGTACAAAAGACTGAAATATTAGAAAACAAACAAAGGGGCTGCACACTGCTTTCAGTATTATCTCTCTTGTCCTCCTCTCTTAACACAAGCTCAGCCAATTATAGATGATCCTTCTCTTACTTAAAAAAATGATCTTTGCATTTGGGTGCTGTCAGATGACTCAGGTTTTCTGTATCTATTGCACATCTGTATCTCCATGCACATACTGCAGACAGGAGGAGGTCCATGCGCAGTTAGGGGTTGACCAGCACTCCTGGTAAGACAAGCCCTCGAGCCAGAAATGCCCACCAATAAGGGCCAGGCAGGCCAACCTGGCTGGAGGCGCTGTGATGTCCCTCTGCCCCACCTTTGGTTCCCAGCACAGAGGAACTCTTCCAGGACTTCCCTGGTGCTTCAGTTAACAATCCACCTACCAGTGCAAGGAACACAGGTTTAACCCCTGGTCGGGGAAGATTCCACATGCCATGGGAAAACTAAGCCGGCGCACCACAATTACTGAAGTCCAAATGCTCTAAACCCGCCCTCCGGATCAAGAGCAGGCACTACAATGAGAAGCCCTTGCACCACGATGAAGAGCAGCCCCCACTCGCCGCAACTAGAGAAAGCCCAAGTGCAGAGTGAAGCTAAATACATTTTAAAACAGATTTTTTAAAATTAAAAGAAAAGAACTCTTCCAAAGATCATCCTATCCACCAACTACTCCCTCCCTATAGACCTGTCTTCACAAAGTCAGATGTTACCTAATGCTGTTCCCCCACTTTTAAGAAGAGGCAGCTGATTTCACCTTTTCTAATGGCTAACTCAGGGTAATGCCCCACATCAACCACCTGCAGTGCAGTTTGGAAGCTGTTGGACTGGTACGGTGAGACTCGTGACTAATCATGACCATTATGAGTGTTAGGATTGTGATGTTTTTATAGTTAGTTGTCAAGTGTGACATAAAAGTACACAAAATCCAGAATCCATTCGGTTCACCAGAAGACAAACCAACTATAAGTTTCCAGAATAAACTGGCCACCAGTGACAGATTCAAAGAGAAATTGTGAAATACATAATTTGCTTACTTTTTGCATAAAAGTTTAAAGGAAATATACTGAATTTACTGAAAGTGCTTCAAAATCTCTTCTTCCATTTCTATCGATGCAAAAATGCATGTCTTCCATGAGAGGGTCTCTCTATAACCAGTGTTATTAAAACAAAACAGAGGGTGTCCCTAGTGGTCGAGAGGTCAAGAATCCACCTGCCAATATGGGGGACACAGGCTCAATCCCTGGCTGGGGAAGATTTCAGATGCCACAGGGCAGCTTAGTCCATCCGCCACAACTACTGAGCCCTCAGTCTAGAGCCCACACACCACAGCTACCGAAGCCGGAGCACCCAGAGCCTGCCTTGGCGACAGGAGAAGCCACTGCCCTGGGAAGCCCATGCAGGGCAGCCAAAGAAGGTCCATGCGCAGCAAGGAAGACCCAGTGTAGCCAAAAGTAAATAAATAAATAGATAAATTTTTTTTAAGTAGAAACTATTTAGATATATATTATCTCCTGCAAACAGCACATCATCAATCTGACCCTGATTAGATAAATTAACAAGCAAGAAGCAAGCAAGCTCACTTACCACATTACAACCTTTAAATACTGATATGAGTGGTATTTGAAATTAATTGCACTTAACATGGGAAACTGCTCCTTTCTGCATTACTTTTGTTTGGTCATGGTTACAGAACAAGAAAATGTTGTGTGTGTAACCGTGACTCATCATTTTAATCCCTAATGCTCAGTTTCAGTGAATGAATGGCACAGTTCTTTAAATGCCTTTCTTTCTTCCTATGTGTACTGTGATTGCATTCACAGGAGTGTCATTTTCTGGGTTAAGTCTAAGGACTATCAAAAATGACAGGAAGGAGAGAGATTTGCTTATATCTACAGATTTTTTAAAATGAAATACATGAGAAATTCTAATGAGTTTAATAAACAATAAAATATTTATAAGCTCTCTGGGGTCTGCCTTCAAATCTCAAACAAACACAGCTCCACACACAACACTGCAAGGACCAGCCCTAGCAAGTTGATGGGATCCCAGGTCCCAGGATCAGCTCAGGGCTCAGGCTGGGGCCCCCACCTCCAACACCAGTCTCCACAAGCCTGAACTTATCACACCACCAGGGCAAGTGTCTGATAAAAGCAGAATATAGTGAATCCATAAAGGGAAATAAAGGCAATACAACTGGGGAAAGCACCTCTGTCCAGAAAGCAACTTTGACTCACACTTCTAAAATGAGTTTTTTAAAAAAGCTATATGTGTTAACAAATAAGACCCAAAACACAGAGAGCCAAGGATGCTCTCTGACCTTCAGCTTAAACTTCAGCTCAGAAGCTGAATGAGCAGGATGGTAAGCAGTAGTTTTCCAATGACCTTGACGAGGTCTCTATTCCAAAAGGTATCATTTTGAAAATACAGCATTTTTATAAGACTCTTCATATTAGATTTTTGTCAAAGGTATGCTGATCAAGGCTTTAGAAGTCCCAGATCAGAGGCAAAAAGCGAAGTGACTGGTGGTCTCCAGCAGCCATCCATGCCTACAATGGAGTCAAGGGGACGACCTCCAGTGTAACAAGGGTCTACACATTCTCCAAAGGCATCAAATACAGAACGGTCTTCCAACAATTCTGGAAATGACCTGTAATCTAAACATTCAGAGATGACACGATTGTTGATCATGACCAGGCCTAGCCTTGCAGTGCCCATAGAAATACAGTGTGAGCTTAACGTGTAACCCAGTTTAAAATTTTACTACTTTTGAAGTAAATTAAAAGATCACATTGATTTTAATAATATATTCATTTTAACCTAATACATCCAAGATTTTCATACGTCATCAGATATTAAGAAACTGGTAAGATTTAAAAACAATTTAAATAGTTTTAGTAAATAAAAAAGTAAACATTCAGAAGAAAGCAGCAAGGACTTAAAATTGTGAACAAAATCAAGATACTACTTTAGAGACAATATTAGAAGGATCTGGATGCCTCCAAATGAAGTTATACTTTGAGAACAGAAAATACATAATGGCAAAAAAAAGTTCTTGATGGGTATCAAATTGGTTCATTTCCATTCAAGGTGCACTAAATAGATTTCTCAGGTGCTGGGTGCCTGTTCAATCCACAGCAGGTGAACAACAGGAAGCCAGGATGGTTTTGGACACAACAATGTAAGAATTGTCCCCAGGGTTCAAACCAGGGCAGGACAGGTCTTTATTCTGAGTCCAAAGATAACAGAAAAAACTAAGTGGGAGGTGGTAGGTTAAAAAAAAAAAAAAAAAAACTTCTGTGAGAATTATTAGGATATTTGCATTTTTTGTCTCCCACTCTTCCCAGGAAAGACATGACCCCTGAGACGCCAGCATCCTCTCCAGAAGCACTCCCTTTTCCTTCAAACCATTCTACCTACAAATTAAACCCGCTTAGTACATGAAATACAGGCCCACACTCCCTGCAGAGGCTGCCAAATACTTTGTGCAACAGCGCAGGCTGAAAACAATGCAGGATTTGGGCAGATGGAATAGTGACTTGGAAGCGCAAAGGCTGATGCGAATGTTTACCCATGAACCGAACGTCAAAGTGCACACATTTTGGAGGCATGTCAGGTTTAGGCAGATGCCAACAAATCACCAGGCCAGTTTTCCTCCCTTACAGAGGAGTTAAATATTTCAGTTAAGAAAGAGACACCGTCCTCTGAAGTCATATACACTTGATCTAGCTGATTAGATTCCACATGGGCTCTTTTGTTCACTATGAATAAAAAGATGTTTAAAAAAAAAAACACCCAAACTTGGCACAGTGCGAGCTGCAGACACATCAGCTGCAGCTGCTCAGCCGCAGCTACTGCCCCCGAAGCCAGTCAAAGGCTGGAGGAGCGCTCCTCTTCCCTCCAACTTATCCTCAGCAGCTGCGTTCTCATCGCTCAGGAGGTTCCCTGATTCCTTCCACGCTTAAGTTACTGGCAAAAACTAGCAAACTCAGCACAAGCCATCTGCACCGCAGCCTGAACAGACAGCAGCCAGTGAAAGGAAACCAAGGCAACTCCCAGATTGTCAAGAGGCCCTGATGTTCCTGCTGACAGAAAAACCGCTCAGCCTCTCCAGCCTTAAAAGAGTCAAGCATCATTTATTTCAACCAGGAGTTTCACTTCCCCCCTTTCATTGGTCACTGGGAAATGACGCAGGCAATTCCATCACTCGGATCGTCATTCAAGAACATGAACACTCCAACCTCCAGGACAAAAACAGAAGCTTGAATAACTCGAAGGTGGATGCAGTCCCTGAACCTCTCACCGTCCCAGCACACGACAGGAGTCATCAGGTGACCGCGTGGAAGGAACAGCTATGTTCGGAACCACCAGATCACTCCGCAGGATGGCTAGAGAACACAGAAGTCAGAGCCCATGCAGGGTGACCACTCCCTGCCATCACCACCCGTGGCACCCAGGGGGCAGGGCTTGGCCCCTGGGCCCAGACAGACTCACATCTGCTCCCCTGGGTCCCGCGGGATGCCACTCGCATCCATCAGATGATCACTGCAAGAGCCCTTCAAGGTGTTCGTGAAGAGTCCACCAGAGCTATTTTAAGGGAAAGCAGCACGATGTTAGGGCTTCCCTGGTGGCTCAGACGGTAAAGAATCTGCCTGCAGTGCAGCAGACCCAGGTTCGATCCCTGGGTTGGGAAGATCCCCCAGAGAAGGGAATGGCAACCCACTCTAGTATTCTTGCCTGGAGAATTCCATGGACAGAAGAGGTGGGAGGAATGCAGTCCATGGGGTCTCAAAGAGTTAGGACACCTGAGCAACTAACGCACGCGCACACGCACGCGCACACACACACACACACACACACACACACACACAGTGTGATGTTAGCTCCTTAGAAGAGGGGGAATTACATGCACAACCGCATCCTTAGGCTTCACACAAGATCCCAAAGTTGGAGAGGCCCCAGGACCCCATGGAATTGCCTTCTGAATGGCACACAAGCCAGAGCCCCTGCACTCATGGGAGGTTTCTGCTCCCCAGAATAAATGATTACCAGGGTTCCATTCATCAAGTGTCTCTTAAGCCTTCTATTACGAGATTGAATTTTAAACAGGGAACTAGGTCCTTTATTACATTCCCTAATCCATGTCCCCAGGAACATTTCTCTCCAAGTTACTGAATCTGTCTGCAACCTCATTATTATCAGACTTTATCCCTCCCATCCTCCACCCAGAACTGCACTTTAAGAAGACCAGCACTGAGCTGCTGTACAGCACAGGGAGCTCGGCTCAGTGCTCCGGAACAACCCAGAGTGGCAGGATGGAGGGATGGGCAGGAAGCTCAAGAGGGAGGGAATACATGTATACACACAGCTGATTCATGTCCTTGTACAGGAGAAACCAACACAACATTGTAAAGCAATGATACTCCATTAAAGAAAATAAATTAAAAAATAAAGATAACTGCCCAAGAAGTGGAAAATCAAAAAGAAGCCAGCACTGGCTCCAACTTAAAGAGAATTCCACCAAGGGCAAATACTACTAGGAGATCAACTCTACTTCCAGAATGAACATGCCATATGAGCAACACCCCCTTCTGCCTACCTACCCCATGACCTGAGTCCCTCCCTAGGGTGGTGCCTGGCAGGACAGAGGAGGCAGGAAGTGTCTGACAAGTAAGCGACTCCATCTGAGCACGCTCTATGTCAAAGGCAAGGCCACTTCAGCATCAACGGGGACACTGCTCAGCAGTCCTTGCACGTGAGCCATGATCAGGTCACTGAGTTCTCCGAAGGACAAGGGCAGAAGTGATACAGATTCTTTCTGGGGTCTTCGGATGACCACCTCCTGAGTGCCCCCTCCCTTTCGGTCAGCCTGAGTGCAGACGTGCTCAGTGGGTTCCCACCAATCAGTGAGGCCAAAGACCAGAGCAGAGAAACAAGATGGAAGGAACCTGGGCCCCTGAGTGTCAGCAGCCCCCCGCCCAGACGTCGAGCTGTCACTCAGGAAAGGAGTCAGCCTCTCTCTTATTTGACACTGCATGCTGGCATCTCTCTTGGAGCAGGTAGAACTACCCTACCCAACACAGCCGTAAAGAAAAGTCTTCACACACTGACAGTGCTATGTGGGGGATGTGTGTACACTATATATAAATATTAAACCAGTACTACTGATGAGAACTTCTTTCTTGGTTTTGATCATAGCTGGAGAGGTTTAGCAACTTGAAACTCCAGTAATAGTGGGCAGAGCAAAGGGGGCAGTTAATCCTGGCATTTTATTTTTAAGTCAACTAGGATTTTATTTTGCCAGCAAATATCTCCTCAGCACAGATGATTTTAAAAATCTCTTAATATTTCAGCCTTATTTGGTTAGTTTCCTCTATAGAGTGTCATAAAACAAAAGTCAGGAAATTTTAGTCTTCAGAATTCTTGCATTTGAACTAGAAATTACAGACGGCCTTCTGCATCCTCAGGCTCTAAAGTACAGATTCAACCAATTGCGGACTGAAAATATTTTTAAATTTCCAAAGAATCAAAATATGAATTTGCCACACACCTGCAAATATTTACATAGCATTTACATTGTATGAGGTAGTATAAGTAAATTAGAGATGATTTAAAGTATGTGGGAGGATGTGTGTAAATTACATGCAAATACTACACCATTTCATATAAAACAATTGAGCATCCCTGAATTTTGGGATCTGAGTGGGGGGCATTGTCCTGAAAACAATCCCTATGAATACAGAAGATTGACTCTGTTCCTCAGAGATGCCTTACAAAAATTTATATTCTATTTCAAACTTCTTTAAGAAGTTAATCACAAATCTAAGAATAGATTTGCAAAAATAAAGAGATGTGCTTTTTTTTAACCTAAAGTTTTCCAAGTAACCAACACAATAAATGGATGACGTGTATGATAGGTCTGGTTCCATCTCTTCAGAAGCCAGAGAGCTCGGCTGAATGCCTGGAGCTGGCCAAGCAGCCCTTCAGCATATGCCAGCAAACCAACAGAAGCAGCATCTGGTTTTCAAGAGACCCACTCAGAAAATGGCCATCTCAGATGTGAAAATCACACCCCTGTTGGGAAAGAGAAGACTTAAGAAAAATATACAAATACCTGAAAGAAACTTGTTCCTAATATCACTTGACAATATGATCTCTGAAAAGAGCGTGTGACCATGTGACCAACGTAGAGGTAAATCAGCCTGGTATAATATATTTAAAAGTGGATGGGAAAGCAGAAATTATTTTGCTGAGAGACAGAAGCCTTACACAAAAGAGTACATATGCCAGGATTCCCTTTATATGAAGCTCAAGAACTGGCAAAACTTGCTCAAAACAAACAAAAAGGAACAGCAGCTGCCTAGGCTTGGGGTAGGGAGCCTGGGACTCAAGGGAACTCAAGGGAGCCTGGGAACACTGGGAAGGGACTCAAGATAACTTTCTGGGGTGGTAGGTATATCTTAACAGAAGCACGGGTTACATAGGTACATGAGTGTGTGCATGCTAAGCTGCTTCAATCGTGTCCAACTCTTTGCAGCCCTACGGACCGTAGTCCTCCAGGCCCCTCTGTCCATGGGATTCCCCAGGCAAGAGTACTGGAGGAGGTTGCCATGCCCTACTCCAGGGGATCTTCCCAACCCAGGGATCGAACTCACATCTCTTATGTCTCCTGCATTGGGAGGCATGTTCTTTACCACTACTGGGTCTCCTGCACTGCAAATGGATTCTTTACCCTCTGAGCCACCAGCGAAGTCCTACATGCATTTGCCTAAACTCCTAGAATGATGCACTTAAAATGCATGCATTTCACTGTATAAGCTTTGCCTCAAAAAAAAATTTTAAAGTTTTAGACTCAATTATGACATGTATGCTGAAGTGCTTGGCAGTGAAGTATATTCACATGTGCCACTTATTTTGAAACACCTCCACAAAAAAAAAAGGATTGATGCGCAGACAGAGATGGATAGGAATATACAAAGCAAATACAATAAAATGCTAACACTCTGTAGAATCTAAGTGGTGAGTATACGTGTCCAGGATACTACATAATTCTTTCATCTTACCTGTGTGAAATCTGGCATAAAAATAAGCTGAGGGAAAGTATATGCTAATTATACTGAGATCTCTTATTTTAGAGTGTAAAGGAGGACGCGAATCTTACTCAGCACTCACTACTAATTCATAGGAGATAAAAACAGCTCGTGGATGGTACTGAACACGTCTCAGAGAGGCTGGAGTGGTGGACGAGGCATGTGAGCAAAGCTCTCGCTGTCCACAGCCATGCTTCAGCCTCAGCCCAACTCTCTCATTGCTCCAAATAATTTTAAAGTAAATCACTTCAGTAAATCAATTACCAAAAGTTGTAAGTTTCTAAATACAAAGTCTTAAAACAATGTGACCTTGAATTTCATATATAATACTTGTGTGGTATTCTCTGAACAAACAACTGAAACAAAGTCAGTGATTTCATACCAAAATAATGTGGCTAAAAGGTACAAATTTTCAGTTGATTAGATGAATAAGTCCAGGGGATGTAATTAATGTACAGCACGGCACCTATAGTTGGTAACAGTGTAAGGTATATTTGAAAATTGCCAAGGGAGTAGATCTTAAAATTCTGGGACTTCCTTGGTGGTCCAGTGGTTAAGACTCCACACTCCCAATGCACGGGGCCAGGTTCAATCTCTGGTCAGGAAACTAGATCCCACAAGCCGCAAAGGAAGATCCTCAGTGCCACAACTAAGGCCCAGCACGGCCAAATAAATAACTTATAAAAAACAAGTTATAATTCCAAGAGAAAAAAATCGGTATCTATCTGGCAATAGACTATGTTAACTAGACTTGCTGTGATCATCATTTGACAACACGTTAAAGTATTGAATCATGCTCTATACCTGAAACTAGTATCATGCTATGTGTCAATTACATCTCAATTTGTTTTAAAATGTTGGCTTTTCATCTCTGATGAGTCCAAAGTGTTTGCTCCTATAGGTTTACAGACACATTCTATAATCTTTAGAAAAGTACAATGGGGGAGGGGAAGCAGACTGACTATCTCACATGACAGGTAAGTTAATCAACCACTCTGAAAATACTGTCCATCGCTCTTCTTAAAGTAGCTTTTGTTAATAAAACCCAGTTGAGAGGTTGCCAAACCCAAACCAGGCTGGGATCTGAGTCTGGCCCTAGGCAGAGTAAGTTGATGGAGACAGTACTCTGGTCTGAGAAACCGCTAACAGAGAGAGGGTTTACTTGGTATCTGCTGGTCCATACAGAGCCGTGGGTGGCTTTGCATACAAGAGCCCTTCAACAAGAATTCAAACCTGACCATTTTCCAAAGCCTAACCCAGATCCTACCTTTTCCTTGAATGTTCTCCTGACTATATACCCAAACATCATGCACACCACCACCCACAGTCTTTACTGTGAAAGAAGCTGCAGTGCCCACCAACCCAAGAGTCCCTCTTACACAGGAATCTTCTAATATATGTGAGGAAAGGCCATCAGCCGGGCCAGGTCACCTAACAGGGCAGCCCATTCTACCAAAAGCAGTGGGCCTAGGGGACAAACCACTCTCTTCACATTCTCTTATTTATAAACTGGTACCAAGAGGAAGGCTGATTCCAAGACAACCTCAAGGTTCCCCTGCGGCCTCAAACGCCGAGTCTGATCATTCATTGACTGTGCCACACACTTCCCTGGACCAGAAGCCTGGGATGAAGTTACCAGATCCCTTTCCTCAGGGCCTCACCCCCAGGACACCCACTGTTAGCCTGCAAATCTCAGATGCCAGAGTTTAAAGAGAACCTAAGATTGTGTGGCCCCACATCCCCATTTGAAAACTGGCTCCAACTCACTGCCCTGGAAGCAAAGTAAGTCAGACACAGATGCCTAGCCACTCCAGCCTTCCCTGGTGGCTCAGATGGTAAAGAATCTGCCTGCAATGTGGGAGACCCCAGTTCAACCCCTGGGTCAGGAAGATTCCCTGGAGAAGGGAATGGCAACCCACTCCAGTCATGGTAATGGGGAAATCCACAGACAGAGGCGTCTGCCAGGCTCCATGGCTCCCAAAGAATCAGGCGCCACCAACAACCCTGAACCCCTCCACCAAGCCCTCATCCCACCTCCATCTTCTGCAGTAAAGAAGTGCTACTTTGCTCTTCCATGCGAGGTCCCAGATGCTTTTTAAAAATTCTCATCTTTCTCCTTAGTTTTCCTTTTCCAGAAAGTTCAGTTCGGGGCTTTTAGGTTTTTTGTTTGATGCTTTTTATTTTTGGCCACGCCACGTAGTTTGTAGGATCTTAGTTCCTGACCAGTGATCAAACTCAAGGCCCATGGCAGTGAAAGTGCCATGTCTTAACCCCTGGACCATCAGGGAATTCCCCAAGAAAGGTGCGTTTCAAACAGGGGAAAGCTTGCAGTGAAAGGGAAACTGCTAGTCACTCAGTCGTGTCTGACTCTGTGACCCCACAGACTAGAGTCCAACAGGCTCCTCTGTCCATGAAAATCTCCAGGCAATAATGATGAAGTGGACTGCCATTCCCTTCTCCAGGGAATCGTCCTGACCCACAGACTGAACCTGGGTCTCCCTTATTGCAGGCAGATTCTTTACCATCTGAGCCACCAGAAAAGCCCCAAAGCTTGCAGAAATAGGTAGAAAACAAGCGAATGTTGTCCCTAGGCTGCTACCTGGAGGCTGGGCCTCTCTGCATCCTCCTCCACGCCTCCCACAGCAGAAGGCAAGCACGATAAGCGTTTGTGGACCAAGTGGCAAAGGAAATCGTAAGATGAAAGGCAGTGTCTCCTGAACCCTCGCAGCGCCTGCTCCTCACTCCGTCCCTGTATCCTGGGCCCACTCAGCATCCCCTCTGGGCTACAGGGTGTCTGGGAAAGAAGTGTGAGCTCCGATGCTGCGATGCCAGGCCGAGAGGATAGATTTAGAAAGCTCCACATAGCCAGACACACAGCGATAACAGCCATCACCAGATTTAACTAGCCTAAAATTAGCAGTGGGAGCAGAGTAGTTACTGCGCTGATGGCGTCAGAGCTCTTCTGATGGCTGCCTGCCAGTTTTAAACAAATCGGCCTGCTTTCTCTACCAGGGAAACAATATTTTGGAACAGAGCCAGCCAAGCATTTCTGCGGCTGTTTCCATTCTCGCTCCGCTATTAATGTTTTATAATTCAGTGACAAGGTGAGCAGAGCCTGTATGGGCTACGTCTGTAAGGGGGTTATTTTCTTTGTTGCAAGCACTCATTCTTTGGATGAGTACTTCAGTACGGTGGAGGAATCCTTTTAAATATTTAAATGACTGAAATTTATTTAGGGCTTCACATTCAACTGACTTAAACAAAGATGATGCAAATCGAGCGACGTATAAATGCAAAACGAAAATCGGTTTCCTCTGATCCTTCTTTTCATCCTGGCAAAGACTCAGGAGTGAAAGAAATGTTCTCCGCAGGATCACAGGAGAGAGGAGAGAGGAGAGAGCCTGGTTCAATCAGCAGAACTGTTAAACTACAAAATTTCTCATGAATAACAGAGGATCCACTGGCTGATATAAGGGTTTTAGGCTAGAACAATAGCTTTGCAGCCTGTCCTGGCTACCACTTCCCACTTGCAGGGGCGGCAGTGAGATAATTCTGGCTTTCTCCTCTGAATATACTTTCCTTACCCATGTCGCCCATTCCTTTTATGATTTATTAAGATCAATAGGACCCCACAAGGTACCTAGGGTCCCACATGGGAGCAGAAAGGCGAGCTTAAACTCTTAAGAGCTAAGATTCAGAAAACCACGTGTGTTCTTGTCTGAAATCTCAGTTTTCACATCGTTGGTGGGGAGTGGGCAGGGGGTTGTAAATCGCATCAGCCTTGTAAGGTTCTCCTTCAGTTTGCAGGAGACCACAAATAAAAGTTCAAGCACAATGGCTGTTTTGAAATCTAGGAGTCTCTCTCCCCAGTTCTTTATCCTGTCCTTAAGTCAAAAACATTAACCTTCCTCACTCATTCCTCTCATTTAAAACTTTTTCTTAAAAAGAGCGTATATATGTATATATAAAACTGATTCACGTTGCTATATACCTGAAGCTAACACAACACTGTAAATCAACTTAACTCCAAAAAAATTTTTTTAAATAAAAAAAGTAAACCTTTTAAACAGATCCATTATTCCAAGCAAATGACTTCCAGTGATCTTCATAAACAAAGCTGTTGATAAATTAGGTGATTTTACTATTATTGAATCTCTCAGACTCACCCACAGCTCTTATAGCAAACCTTCATACACACATTTAAACAAGCAGGAGTTACAGTGGCATCTCCCTGAGTTCATGCACTATAGGAATTAGTACTAGATCAGGATACTAAGATAAAAGACTTCTACCTCTGCTTAGGGAGCACCTACTACATGTAATGCATAAGTAATATTCCAACATACGCCGCAATCCTCAAAGTAAAAGGATGACATTAACAGAAGGTATACACTATACTACCGATCAGTTTTACAAAATCATTATTTACTATAGAAATTATCATTGATTGAGAGAACATTGAACAATTCAGAAATCTCTTTTCAGTTATCTTTATTAAGGAGCCCCAACCAGACTTGTAAGTGAATTGCAGCCTCATCTGACTCCAATAAGGCCAAGGCCGTGCAGTTATGAGTTGGTATCAGACTTTGAAACCTGGGCACCCTCTTCACCCCGGGGTGCCCACCCTCCCCGAACCACACCCCTTGGAATAGGGCAATAATGATGCAACAGATGGAGTTCCACTGTCCCCTCTTCAGAAACTACTTCTCCATTTTCAGCACTTTGATATCAGAGTTCAATTACAGGTCATTTCAAATGACCCAGAAAAGATATAAAATGAGGCATAAAAGGCTGTTTGGGTAGATCATTTACAATAGAAATAATGAGAACCTCAAGGCAAACTTCCTTAGTTCAACAAAAGCCAAGACAACACAGTGCTTTTGTGTTTAAGCCCGAGGCTTTCAATCCTGCCTTTATCAAACAGTTGTTTGCTAGGAAGCTATTATGTGGCAGAAACCGGGGCAGTACGAGGAACACAGCAGTAATGACCAGAAATGTCCCTGCTCATGTGGCACTTACATTCTATGCAGGGGAGGAAGAAGATAAACAGAAAAACCAAGGCACAACATCTCGCCAGGCAGTGAGAAGTGCTCCAGAGTAAAACGGCTCGGCGCCCGGGGAGGTGGGTGGGGGGCGGCGAGTGGAGCTGGCACTGCCCGGTCCGCGCCCGCCCGCCCCTGCCCGTCCACGTGCCTCCAGGACCCTGGCCCGGCGTGCACCTGGGGTGACTGTACACTACAGTCCTAGACAATATTAATCTACACTCTCCAAATTGTTCTTGCTCTTCTTTTAATTTTTATTGCAGTATATGGCTGCTTTTCACTTTTCTCACTTTTCATAGTTGCTTTACAATGCTGTGTTAGTTTCTCCTGTACAGCAAAGTGAATTGGCTATACATACACATATATCCCCTCCCTTTGGGATTCCTTCCCATTCAGGACACCACAGTGCTGTGGTCCCCGGTGCTACACACTGTCTTCTCTCAGTTCCCTGTTTTACACATCAACTCTGTATATGTGTCATTCCCAATTCCTCCCATCCCTCCCTTTCCCTCTTGGTGTCCACACATCTGTTCTCTAAACCTGTGTCTACTTCTGCTTTCCAAATAAGATAATCTCTACCATTTTCCTAGATTCCACACATGTTACTATACAATATTTGTTTTTCTCTTCCTGACTTACTTCAGTCTCTGTGACAGCCTCTAGGTCCATCCACATCTCTACAAATGACCCAATTTCGCTTCTTTACATGGCTGAGTAGTATTCCACTTTTATTTATGGTACACCGCCTCTTTATCCATCCCTCTGCTGATGCACATCTAGGTTGTTTTCTTGTCCTGGCTATTGTAAACAGTGCTGCAGTGGACACTGGGGTGCAAGTATCTTTCTGAACTATGGTTTTCTTTGAGTTAGACGTTTCTAGATGACCACATGTTTAGTGACGTCCTTCTGTTCTCATTCTGGGTCTGATGTCAGCTAGACTTCAATAATATGACGCTTCCCAGACAGCTGAGTTCAACCAGAAACTCTGCAAGGAAAACGCTATCTTCCATCACATTATCACTCTCCCACCCCACCCCCAAGTTGAAACCTCAAGTTAAGCAACCCACTGGGCTTCCCTGGTGGCTCAGACAGTAAAGAGTCTGCCTGCAGTGTGGGAGACCCGGGTTCAATCCCTGGGTTGGGAAGATCCCCTGGAGAAGGAAGTGGCAACATACTCCAGTATCCTTGCCTGAAAAATTCCATGGACAGAGGAGCCTGGTGGGCTACAGTCCCTGGAGTCACAAAGAGTCGGACACGACTCAGCGACTTCACTAAGCAACCCACAACCAATTCTGGAAGAAAACTGGCCAAAGTAAAAACTGTCCTCAGGAGAAAGAACAATTACAGTAAACAGAAGACCCATGAAAGGTAGAGTCTGTCTTAAGCGTCCATTAACACAACACCCTGCAGGCCCCAGAGAAACCTTGTTCGGAAACAAGGTTGTTGTTTCCGAACAACCTTGAACTATAACCAGAGATGGTGAGAGAGCAGTGATCTCAGGACCCGGGCCACACATTTCAAAGGGTAACAAGCAAACTCTTAAGATGCAAAACACTCCAACATTCATTTAGGTTTATTATCAGACTTCTTAAAATGTATATTATTCTTGCCTGGAAAACCCCATGGACAGAGGAGCCTGGTGGGCTACAGTCCACGGGGTCGCAGAGTCAGCAAGACTGAGCGACTTCATTTCATTCATGTTGTATAATGTCCATCCACTGGAGGAGGAAAAGGCAACCCACTCCAATATTCTTGCTGGGAAAACCCCATGGACAGAGGAGCCTGGTGGGCTACAGTCCACGGAGTCACAAAGAGTTGACAAGACTGAGCGATGGAGCACGCACTGATAATGTCTATATTATGGATTGCCACTCCCTTCTCCAGAGGAACCCCAGGGATCCAACCCTGGTCTCCTGCATTGCAGGCAGATTCTTTACCATTTGAGCTATATATATATTTTGGCAGAAGACAGGGATTTGATCCCTTGGTCACGAAGGTCCCCGGGAGGAGGGCATGGCAGTTCACTCCAGTATTCTTGCCTGGAGAATTCCATGGACAGAGGAGCCTGGTGGGCTACAGTCCATGAGGTCACAAAGAGTCAGACACGACTGAGCAACTAACACTTCCACTACTTCACACACACTATATTAAACACACACACACAACCACATATAGGCAAATGTGAATGTGCACATATGTATATTAAGCACAGGAGAGTCTGTATAGTTGGGATACACGCTGGAAAAAGTTTAGAGACCCTACTACAAAGAAATCACTGTTCTTCAGATGCAGTCATTAAATACTCGAAAACAACAGCATATGTCCTGTAGGAAGAACCCAAAGCATAATTTCTAAAATTACTTATTAGAAACTTCAATACAAAGAGGACTGTACCCTACCCTATTTCTGAACCATGTGAATAACCACTGTTCCAAAGGGTACAATAATTATCAGTCCCCTGAAGACAGTGAAAGCAATCATGCAGACCACACCCACTGCTGTGCCCTAAGCATTACAGTCAGAGATTTTTTTAAATGTCTACATGATGGTTCATCTAAGCATACATAATTTTGTGTTCACCCAAGTGTAATTACTTTCCACAGTAACCATTTTTAACACTGGCTCTTTACCTGGATTTTTTTTTTTCTTTCACTTCAAAGTACTTGAACACATTACTAAATAGCCTACTTTTGACTACTCTGATTTCTTAAACAGCTCAACTAACTAGGAACTTCTCCTGGAAGATTTAGCAACTACACAAAAGTGAAAAGTATAGGGTAATCCAATTGGTAGCACTCAAGACACCCCTTAGGGCTAAATGATTATTTATGAAACAGGAAGAAAAGAGTACCAACTAATTAAGACACAAGGAATTGGGAAAAGATGGTGCCTGTCCCTAAATACCTAAAAGCCATTCAAAATAAGACAATACCAGACTGCAAGATGTGAAGAAAGTCCACAACTTTCTGCTTTTTCCCCACCATCTCTTTAGTGTTTAAGGCCTCCAGAGGTCACAGGTCACAAGCCCTAGCTTCTCAGTCCCTCACTCAGTCAATCACTGGTCATCTATTTCTCAACTCCCCACCATGCAAAGCATGGTTCAAATTACTAGGGACAGACTGAAAATGAACTCGGGTCTTAGAGTAACTTGGTAAGCAGGACCAACAAAGACAGCCTGACATGATCTTTCAGGATACCTGTCCACTCCAGTATTCTGGCCTAGAGAATTCCATGGACTATAGCCCATGGGATCACAAAGAGTAAGACACAGCAGACCAACTTTCACTTTGCAACCAATTCTAGAAGGAAACTTCCAGAGACACCATTCACAGGTTAGCCAGCAACTTAGGTAAGGTATCTAATGTGCAGACAGTATTTATTTGGGAAGGTTGGCAAAGGTGCTTTGATAATTGGGAAGAACCAGCCAAAATAAGGTTAGACAAAGTCCAATGAATGCTAGGTCTTGCATTAGCATAGGACAGGAAGGCGGGCTTCAAGAAAACTTGTGGCTAAGAACCAGAGGTTTGCATGAACAAGAAACTCTCCGAGTCTGAGTAAAAAGGTGACTGTGAACTTGACAGGACCTGCAAGTTGGAGGAAGGGGACCCCTCTTCCACTCAGCACAGGTCATGAGTGGGAAGACTTTGGCTCCAGGCCTCATCTGGACAGGCACTGCCCAGTGAGTAACCAGAACACCTCTACACCAGGTTTAGTTCTGGAGGCCACCAGAGGACGGAATTCCTATTAACAGGCAGAATCAGATTTCAACTTGACAGGTGAAAAAACCACCTTCAGTGGTCAAAACATCAGAAGGGTGGGACTCTCCATTCCTTACTAGGCCACGTGTGGGTATATAAAGGGACTCCAACATCAAAGAAGGCTTAGTTGAGTTGGTCAGTGATTTCCAAACCAAAGAAGGCTTAGTTGAGTTGGTCAGTGATTTCCAAACCAAAGAAGGCTTAGTTGAGTTGGTCAGTGATTTCCAAACCCTGGTCAGTGATTTCCAAACCCTGGTCCCCAGTGATTTCCAAACCCAGTGAAGTTTTCACTGATCTATGCAAAAGGAAAAGTGTCTGTGTATGGCGGTATATATGCCTGTGGGAGTAATTTTAACCTATGCCTTCTCTGGACGAAGAACTTTCCTTAAGTCAGTAATGATAACATATGTACATGTCCTCCCTTTTTTTGTTCTTTTCTTCTTGGTATATCCGTGTATCTTGATGAAGTATCTTGACAGTAGACAGGAACTGCTGCTGTTAATTTTCAATATATGTATGTAGCAACATTAAAAAGTGGCAAATCTGACAATCTGTAAAATTACTTTTTTGTTTCTGATTTTTAATTTTAGAAGTAGATAGAAATAAAAAGTATAGGAATGACATGAAAGGATAACCTTATGGATTTTTGTGGTAAAGAAATGCTATGACAACTAAACTCAATTTACCGCCTATCTTCTTCTTTGCTATCACCCAAATTAGCTATACAATGTTGTACGGGGGGAAATATATCTTTATACACACACACACACACACACACACACACATATACATACACACACATGGGGCTTCCCTGGTAGCTCACACAGTGAAGAATTCGCCTGATCCCTGGGCTGGGACACAACTGAGCAACTACAACTACTAGTGCACACACACACACACACACACACACACACACACACACACACAGAGGCTTCCTAGCTGCTGCTAGTAGACAAGAACCTGCCTGCCAATGCAGGAGACATAAGAGAGGCTGGTTCGATCCCTGGGTTGGGAAGATCCACTGGAGAAGGGAATGGCAACCCACTCCAGTGCTCTTGCCTGGAGAATCTCATAGACAGAGGAGCCTGGTGGGCTACAGTCCATGGCATCACAAAGAGTCAGACACGATTGAGGCGACTTAGCGCCCACACACGCGTACATACACATGGATATAAAGGAACTGGGTCACACTAAATGTGAAACCTCCCAAGAAACACAACTCTACCTTAAGATCTGGCTTTCTTGGACCACTCTTTGGAACCAAAGTTTATGAATCAAGTTGACAAAGGACCAAAATAATTTATCTCTGAATTTATGAGGCATTTAATTCCTATCACACTGTTATCCTTCCTTCAAAAGGGAGTCAAGAGCTAAATGTGACTGTAACAGAAAAGCAATTTCTGAATCCTTGATTTCCAGGTGTAAACTAAGTAAAGTGTAACTCTCATGAATGTTCCTGTGCCAGCCTTGTTGTTTAGTTGCTAAGTCATGTATGTCTTGGTGACCCCATGGACTGTAGCCCACCAGCCTCCTCTGTCCCTGGCATTTCCCAGGCAAGAATACTGGAGTAGGCTGCCACTTCCTTCTCCAGGGGGTCATCCCGACTCAGGGATTGAACCTAGGTCTCCTGCTTGGCAGGCACTAAACCACCATACCAATTTACTGTAAATCAAAAAAAGACAAGACAATCATAAAAAATATAAGCTCTCCCAATCAGTCATGTTCATTACTCTATATGTACATTTATTTAAAACATTAAAGAAACCTAAAATTTTGGTGCTGAAAGGGATCATGAAAAAACTTTATCCAAACTCATCTGTGCCAGGCCCTAGAAGCAGGAAGCCAGAGGTTCCTGTCACATCACCCTGCAAGGGAACAGGTTCAATAACAGGAGGAGAAAATCTGGAACGTGGTTCCCTATATTCCTTAGGCATGTACTTCATATCTCATTCAAGTTCAAAACAGAAAAAAAAAAAAAACAACTTTGCTTTTCAGTTGACAATAATCATCTAAATTTTCTTCAAATTCAGCATGTCTTTGAAGGCATTCGTACTCCTAAACTATCACCTTAAGCAGATCGTAAGTTCAAAGACACAATGCCTTCCTCAATCTCAAAAAAAAAAAAAACAAAACCACAAAAACCCTTTGCATCTTTCAATGATGACTGGGGACTGGGGGGAGGTATCTACATAAACACACAGTTCTTTGGAAAGTATGCAGGAAACTCAACCCCTTTAAACTAGTTTTGATGACCAAACACAGTACTCTAAAACCAGTTTCAGTTACCAGACCACTGCCCTGTCAAGATATCTCACTATTAGTTCCTCACTTTGAAGAACAGATAGATTTCCAAAAAGAATAACCCAATAACTCTTTGGCCTCAGGTCAAGAGACCCCTCAAGGTGGACAGATGTTCATCAAGCTCAGGTATCAAGGAACCCTTCTAAATACCATTCCTGTCTCAAAAGAAAATAAAACAAAACTTACAACCTGTATTACATAGCTTTAACTATAATAAGTATCATAAAAGTCAAATCATGATGCTGACAATTTCCTTCTTTCATTCCAGAAAATTATAGCTCTTTGAGAAAGGCTAAGATTTAAACACATCAAAAGCACTTGATGGAAAATTTACACTTAAATCAACTAGGGAAAATGTGCAGCCCATACTATAAAGCCAGAAGCTCCACTTCCACACCTGCAATTTATCTCCTGGTTTATTTTCTACACCAAATGCTTACCCTGCTTCTTATCCAAGTTCATTTCACCCCATCTATAGGTAGCATGTGGGTACTGATAAAAGCTGTTTCTGATTTCATTTCATTCCCTACTTCCCAGATGTTTGCGAGAGAGATCTATTTTTTTTTCTACAGCTATATGTGAATATGCTCTAATTTAGAACCAACAAATTTAACATATCATATTTTAAGCTGGGTAAGACACACACACAATAAGTAACAGCTATGAGAAACGCTGAGATATTTCTCCAGCTTCTAAATAATTCTGCTTACCTAGGCAAGATTTGGACAGGCTGCTATGGTCTTACTTTAGAGAAAAAGTCCTGAAAACACAAAATTAAGAATCCGCTGCTACCTAAATGGCC
This sequence comes from Antilocapra americana, assembly GCA_007570785.1. NCBI lineage: Eukaryota > Metazoa > Chordata > Mammalia > Artiodactyla > Antilocapridae > Antilocapra > Antilocapra americana. The sequence goes on along the minus strand of ML663567.1, from coordinate 19,913,980 downwards.
AACTACAAGTCATCCTACTTTTGGAAAGAAAGGTTGTGCTTAGAAATGAAACACCCAGTATCAGCTGGGGAAATAAAAATGGCCCCAACACAATGTTTAACTCACACATGTATACTTCAACAACATCTCTTCCCCAAAATGCATCAAGAATCAATATTATGCGTACCAAAAACTCCAGAAAGACTGCACTTTCTCATGAATTACATTCTTTTATACTGTTTTGAATCAAGCAACCAGCTACTAAAGCAGAAAACATCCTTAGTAGAAATGTTATATGAATAGAATTATAAGTCTCACCATAGAACTTAAAATTTTTCAAGTAAAAACAGACATCCTTAAATTTGTGACTAAAAACAGTAACCAAGTTGTCTCCTGAAATACATCTTTAGAAACACCAGAAGTAACAGACCACTTTACGACATCTACATAAATATTAGTTTTACAGGGAAGCAATACATTTCAAAGACAGCAACAATTTTGGAGATTTTTTTCCCTCCTATTACTGATTGTAAAACTGGAAAAATTACAACCTGGATTGCAGACAGCCAACTCAAAAGCGCAGTTTACTAAATGCCTGTCATAAGAAAGCCATCTAGTGTTAACATTTAGAAATGAAAACTGCAGACAAAAGAGGCAAAGAAAAGAAAAACCTAAGTGACTATTTGGAACTTACTGAGCAAACCTATGAGAATCAACAAAATTCTTTGTTTAAAAAAGAAGGCCATCCTTATCAAAAACCGTGTCTAAGTCTAAAGAAAATTCAAAAAGTCTACAATTGCGTTTTGGCCAAAATCAGGTTTTTTGGTGACGACCATTCCGTGGCCAATGCACTTGAGGTTTCCACTACTCACGCTGGAGTCATCTTGGGCTGAATTAATTTAACTGAAGCAGGTTAATGATGACAAATACCTCCCAGAGGGGCCATGCCAACTTGTCTTCTCTTCCCGAGAAGCATCGGCTCTCGCGCCCAGATGATGAACCGAGATTGATTCTTTGGGTTTGCGGCGCGGTTGAAATCAACCTGTAGGTGCCCAAGGGGATACTCCCAGGACCCGGCCAAACGAGCTTCAGGGATACGCGGGCCCCCAGGCCGGACAGCGAGCGGAGGATGCCGCGAGCCGCGGACCGCGGGGAGCCGGGGAGCCGTCGGGCCACAGGGGAGGGCGCTCGCTGGCCGCTCGGGACCTTCACAGAGCTCGCGCCGCGGGCACACCGCCTTCCCGGGGAATAAACCCCGCAGCAAGTTCAGCAAGTAACCCCGCCCGGCGCGCCGGGGAGCCGCGCGGGCGACCTTCCTGCCTTCTCTCGGGTCAGTCGCGGAGCAGTCGCTGCGCGCCCGGGGAGCGCTCCTTTGGTGCTCGCGTCAACGAGACCGGGATGACCTTTCGGCCGATCGATAACTTTGAGGAAGGACGGCGGCGGCGCCTCCCCGACCCCGGGCTCCGGAGCGCGGCGCGTCTGCCAGCCGGCCCCCCGCCCCGCGCCCCGGACGCGCGCTCGGCGCCCCGACGCTCCCCCACGGGCAGCCCCTCGCTTCGGGACGGTCCCGGGACGCGCCCCGAGACTCCCGAGCGGACCCCGCCTCGCCCCCCGCCGCTCGTCGCCCCGAACGCACCTCGGAGACGCAGCCCGCCGCGACCGGCTGCAGCCCGCGAGCTCCGGCGGCGCCTACCGGGGCCGCCTCCTCGCCTCCCGCCGCTGCCCGGGGCTGCCCATCGGCCCGGAGCCTGCCCGCGCCGCGCTCCGGCGGGCGGCGGCCGGGACCCGCCGGCTGCGGCTGGG
>ML663567.1:19871292-19902624 GCA_007570785.1 Antilocapra americana | reverse complement strand
ATTCTCCAAGCAAGAATACTGGAAAGAGAAAGTTGCTCAACCATGTCCAACTCTTTGCAACCCCTTGGACTATACAGTCCATGGGATTCTCCAGGCCAGAATGCTGGAGTGGGTAGCTTTTCCCTTCTCCAGGGGATCTTCCCAATCCAGGGATCAAACCCAGGTCTCCTGCATGGCAGGTGTATTCTTTACCAGCCTAGCCACAAAGAATACTGGATTAGGTTTGCTAATCCCTTCTCCAGGGGATCTTCTGGATCCCGGGATTGAACCCAGGTCTCCCACATTGCAGGAGGATTCTTTACCATCTGAGCCCCCACCCCTCACCTCACTAATGCTTAGATCTTCCACAGTCTGGCTTCCAACATGAGCTTCCTGGCCCTCATGGCAAGGTTCCCTCACTCGCTTACCTTTGCTGTCTCCTCCTGAAACCCCTCTTCCCTCTGCCCACTCCTCACGTCTTCTGAAGCTCCTATTCTCTTCATGTTTGATGCTCCCTGGGGGTTACCTCCTACTCTTCCCCTCCTCCTAAGAAATCCCATCCTTACAGTGTTTATAGTTACCCTCCTCCCGCAATTTACTACGAACCTCAGGACTAAGTCAACATCTACCTGCATGCCTCAAAGGTGGCCCCAAATCAATGTGCCTCAAACAGAGTATACCCCCAATGTGATCATCATATGACCTTCCCAACCATTTCTTTCCTGTGATCCTATTTCAGTAGTGCCATCTCCACCCATGTATTTGTCATGTCAGAAACCTGGGACTTCCCTCGAACTCCTTGTTCTGTCTCCTGTGTTCATCCAGTCAATGACTTGGCCTTCGACTCTACCCCTGAGTCTCCTGCATACATGTGCCTCTCCAGTCCTCTGCACCATCATGTCTTACCGAGACAACAGCAACAGTTTCTTATGCCGTCTATCTTCCTGTCTCCTGTGTCCCTCTTCTCCAGCCCATCTGCCCCGCTGCAGGCTTTCATCCGCACGAGTCAGATCACTTCCCTTCCTGCTCATACAGGAAGAGTGTATACTGTGATATACGAGACAGATGATCAACAAAGACCTACTGTATAGCACAAGAAACTCTCTCAATATTCCATAATAACCTACATTGAGAAAGAACTTGAAAATTTTGCTGTACACCTGAATCTAACACAACATTGCTAATCAACTATACTCCAATATAAAATAAAACTTAAAAAAAATATTTAGAGGCTTCCTATTGCCCCCAAGATACAACTTTAGCTCCTTTCAATAAAAAAAATAAACATTAAAAAAAGAAGAAATATATATATGTACATATCCTGAAGAAGGAAATGGCAACACATTCCAGTATTTGTGCCTGGAAAATTCCATGGACAGACTCCACTGGTGGGCTTCAGTTCATAGGGCGGCAAAGAGTCAGATGTGACTGAGTGACTGAGCATGCACGCATAATATGTGTGCATATATCTGTATATTTATATATAGATATTTACAAGTATAATATAAATATATCTGAATCACTTTGCTATAAACCTGAAACTAACACAGCATTGGGAATCAAGCTCTCCCAAGCACCTCTCAGTTCACTCTGCTCCTCACACGTGGCCTCAGAGCCACCAGCAGACTTCTCTTGCTGCTGGTGTCTAGTTAACTGCCATCTCTCCTTCAGGTCTCGGAAACCACTCCCTCAGGAGGACCCTCCTTGGCCCTGCGTTAGGTGAGGTCAGGTCACCCTGTGTCTTCATGTGGCCTCCCAAGCTGGCCCATCACAAGCCCCCCACTGCGCCCTTGTGTTCGTGGCCTTTGTCTTCCCCACTAGAACGGAAACTGTGCATGCAGTGTCTAGGGCCTTGATGGCCTCCTCCATGGAGTGCTGTGTCCTGTGTCACGGCCTGATCTACATCTGGATTCCTAATAGCTGCTAGCAAAGATCCCGACCGGAGCCCCAGGAAGGTCTCTACTGTTGTATCTGGTGAATGAGAAGGTAGCCCCACGGGGGACGTATTGACTCTCCAGAGGTCTGAATGTGCCTACAGGGAACTAGTTCATCCAAGGGAAAATGGCACATTTAGCCACTTACAGAACCTCAGAGTCCAAGGGGAAGAGTGTATTTTAGGACAAAATGATGGCTACCACCCATATCAATTTACCTGGAACCCACCTCCATGTATCCATGGTGTATTCTAGGGAGAAATAGCGTTACTCTTTAAAATCATCATTTGAAATCCAATGTGGCACAAGCAAGCTGCACTTCTTTTCCTCTATTACAGTGCAACCCAACACACTGAGACTGTCCCTAGATTCATCCCTGATCTCCACACAGCGCTGGTGGGACTTCCCAGGTGGTCCAGTGGGTAAGCGTCTGCCTCCCAATGCAAGGGACTCAGGTTCAGTCTCTGGTCAGGGAACTAAGATCCACGTGCTGCAGAGCAACTAAGCTCATGTGCCACAACTACTGAGCCTAGTACCGCAAGGGGAAGTCCCTGCACCACCGCAAGAGAAGCCAGTGCGGCCAAAGGCAAACAAGCAAAAAAACCCCAAAGCAAAACAAAACGAAAAGATGCCAACGGCAGTGACACATCTGAAGCAGTGCCCCGCAGGAGGTGACAGAAGCAGCCACAGGGTACCAAGGACTGGGCCATTCAGGCGGTGGTGTCTGGCTGGGTGGCTTTACCCGGTAAGGGCAGCCACAGCCACAAGATATCTTGTATCTTCCACCAGTATCTCCCTGGTGGAAGATACAAGACAGAATCAGTCATATGGACTTAGGACTCCACTCAAAGATGGTCAGAAATATGTGAGTCAGCCGATAGTTTTGCAGAGATGGTATTCTGTATTAGCAGGTGGAGTGAAAACCCAAGAAAGACAAATGATCACTTTTCCATACCTTTCCATACCTGAACCCAATCTAGGGAATCTTCAGTCATGCCCAAATTGAGTGTATGTGCCACTGGATTTTGTAGATGTTACCTCTAACTCTTGGTTTTTATTGTACCAGGTGTAATATATGTCTTGTCTCTCTGACTGCATTTGATAAGTAATGGAGATAAATCAGTCTTATAACCTGGCCTCTGTTCAGGGAGCTTTGAAGAATGCTGTAAGTGTATGGTATTGCTATAAGAATACAACACAGGGAGGCAGGACTCATATGTTTTTGCCCCTCTGAGGGTGTAAAACCTTGAAAATGTACAGTCATGCTTTGAGGACACTGTAGGTTTCATTCCAGACCATGGTGATAAAGCCAATATGGCAATAAAGCAAGCCACATGACTTTTTTGATTTCCCAGTTATTTTATGTAAAAATTACATTTACACTCTACAGAGTCTATTAAGTGTGCAATAGCATTATGTCTAAAACAACAAGGTCCACTCCTTGATCGAAAAATACTTTGTTGCTAAAAAATGCTAACCATCTTCTGAACAGCATCAGAGATCACTGATCACAGGTCACTATGACAAGTAGAATAATAAGGAAAAAGTTGGGAATGGTGCAATAATTACCAAAACCTGATGCAGAACCGCAAAGTGAACAAGCGCTGCTGGGAAAATAGTGATGATAGACTTGAAGGACACGAATTGCCACCGACCTTCACCGTGAAAAACACAGCATCTGAGAAGCACAGCAAAGTGAAAAGTGGTACAAATAAGGTACATCTGTAAAGGAGCTTCCTGTCTTTTGAGTACATAGGGCCAGAACCCCACTTTCTTCATGATCTTGCTATGTTTTAAACATGGTCATTTCTCTCCATTATCTACTTGACTGTTTCCCATAGGAAATTAGAGGAGCAGGATGTGAAGGGTGAGCGTTCAAGGTATATATATATAAAAAAAAAATCACTTAGTCATGTCCAACTCTTTGTGACCCCATGAACTATAGCCACCGGGCTTCTCCACCCATAGGATTTTCCAGGCAAGAGTACTGGAGCGGGTTGCCATTTCCTTCTCAGAGGATCTTCCCAACCCAGGGATCAAACCCAGGTCTCCTGCATTGTAGGCAAACGCTTTACCATCTAAGCCACCAGAGTAATAATGATAAAATGTGCTCTCCAACTCCATTCTCATAACAGAAAGCAATTGCTTTAGGGTCACATATTAGGTTCATTATCCTCATCTCTTCTGCACGCAACAGCATAAGTCATCAATAATAGACTAAGATTGTTTCCTCCCAAAAGACAAGTTATATGAGATAAAGTACAAAACAACAGTCTCAGATGAGATTTTGTACATTAACGTGTTGTTCAAGATGGTTTCTGATTTCTGGTAGTTACCCACCAAGGACCAGCTCTGGTAGCCTGTGTTCCCCAGGAAACGAAGGAATCCCTCAAACCCTTCAGCACCAGGACAGGTAAAATACAACATCTAACATTCAAGATAATCAGTCAAGTGTCCAAAAAGTGCAATCTGATCATTTTTTACCATATCTTCTGTTGACTATTACTCAGTATACTCCCTGAGTAAATCTTGCCCTAGAGGGAAAAAATTATACCTCTATGTATGCCTCTCCATATGTCTGTATGAACATTAGTGACACTCTCCAAACAGGAGGCTCACATTAGCTCAAAGAATAGACGACATTACATTTCATTTGCTCTTGTTCTGATCCTTTGATGTTTTCAGTAGTTTACCAGTGGGAAACCACTAGAGGGGACCCATCCAGACGAGATTAGACAACACACAATTATCATCTTCAGTAGTCCCGCTTGGAAAATTGACTGGTGTTCATGCAGAACAATCAAATCAAATTTGCTGGCACTTTAGTCCCAATTCATGGTTACAAAGAGCAGATCTGATAGAGGGGGTGTCACTGTGTACCAGGGGAAGACAGCAGGGAGGAAAGTGCATCTGTATCGATCATAAACATAGAGTTAAGTCACTGAGATCAGTCTTTACAAACTGTTTCCCCTCTTTCCTGTGAAGAAATATCAGTGCTCTGGTTTCTTATTTGTTTTTTGGAGATGAGAGAAACGCTCCTTAGCATTGTCACTGACCAAGTCAGCATGTGATAGGCTCTTGCTATATCTTGAGGACCTTCCTGGGGGGAGAGGCGCCACACCATAGGTCCATTTCACAGGTGAAATTGGCTCATATCTAGTTTGGGACTGTAAAACCCCAAGAGGATGGGGCACATAACAAGGTCCTTTGAATAAATGTCTATTCATTCATTTTTCCCATTTATCCATCCACTTATCCATCCATCAAGCAGTCTTTGTGTGTTATTCTATGCTAAGCATGGTGCCAGGCACTGTGGTTGCAAAAAGAAATCAGCTGGAGCTCAGTCACTAGTGGAAGGGAAAATAAGTATGTTAATATTTATTTTAAGTAGGATACTTTCTAGAATTTGAATCTACTCCTACAGTCAGGAAGAGCCACAATGTGAAAGTCAGCTCCCTAACAGACCAGATACCTAACCAGGTGGGGAAGAACCCTGTTTTGGGTTAAGACACCTTTCCCAGTTCTTTTTAGCTGTCACTTTTCTCCAGTTTTCACCTATTCACCGCCTGTTCCCTCCTTAAATCTGATCAAGGCAATAGTTCTCTGTATTTTAACTTCACCACCAGCTTCCACTCAAGGTTATAAGATATAAAGGTTATTTTTAAACCAAACCCAGGGAAATATTTTCCAGTTTAAAGATAATGTAAAAAGAAATCTTATACTCTCTAAGATGAGATCTCCTGAACCTGAATTGACATTTACTACCTAAAGATTTTAAGTTGGTTTTCTATCTGAAATTGTTGTTTCACTAAGGTTATATATTTTTCTTTTCTTTTTTATCATTTCATTCATTTTTGCACTCTGGCTGGAAAAGAAGCAAGAAAAATCAAATTTAATTGACAGAGAGGAGAAAATGTCTTTAGTCTTAATTCTCTGAGTCTTATATAACCCCATCTATATGGCATGGCTATAATTTTGAACCCTCCTTAAATTCTTAAATACCATAAATCCATTCAGTGATTTGAATCTGAATGAGTACTTTTTTAAGTAAGCAAACAAAAATAAATCTAGAAACTTTAGCATAACCTCTTGGTCTTAAAATTTTCAATCAGGATTTCTACTAACAGAGTTATTGAACCTTATAGGGAAGCCATATTTTAGTTTAAGAGAATCTATATTTTATTTCTACTGCTATTTACAGATTGTACTGTTGTGTATTGACAGAAATTTAACCTGCTCTCCCACAGTTTGCTTGCTCCTTAGAAGGAAAGCTATAACAAACCTAGACCACGTGTTAAAAAGCAGAGACATCACTTTGCCAATAAGGGTCCATATAGTCAAAGCTATGGGTTTTTCCAATAATCATGTACAGACATGAGAGTTGAACCATAAAGAAACCTGAGCACCAAAGAACTGATGCTTTCAAACTGTGGCACTGGAGAAGACTCTTGAGAGTCCCTTGGACTGGGAGGAGATCAAACAAGTTAACTCTGAAAGAAATCAACTCTGAATATTCATTAGAGGGACTGATTCTGAAGCTGAATCTTTAATACTCTGGCCATCTGATGCGAAGAGCCAACTCACTGGAAAAGACCCTGATGCTAGGCAAGATTGAAGGCAAAAGAAGGGGGTGGCAGAGGATAAGATGGTTAGATAGCATCACTAATTCAATGGACTTGAATTTGAGCAAACTCTGAGAGATAGTGGAGAACAGAGAAGCCTGGTGGGTTACAGTCCATGTGATCACAAAGAATTAGACACAACTTAGCAACTCAACAACAATAGCAACCTGATTTTCCATCATCCTTAAGAACAAAAATAAATTGGGGAAGGCAATGGCACCCTACTCCAGTACTCTTGCCTGGAGAATCCCAGGGACGGCGGGGCCTGGTGGGCTGCCGTCTATGGGGTCACACAGAGTTAGACACAACTGAAGCGACTTAGCAGCAGCAGTAAGAACATCAAACTTGGATAACTAAGCTTTTTTGGTTCTTTCGAAAGGATATAAGACCTAGAATATTATGCTTTTTTCTTTTTGTAGTTGCTCTTAAAGTTTATCCCATTTATAAGCAGGAAAATAGATAAGGCTAATTAACAAGACAAAAAAGCACATCAAAGAAAGAGACTGCAATCTGGCTTCCAGCTTGGGAATTGTTTGGACTTTGTAGAGAATATGACAATATTTTTCAACTTTGTTGCAATCCAATGATTCATCTGTGACCATTTTCACTCCCACAATTGTTGTTCTTCATGACAGAACTTCTATCATTCAAGTAAGACAGGTCCTACTACCCAAACGTTGAAAACTGAGGCTCTCCTACCTAGAGTCTCCAATTTGCCTCCAAGGCAGAATACTGCCACTGAGTCAAGCTTGCCTGTAAGCACCATATTTGCAGGCAATGAAATGTCTTCTCCCCTTCAACTGGGAGCCACAAGGTCTGAGCGCTGAGCCAGAGGCTGCCAGCAATGCACGGGAATTAATCTCTAAGATTCCTCCTGACTCTTATCTTGTAAGGGTCTGTAAGGAAGGGATAGGACTTAGGCAGTCCTTCCAGTTTAGCAGACGCTACTCTGCTCTGAGTGGTTTCTGCTCAATTACAGAAGGGGAATATCCCCGATTCTTCAACATAATGCCACTTTCTAAATACAACTGGTTTGTCCTTCTGCATTTATTCTGCTAAAAGCATATTGAAGGCAAGACATTCCTAAAAAGCAACAATTCAAAAGAGTTGAGTTTGTCTCCTTGAGATTTTATTTTCTACAAATTAAAGCAGTTGCAGATAGATTATGCAATCATTTTTATTTCATTTTAATGATTGGGTGGAGAGGAAGCTATTTCTGAGCAAAGGAGTCAGAGATCACAGAATCTGAAAGTCTAAATGAAAACTACAAAGGTTTCCTGATCGCTCCAGGAAATAATTTCGAGACTGACAAGAAACTTTATAGTCATTTTCTTTTTCGGTACTTCAAAACACTATTTTTTTCTTAATAAATTTTAATGTGGTGTGTTAGTGTGTGTTTTCATTATAATTTTCATGAGTATTGATCTGTGTCAATCTGCTGCAGGCCTGTGCCTGCAAGAATCTTCTCTGTCAAAGTATTGGACTCAGAACTTACAGTATCTCCTGGCCTTGTCTGTCACTAAGAAAGTGATTGTCACATGGAAATCTCTCCTACAGTGACTCCTATTTTTTCGAGGGAGCAGGGTTGACTCTCACACTTTCTTATTTTATTAGTTACCCACCTCTCCCTAAAGGAAAGAGACTTTAACTGCAAATCAGACTTGCTAAATGACAAGAAGATTTATGAATCTGCTTCTCTGAGCAAAAGCCTATAAGTTTGGTCATCCAGAGAAAATGACTAAGTATATGAGTTTATCCCTTACAACAAAGGTTAATCCTATTGATCCACTGTGATGTGCTTCTTTTTAAGACCAACTCACGTGAAAACAGAAATTAAAAGCCGTGATGGAAAGAGGAAAATGAAAAAAGGCTGAAAGCTTTTGGGAAGTGACAGTAAAATAATTATTCTAGATTTTTTTCTTGATTAAAGTGCTGTTTTAATTGGGTTAAATAGTTTCTTTAGGTCTTCAACAGTTTTGGTATCCAATGTATTTGAATCAGTGGGGCAGACCCAGATTGGCAGATGAAAGCTTAAATAAATTTGGGTGCTCCTTTTAACAGAAAGATTACAAAATTATAAATAGAAAAGTAGATGTGAAAGTGTACCTAGTTTTTCTGCCACTACCTACCTGCTTCTGGTAATATGCTGGGTTACAAAGGCTGGCCCAGCCCCTACAAGCCTGACTTTAATGGAAAGAGAAAAAAGCTCATGCATTGGCTTCCCTGGTAGTTCAGTGGTAAAGAATCCTCCTGCCAGTGGAGGAGACACGGGTTCGATCCCTGGTCCGGGAAGATGCCACATGCCGTGGAGCAACTAAGCCCGTGCGACACAGCTACTGAGCCCACGTGCCCCGGAGCCCACACTCTGCAGCCAGAGAAGCCACCGCTGCGAAAAGCCTTCACCCTGCAAGGAAGAGCAGCCTCCGCTCTCTACAACTAGGGAAAAGCCTACACAGCAACCAAGAGCCAGCACAGCCCCCAAATAAATAAATGCCTACATTAAAAAAAAAAGAAGAAGAAGAAGAAACCTCACGGATGCAAAAGGGAGGCATTTCTCCACACTTGGGAGCTGTACCCTTTTTAGTCAGGATTCACCTAGAAAGACAAAAGCTATTCAGGGTGGGACCCTATACTGGAGATTATGTGACCTGAAAACCTAAACAGAGTACTGGGAGGCAGCATAGTAATTAACAAGAGCAGACACCACTCTGTCCCCGGGGCAGGAGTGACAAGGGTTAAAGACACCAGAGCCCAGGGGTGCTATTCAGTTTGCTAATAGCAGAGGAAGAAGCTGCTGGTGGGAACTAAAACACATGTAGTAGTGGCCTGTGGCTGCAAAACAAATCACCCCAAACATTATGGCTTAAAACTCACGTATTATCTCACAGTCTCCATGGGTGAGGAATGCAGGCAGGGCCCTCGCAGAGTCTCCAGGCTGTGGCTCCCTCAAGTCTGTTATCTAGAGATTGGCCAGGGCTGCCATCATCTGAAGACCTGGTGTAAGCAATTGTTGGCAGGATACAGCTCCTCCCGGGCTATTGCCGGTAGGTCTCCATCTGCTTCTTGCCACACAGGGCAACTTACAACATGGCAGCTGGCTTCGTCAGAGCAAACGGGGGTGAATAAGACAGAAATCAGTCTTTTTATTCTCACCTAGTCTTGGAAGTGACATCGTGTCATTCTTGCCGTGCTCTGCCCCTTAGAAATGTCCAGCTCACACTCAAGGATAAGCACTCACACAGAAGTGGGAATGCAAGGAAGGAGGGCAACTTGGGAGGCCACAGCAGAAGCTGCCTATGTCGCAGGGAGATACAGAGCCTGCTGATGACAGCAGAGAAAGCAGAGCGGGGGAAACCATCCTAGCTCATCCTTTCTCTCACCTTCTCATCTTCCATGGGCCTGCAACAGACAGGAGAGTCATGGAAATGCAGTTCTGAGCGCTACATAGGGCTGAGCAGGGCAAGGGCAGGAGTGGGTCTCAGAGCAGATCGGCTACCGGCTGGAATAGTATCCGTTCATATTTTCTGAAGTAATTGGACACATAGTTTATCTTTTAAAAAAATTGTTTATGTATTTATTTTTGGCTGCTCTGAGTCTTTATTGCTGTGCATGGGCGTTCTCTAGTTGCAGTGAGCATCTGCTAGAGTTACCCTTCATTGTGGTACCCACGCCTTGCACTGTGCAGGCCTCTCCTGCTGTGGTGCCCAGGCGTCTCACCATGCTGGCTTCTCCTGCTACAGTGCCCAGGCTCTAGAGGGCAGGCTCAGCAGTTCTGGTGCACAGGCTTAGATGCCCTACGGCATACACGATCTTCCTGGACCAGGGATCAAACCCATGTCCCCTGCATTGACAGGCGGATTCTTAACCCTGAACCATCAGGAAAGTCCCCAGTTTATCTTAAAGAGGACTGTTTAATGATAAATGTGGCTCTTTCTGAAACCAAAGGGTATTATTTTCCCTCTCTTGTAAGGTGCCCCTATGCTGTATTACAACCCTTCTAGTGATCAAAGATTCCCCCAACACCCACACATGCATATACACACAACCTTCAATTTGTGTGTGTAATAATCCTCACAATGGGTTATTCTTACCTGTTTGGGAGCAGGCAAGACATACACCTGTACAGCTGTACAGCTGTACCTCAGAGAGGACAACTTTAACTAAATACGAAACAGCTTTGACTCCCCAAACTGCATTTGATCATCAAGACAAGTCTTAGGATATCTGATTGATACCTTTCACAGAAACAGGTGAATTGGTAAAGAAAATGTACACTCAGTTGCTTCAGTCATGTCCAACTCTTTGTGATGCTATGGACTGCAGCCTATTAGGTTCCTCTGTCCATGGGATTCTCCAGGCAAGAAAACTGGAGTGGATTGCCATGCCCTCCTCCAAAGGATCTTCCTGACTCAGGGATCAAACCAGCATCTCCTATACCTGCAGGGGAACTCTTTACCCACTGAGCCATCTGGGAATCCTCAATATATGTAAACACACACACACACACATACATAATGAAATACTAAAGAATGAATTTATGGCATTTGCAGCAACATAGATGTACTTGGAGGGCATTATGCTGAGTGAAATAAGTCAGATACTTATTCTGACTTATTCTGAGAAAGAAAAATACTGTGATATCAATTCACATGTGGACTATAAAAAAATACAACAAACTAGTGACTGTAACAAAAGAGGGAGCACTCACAGATAGAGATGACAAACTAGTGGTTACAGGTGGGGAGAAGAAAGGAGGGAGAGGAAACACAGGGTAGGGGATTAAAATATAACAAATTATTAGTTATAAAATAAGCTACAAATATATGGGCTTCCCTCATGGCTCAGTGGTAAAGAATCCACCTGCCAATGCAGGAGACACAGTTTTGATCCCTGGGTCAGGAAGATCCCCGGAGAAGGAAATGGCAATCCACTCCAGTGTCCTTACCTGGAAAATCCCACAGACTTACTGTCCATGGGGTTGCAAAGAGTAGGACATGACTTAGCCACTAAACAACAAAGTAACAAGGATACCCTGTATAAAACAAAGAATTAAACAATAACAATAAATGGAGTATTACCTTAAAAATTGTGAATCGCTGTATTGCACACCTGTGACTTACATAATATTATACATCAAGTATCAATTCGGTCGCTCAGTCATGTCCATACATCAAGTATCAGTTCAGTCACTCAGTCTTGTCTGACTCTGCAACCCCATGGACTGCAGCACACCAGACTTCCCTGTCTTTCAGCAACTCCCAGGGCTTGCTCAAACTCATGTCCACTGAGTCAGTGATGTCATCCAACCATCTCATCCTCTGTCTTCCCCTTCTCCTTCCACCTTCAAGCTTTCCCAAAATGAGAGTCTTTTCCAATAAGTCAGCTCTTCACATCAGGTGGCCAAAGTATTGGAGTTTTAGCTTCAGCATCAGTCCTTCCAATGAACACCCAGGACTGATCTACTTTAGGATGGACTGGTTGAATCTCCTTGCAGTTCAAGAGACTCTCAAGAGTCTTCTCCAACACCACAGTTCAAAAGCATCAATTCTTCGGTGCTCAGATTTCTTTATAGTTCAGCTCTCACATCCATACATGACCACTGGAAAAACCATAGCCTTGACTAGATGGACCTTTGTTGACAAAGTAATGTCTCTGCTTTTTAATATGCTGTCTAGGCTGTTTATAGCTTTTCTTCCAAGGAGCAAGCGTTTTTAATTTCATGGCTACAGTCACCATCTGCAGTGATTTTGGAGCCCCCCAAAATAAAGTCTGTCACTGTTTCCATTGTTTCTCTATCTATTTGCCATGATGTAATGGGACAAGAGGCCATTATCTTAGTTTTCTGAGTGTTGAGTTTTAAGCCAACTTTTTCACTCTCCTCTTTCATTTTCATCAAGTCTCTTTAGTTCTTCTTCACTTTCTGCCATAAGGGTGGTGTCATCTGCATATCTGAGGTTATTGATATTTCACCCAGCAATCTTGATTCCAGCTTGTACTTCTTCCAGCCCAGTGTTTCTCATGATGTACTCTGCATATAAGTTAAACTAGCAGGGTGACAATATACAGCCTTGACGTACTCCTTTTCCTATTTGGAACCAATCTGTTGTTCCATGTCCAGTTCTAACTGTTGCTTCCTGAACTGCAGACAGATTTCTCAGGAGGCAGGTAAGGAGGTCTGGTATTCCCATCTCTTTAAGAATTTTCCACAGTTCATTGTCACCCACACAGTCAAAGGCTTTGGCATAGTCAATAAAGCAGAAGTAGATGTTTTCCTGGAACTCTCTTGCTTTTTTAATGATCCAGCGGATGTTGACAATTTGATCTCTGGTTCCTCTGCCTTTTCTAAACCCAGCTTGAACATCTGGAAGTTCATGGTTCATGCCTGGCTTGGAGAATTTTGAGCATTACTTTGCTAGCATGTGAGATGAGTGCAATTGTGTGGTAGTTTGAGCATTCTTTGGCATTGCCTTTCTTTGGGATTGGAATGAAAACTGATATTTTTCAGTCCTGTGGCCACTGCTGAGTTTTCCATATTTGCTGGCATATTGAGTGCAGCATTTTAACAACATCATCTTTCAGGATTTGAAATAGCTCAAATGGAATTCTATCACCTCCACTAGCCTTATTCATAGTGATGCTTCCTAAGGCCCACTTGACTTCACATTCAAGGATATCTGGCTCTAGGTGAGTGATCACACCATCGTGATTATCTGGGCTGTGAAGATCTTTTTGGTACAGTTCTTCTGTGTATCTTTGCCGCCTCTTCTTAATATCTTCTGCCTCTGTCAGGTCCACACCATTTCTGTCCTTTATTGAGCCCATCTTTGCATGTAATGTTCCTTGGTATCTCTAATTTTCTTGAAGAGATCTCTAGTCTTTCCCATTCTATTGTTTTCCTCTATATCATTGCAAAGAAGAGAAGCCAAAGGCAAAGTAGAAAAGGAAAGATATACATATTTGTATGCAGATTTCCAAAGAATAGCAAGGAAAGATAAGAAAGCCTTCCTCAGTAATCAATACAAAGAAATACATCAAAATACCGTCAATTTAAAAAATACCTCACTGAGAAAGTGGGGAGTCTGTGAAGCCACTGCGACTTCTTTTGTTCAAAACCTTTGGCAGGACTTTTGCAATAAATCAATACTCTGATATTTACTTAATTCCTCTTGTCTATAATACAAATATTGTTGTTTAGTCACTAAGTCATATCCAGTTCTTTGTGACCCTATAGATAAAGTCACCAGACTCCTCTATCCATGGAATTTCCCAAGCAAGACTACTGGAGTGGGTTGCCAGTTCCTTCTCCAGGCGACCTTCTGATCCAGGGACTGAACCCATGTGTCCTGCTTGGCAGGCAGATTCTTTACCGCCGAGCCACCTGGGAACCCCATAATGTAAATGGCAAATTATTAATCTCTAGATTGCAACTATGAAAGTAATAGTAAGCAAGGACCATGTGATGTTCTGAGGCACCTTTCAGCAGGTTGCATTTTTCCAAAGGCAGCTATAGCAACACCTTTCACTCCTCATGCTCTAGGCACTCGCCGTGTCCCTATCAAGCCGTGTTCACATCCACTCCCCTTGAGCCCGGGCAAGTGCCCTTAACTGCCTCAACCAACGGAGAGTGGTGGTAGTGACTCTGTGACACCCAAGGCTAGACCATAAAGCTGTTGTGTGTGTGCACCTTGTTCTTGCTTTACGCTCACTCTTGGAATCCAGCCACCGCATTGTAAGGAAGCCCAGACAGCTGCAGAGAGGTCCACAGGGAGGGAAACGGGGGCCTCTGATTCCAAACCAAACGTTGCCCAGCCAACAGCCAAGACCGAGACGTGGAGCCAAGACCAACCACAAGCCACATGAGTGCGCCACCTTCAAATGTATTCTCCAGTCTCCTGCTGAGCCTTTCTAGCTGACACCACTTGGAACGGAAACAAACCATCCACTCTGAGCCCTGTCCAAATTAGAGATTTGTGAGCAACATGAATGGTGTTGTTGCTGCGTAAGCCTCTCGGCTTTGAGGTGGCTTGTTACACAGCAATAGAAAACCTGAGCACAGCTTTTGGGGAATTCCTCCAAAGCTGAGGTAGAGTCCATCAATTAGGAATGGGCTTGGCTGGAAGGACAGCACCCCTGACTTGACTGGCTTACATAGACCAGGATTGCTTGGCTCACATAGAGGGGAAACTGGAGGTGGAATGCTGCTGGCATCGGTTTGGAGGGTCAGCTCCATCAGAACCATCACCTCTGAAATTCTCCAGCCCTTTCCCTCACGCTTGTTGCCTCACTGTAACTGGTCCTGGCTCCAGGTGCCATGTCCGTGTATAAGGCACGATGAAACAGAAGGGAAAGAGGCCACGTTAGCCCATTTGCTGCTTTAACCTCCTCCTCGAGCTCTCTCTGCCTATGGATCTTTTTGTCCCAATTTTGTTTGCTTATTTTTAAAACTTCTTATTGAAATGTAGTTGATTTACAATGCTGTGTCTGTTTCAGGTGTATAGTAAAGCGATTCAGTTATACATAAACATATATAATTTTTATATTCTTTTCCCTTAGAAGTTATTACAAGATATTGAGTTTAGGTCCCTGTGCTATACAATAGGTCCTTGTTATTCTAGTTCATATACAGTAGTATGTATATATTAATCCTGAGTTCCTAATTCACCCACCTCTCCCCTTGGTCACCATAGCTTGTTTTCTATGTCTGTGAGTCTATTTCTGCTCATAAATAAATTCATTTGTTTCATTTTGGTGCATCTCTAGCTAGAATAGAGGCAGGAATAAGGGGCTTCTGCCTTTGCACCCTGTAGACTGTTAGTGAAAGTGTCAGTTACTCAGCTGTGACAGACTCTTTGCGACCCCATAGACTGCAGCCCACCAGGCTCCTCTGCCACGGGATTCTCCAGGCAAGAGTACTGGAGTGGGTTGTCATTTCCTTCTCCAGGGTATCTTCCCAACCCAGGCATTGAACCTGGACCTCTTGTATTACAGGCAGAGTCTTTACCATCCGAACCACCAGGGAAGCCCGGTACAGAGAAGGTGACAAAGGAGAGGGAATTGAGTTAATCTCCGGCACGTAAAGCCAAGTGTTTGGCCCAGGACTTTGCAAGCGGTCCCAGCACGAGATAAGTGAGCTGCAAGGAGGCTCCGAAAATGGAAGCCAAAATAAATGGAAAGCCAGACCAGTTTTACCACTCAAGGAAAAATACAATTTAGATTTTGTTGTTAAATATTTAATGTTTTCAAAAATTGGTAAAACTCCATATCCATTTGAGCAATATGCATTTTCCTCCAATTCTTCAACTACATCTTTGCAGATCTTTCCCAAATTTCTCTCTGCTGCCCAGCCTCTCCCTGAATTCTAATTCCCTATTTGTCAGAGTCTCAAGTTGCTTGAGACTCCCAACCACTTCCAGACTAAAGCCTCTAACTGACATCACCACCAGGTAAATCCCTCCTCATCTGTCTCCCTCATTAATGTGAAACTTTAGCCATCTTTAAGCCCTCTTACCCCCAGTGTCCTTTTTTTTTATAACTTTATTAGAGATCTTTGCTTCTCTGTCCTCTCTGTCACCAACTTAGCTTAGGTTCTACTAATTTTATCTAGAACTAATGCAATAAACCCCTTGGCTTTTTCACCTCCCCCACCTCTTTCTTGTAATTTATCCTATATTCATTTGGAATATTAGGAATGACTTTTATATGGTTTGATATAGTTTTGTAATTTCCTAGGAAGATAATGTGGGCTATATGAGTGGCTTCTCCAGCCATATCATCTGCCCTTTTGTAAATAAACACATCACTTACTCATCAAGAAGTCTCAGGCCAGGTCTTAAGGGTACAACAGTGGATTCAGCTTTCATACATCAACAACATGGATGCAGAGAGGTGACGTAATCTTACTACTGAAGGCATAAGGGCAACCAAGGGCATAAGAAAGGGAATTCTATCCTAGCTAACACATATAGATAGCATGATCTTTCACATAAAAAAAGGGAATGCCCGACTTTTCTCTAAGTTATCTTCTCCCATATTAGTGGGAGAGTCTTATTCAGACGTGCATTTATGGCTGAAGTGTCCAAAAATAACCCTTAAGTCTACTTCAGTCTGGGAACCTGGCGAACCGGTTTTACCCCATCTTCCCTCCATTTTTCAACTTGAAAGAATTGAAGAAATTTACTTGATATACAACTTTCTCAGGTTAAGTTTGAGTCCAGCTCCACCTTGCCCCTTTTCTGCTCACAAATCTCTTATGGCACCCCTTCTCCTGTCTCGACTTCTCCTCATCACCCCTCAATGACAGGCTAAGGTCTGCCCCTCCACATCCTCTCTCTCTCCATCCAGCTACCCTTGCACCTCCAAGACAGTGTGCCAGCGGTTTTCACAAACTGCTTCTTCCGTTTCAACCACATTCTTCCCTCTTAACAAAATCCAGTTCAAAAGAAGTGTGAAGTCAGGGAAGTGTTATTCATTTATCTAAATAATTTATAAGGGAATAAACCACTTCTTTCTGAGTTTTATCATCACGCCTTGCTTAAGTTTGGTACTCAGTGAATATTTGCTGGAAAAAGTTAATTTAAGGTCCTTTATCTATTAGCTATTTCCCAAACAGGTTCTAATTTACAAGATGTTTACAGTGATTGGGCTTCCCCTGTGGCTCAGCAGTAAAGAATCTGCCTGCAAAGCAGGAGACGTGGACTTGATCCCTGGGTCAGGAAGCTCCCTTGGAGAAAGGTACAACAACCCACTCCAGTGTTCTTGCCTGGAGAATTCCATGGATAAAGGGGCCTGGCGGGTTACAGTTCATGGGGTCGCAAAGAATCGGGCATGACTGAGCACCCGTGCATGTTCAGTGATCACCTGATTAACGAATTGTTCTCTGTGGTCAGCGAAGCTTCTACTGCCACTTTGTACACAGGTGTTTGTCCTGCATCACAATTCATGGTGCTTGCACTAACAAACCGCTGGCCCTTCACACATGGGTCATTCATATCTGTTTTAAAAATGAAGTGTGATTGGCCTACAACACTGTTCATTCCAGGTGCAGAATATAGTGATTTGATATTTCTGTGCCTTACAAGGTGATCACCACTCGTTCATGTACATCTCCCCACTACTGCAAACATCTGCATACTCATGCCTCTGGCACCTCCTCTAGGACTTGCCCTAATACCACAGCAGAAGTCAAGTTCTGGGAGCTTTGGAGGGAAGTCACTTACATACCCAGATGCCTCCTGCATGCAGGGCCTGTACACAGGGCTCCTCTGAGTTCCTTCCTTGGCCTTCACCTGTTCCATGACTGAAGCAGATTCACTAGCCAGTTCCTAAAGTGAGTACAACCCCCACATTAATCCAACTTATTCCGCTCTGGTTTTCAGCTAGGCGCAGTGGCAGTTTCAGCTTATTTGTGGTTTGAGATATAGGAGATGCCAACCTTCACTCTCTGCAGCTCCTCTGCCGTGTATCAGCAGCTCGCAGAAGACTCCAGCTTCTCCCTATTTTGAAGCATGATCTTCCATTTCAATCTTCTTAAGGAATTCTCTACTTTTAAATTTGCTTGCAAATCCATGAGGTCTCCAGGC
The DNA here is from genome assembly GCA_007570785.1 of Antilocapra americana. Lineage (NCBI taxonomy): Eukaryota > Metazoa > Chordata > Mammalia > Artiodactyla > Antilocapridae > Antilocapra > Antilocapra americana. The sequence continues at coordinate 19,884,510 of ML663567.1, read as the reverse complement.
TCTATCCTATATGAGGTCCATGTATTTACACTGCATCCTCTTGAGATTTTTATACTGTCTTGGGTCCTCATAATTTAGAAAAGTTTTCCAAGCCCAGAGGAGGTAATATTGGAACACAAAGGCTGCCAGCTTACCATGTTAAAAGTACTTTACCTACAGCTAAATACAGAAGAACATCCCTTGCATGCTCTCTAAAAAGATGGCAATCTTTCCTCCTCATAAGGATACAGAGCAGATAAAACTAAAAGACAATACCAGGTAATGGAGGAAAACTTACTCATCCTTTTTCTGCCTCTGCTTCTGTTTTGCATCTAGAGAATTCTAGTAGCCACTTCCCTGAAAGGCACTGCTAAAGACTACAAGGTTGATTTTACTTGTATCATTGACTCATTCCCATTTGGTGTGTATTAAACATTATTGGTATGAATCAGTTACACAACATGGTCTCTGCAATAGTTCATGAATGTGTTTCTCATTATACTTTGTTTTGTTTTGTGCTTTTTTTAAAGCATTTTTTCAGGCTTTTATAATTACTATAACTCAGATATTAAATGTCGTAATGTCAGAACACTACCAGCAGAAAATTAAATAATGTTGAGATTTTCCAGACGCAGACGTCTTTTATAATCAGGAAACATCTAAATGTTGTATGTTTGTATTTTATCCTTCTGATGTTGATTTCATCTTATTCCTAATCCTATGTTCTATTTGTTTGATACCTAAGGCTCTCCAGGGTTTTCCAGGTGGCTCAGCGGTAAAGAATCCCCTTGCTAATGCAGGAGATACAGATTCAACCCCTGGGTCAGGAAGATCCCCTGGAGGAAGAAATGGCAACCCACTCCAGTACTCTTGCCTGAGAAATCCCATGAACAGAGGAGCCTGGAGGGCTATAGTCCATGGGGTCACAAAAGAGTTGGATACAACTTAGTGACTAAACAACAACAAGGCTTCCCAGCACTTCCTTCTCATAGCAGCGATGAGCTCAGTGTTGGCTGTATTAAAGCCAAATGCCCGGTGAGAACGCGGTCATAATTTGGTGAATGAAGAAAGGGGTGACTGACTCAAAACAAAAGCAACAGCATTAACACAAAAGCAAAGGCTGAGTCTGTGTGTAGTTTTGGTCATATGAACTAAAACATCAGGTCGCACGAGGTTTACTTTTTAAGTTCTATCTGATAATGATTCGAGGCAATCATGATCAGCTGCCAAAGCTCACACAGTAGACGTAGGAGTTGGGTCTGCTATGCAGAAATGTTTCAAACTCAAAAGCAGAAAGCATAAGCACACTTTTAGAGTGAGAATGCTCCTCTGATGCTCTTTGCCTTTTCCAGTCGAAGAAACTAAGACCCCGAGCAATGACATGATTTGTTCAGAAGCACACATGATTTGTTCAGAAGCAAGGTCATGGAACCTAGGCTCTCGACTTCCCTGGCAGTCTTTAACCCATAAAGCTTCTCTCCACCCCCAGCCCATCTGCTGACTCTGGGCATGGCATCTGTATTCGACCCAGCTTCTCAAAGCACATCAACTGTGAGCCAATTGGATATAAGTACAAAGAGAACAGAAAACTCTCTTTTCCCAGGCAGCTGGAAAGTTTCACTTGGCATTTATTTTTAGCATCTTGTGTGTGCTGGGGAGCAACCATGGCAACAGAGGCACCTGGGAGGACCTGCAGGAGACGGGCACAGGGACAGGTGAGGAGCACCAGGGAGAGGCCGTCTCATGTCCGTGGGAAAGTGTGGGCAAGCTGGACCTGTCCCTGTCACCAGCAAGCTGTCACTAGGAGAGAATAAACTCGGAAGCAGCAGACTCGCCTCCATGTGGGCTGTCAGTGACTGATGAGATCATCTTTGTACAACTGTCTTCCCCTCCCTTCCTTTCCTCCTCCCCCCGCAGCACCAATACAATGTGTAAATAAAGCCAAACAAGTCGGTCTGACTTGGAGATCTGATGTCTCATGTTTTGTTAAGTCCAGCCCTTTGTGAAACTTCAACACGCGTAGCCCTGGAGGGAAATGACTCCTAGGCTTCCACTGATGAGTGGCTTCATCACTTCAGCAAGGATGAGGTCAAAAGCTCCCAGCCACGCTCCCCAGGACGCATCAGCCCCAGAGATGCCAACTACCAGAGACCCATGGTACCTGGAGAAAATCCCTCTCAGATTGACTTCACTCAGGGCTCTTTCCCCATGCCAAACTCTTCCATTTACTTCTGGGGAAAGGATGGAGCCCATTCTTTCCAGTTCCTGAATTTCTCTGTCTAGTTCTCCAACTCCGGGGGACCCAGTGAGTGATTTATGCTAGGTCACGGTGTGTGTGCTTAGGGTGTTTGTAAATTGACCTGCTCATCTGGCCCACCACCATGCCCTTCCTTCCCCGACTTTTGGTGAAAATCTGACTCTCTCCCTTATGCGTGATGGAGTAAAACCTGCACTGAACGAATCCAGTGTACATCTTTGATGAGACGTCTGGTCCAAAGACACGAGACATTTGTCAGCTCAGTCTTGGCCACTTACTATTTCTCTATCTCTGCTATACCAGCAAAGTAACTCAGTTATATACATACATATATACATATATATATGTATATATGTATGTATATAAATACATACATATGTGTATATATATATGTATATCTCTGTTTGTGGGGGGGGGTGCATGTGTATACATATAGTTTTCAAATATCTTTTCTGTAACAATTTACCCCAGATTGGCTATAGTTCCCTGTGTTATACGGTAGGACCTTGTTTATCCATTCTAAATGTAATATGCATCTACTAACCTCAAACTCCCACTCTATAGCTCTCCCCCCACCACACACACACCTCAGCAACCACAAGTCTGTTCGTAATTCTGTGAGTCTGTTTCTGTTTTGTAAATAAACTCATTTGTGCCATATTTTAGACTCCACATTTTAGTGACATCGTATGGTATTTGCCTTTCTCTTTCTAACTTGCTTCATTCAGTATGATACTTCCTATTTGCATCCTTGGTGCTGCACATGGCATTATTTCATTTTTTCTATGGCTGAGTAGTATTCCATTATACATATATGTACCACATTTTCTTTATCGATTCATCTGTCAACGGACACTTAGGTTGTTTTCATACCTTGGCTATTGTGAATAGTACTTCTATGAGCATAGGAGTGCTTGTATCTTTTTCAGTTATAGAGTGAGATTGTTTGATTACAACCCAGTCAAAAATTCAGCAGAAGACTCAATAGACATTTCTCCAAAGAAGACATACAGATGGCCAGTGGACATGTGAAAAGATGCTCAACATCACTAATTATTGGAGAAATGCCAATCAAAACTACAATGAGGTACCACTTCATGCCAATCAGAATTTCATGATGACTTTATAAAAGGCTTGAATGTTCAAAATAAAATTGGTTTCTTGCCAAAGAATATATACAGATGAGATGTACTGCATTAAATGCGTGTCTGAACATTATCTTGAACATGATAGTGACTGATAAAATGTTTTTCATGAGAATAGATTCCATAATTTTAGGCACATTTCAGTAAAATACCAAGTTTCACAGTAATATCACTGCTCTGGGTTAAGCTCATACACAGTCCTGTCATTCTCTCATATTCAACACTGAGGACAGTGTTGCTCACAAGGAGGTATTCATAAATAATAAATAGAGCAGGAAAAGAAATCCATCATTGTGGTCACGTGACTGGAAAGACCTCTATTGATCTTCGCTTCCCCACAAAACCGCATAAATATGTAATAGTGGTATTGAGCCAACTCCCTCCAAGGAAATGAACTGTGACATTACTCAAGAGATTTGCATGTTACTATGGAACAAAATCCTAAAGATAAAATAAGGAGACAGTCTCTTATTTGACCCCAAACCGAGGAAGACTGGAGGAAGCTGTTCAATTGATTTCTACTTTCCTTTCCTAACAAAGTCTATGAAGCATGATAGATTCCCAGAATTGGAAAACATCCAAAAAGGCATATTCATTGTTGGTGGCTTTTTTTCCCCCCGTAAATTTCCAACCACAATGTACCACACCAGGATGAGTCAACCTCCAATTTTAACTTCCTAGGCAGCTGTGTACTCACTAGGGGCCAAGCCCAGATCCAGGGTAAAGGATGGTCCTAGAAGAGAACAGTGCAAAGAAGCCGCTGTGAGCTTAGGAACTGGAGCCCACCTCTGTGGACAGTCATCCCCCAGAACTGCCAGTACAGTCTTCCCTCCGTATTCGAGAGGGAGTGGTTCTAAGACTCGCACCCCATCTCTTGTCTTGGGAATACCAAAATCAGAGGATACTCAAGTCTCTACATAAATGGCACAGTGTTTGCAGTTAACCCATGAACATCCTCCCATACACTTTAAATCACCTCTAGATCACTTATAATGCCTAACACAAAGTAAATGCTTCGTAAATAGTTGCCAGTGCCTAGCAAATTCAAGTTTTGCTTTTTAGAACTTCCTGGATTTTTTTTCCCCAACATTCTCCATCCATGGTTGGTTGAATTTATGGATGCAGAATCCGTGGATAGAGAAAGCCAATCATATCATCATTCACAGTGGTCACTTTCCAGGCACAAATAAGGGCTAGCAGCAAAATATAAGCATTCAGAAAGGTTTTATATCAAAACTTCCCAGATGGTCCTGTGGCTAAGTCTTCGAGCTCCCAGTACAGGGGGTCTGGGTTTGATCTCTGATCAGGGATCTAGAGCCTACATGCCACAACTAAAGATCCCAAGTGCTGCAAGTAAGCCCCAGTGCAGTCAAAATAAAGAATTTTTTTTTTTAAAGAAAGATTTTATAATAGGATGAATTATGCAAGGTCTGATTTTAAGCAAGCAGCCTATTGTCAATTTAGAATATTTGCAGTATGTGTATTACAAAGGAAAGCTGTGGATGGAAAATTGATTCCCCTGCACACCGGAGATAAGGAAATGGCCATCATATAATCTTTCCTTAAATGTAACAAGACGGCATTTCAAGTTGGGCCACTCTCTCTGCCAAAAGCAAAAACTTCCTTTTCAACTGATATATTCCCAAAATAGATGATAGAAAACTTTGAATTCTCCAGAAACTAATTGTGGAGATAATTTTTAAAACTGTTTGAATATCTTCCCATCAATTCCAAGTAAACAAATAGGCTATGGCAATGTTGGTACAGCCATGTGGGACGCAAGGCCTGCTTAACATCTTGAGGCCACAGAGTTTGGAGAGAACCTGGATCACTAAAGTTTGGAAATGGAGGAAAATACTTAAAAAAACAAAACCGTGATACAGTTTGAGAGGGTAAATACACCCCTAGGTATGGTATAGGTACTACACATCTCATTCCTGAATGTCCTCCAAGAATAGAAAATATGATTGTGCCAATAAAAGATTGGGCTGGAGAACAAATAAGCAGAAATACATAGCATATTTCTAAAGCCAACATTCCATTAGCACTTCTGCTGAACCAGAAGGCTACCCACTTGCTCATGCTTATCTCACTCCCTGCCTTAGAGAGAGGAACCAATGGATGCAATTTCTCCCTTGAAATATACCACAGTTTATATCTTCTTTGCGTGGACTTATAAAAAGAGAAAGAGACACAGATATTTTCATATAACGGTAGGCAACTTGACACAGTGGAAAATGCATGGGACCTGCACTCAGTAAACTGGGATTCAAGGATAAATAAGAAACTTAATCTCTCTGAGACTTGGTGTCCACATTTATACCTAGAGACTAATAACCCCTATACAATGGAGATGTCTTGAGGATTCAAGGTTCTAAGGCCTGTGAAAATAATATGCAAGTATTGCTCTAAAAAAGGACTATGGAAAACCATCTAAGCCACCCTTCCAACAACTCTCAGCAGAATCACATTGCAGTTTTCATGGACTGAGTTAACCAGGTTCAGAAAAGGAGCTGAAATAGAAAGTTTTTGGTAACGTTCCAAATATGTGCTGTTCAACTCCTTCACATCGTAACTTGTCTCTATTCTTTGCTTCTCATCTAAAGACAGGAAAGTCACCATGTAATTTATGGCCTCTATTTTCATGAAGCTTGTGGAGTCACTCCTTAACCATTTTAGAGACAGAATGCCATCAAAACTCAGTCTCTAAAATCATGCCTGTAGCTATGTGTCGGCCCCCTCCAATTTCTCTAGCTCATTTCCTCCTGGGCCTAGGATTCCACGAGTGGGAATTCAGTTCCTGTCCAGCTGTACCACTTCTTGTTTCCCACTTGTGATCCTCTCAGCCTTCTTACACTACTGACAGAGTATCAGCTCCTTATCTATTTTAGCCTCTTCATATTTTCCTGCCATCAACACAGATATGCATTTTCCTCTGTCCCTGTACTTTTCTCAGTTCACGTTGCAAATTTGCCAAGCACACACTGAGTCCCTATAGTCCAAGGCCTCTGCCCATCTAAGTGTTAACTAGAAAATGGATGAAAGGTGGTCTGATCCAGTGTTCAGGGGTTGTACCCAACAGCCTGGGACACAGTTGTTATGCAATTTTAAGTTAGCATTGTCATCTTGAAAAATCACTTTTGTAAATGAATTTCTCATCATGTGTAGGGTCACATAATAGCTATGTAACTTAGCTCATGTAGTCCTACTATTTAGTATAGTACATAGTTCAGAATAAAAGTCTGTGTTTAAAATAAAATACCTGTGGTTTTCCCTGGTTCTCTCTCTGGCTTATTATTGTCAGAGAAAAGGATTTGATTAGCCGGACCAAGTTCGTGCTTCAGAAAACTGTGTTTGGTGCTTAACCAGGACTTTTGTCTTCTTTAAGGCAATTTCAAAGGGAGTTTTTCTGGGATGTAAGTCAAGTAGTTAATACATATTGAGTAGAACTCCAGGAGATATTGAAGGACGGGGAAGCCTGGCGTGCAGCAGTTCATGGGGTCGCAAAGAGTCGAACACGACTTAGCGACTGAACAGAAACAATTAAGTAGAATAGATTCAATACTGACTTTTTAAAAGTTAAAATAGAGTTGTTTTGCAATGTCATATTAGTTTCAGGTATACAGCAAAGTGATTCAGATATAAAATATATATGTATATTATATATATATACACATATATATTTCCAGAGTCTTTTCTCTTATAAGTTATTACAAAATACTGAGTATAGTTCCCTGTGCTATGTAGTATGGCCTTGTTAGTTATCTATTTTTAATAAAGTAATGTGTTTACATTAATCTCAAACTCTTAATTTATCCCTCCCCTACTCTTTTGCTTTGAGTTGACCCTTTGCTCACTTTCAGAGAGGAGAATGACTTACTTAGGCACAAAGAGACATCCCCCCATAACTGAACTGAGCAATAGGCTTATAACTATAGCTCCTTATGATGAGAGCAGGGGAAATGTATCCTTTCTCCATTTTGTCTCCAATATCTAACCACTACAACCTTGTTAACAAATGAAATAAAATTTGATTTATTAATTCAGTGAAAACCACATGCTTTGAATGAAAAGCAGAAAAATGGCTTCACTTAACACAGGGGAGATGTTTCAGATCAGCTGCTGGCTCAGCGAGTCAGCTTTCCTCTGTGGTAACTGATGACTTTTACAGGCTTCTACATCAACTTGACAATAATTGCAGAGCTAACAGTCCAGCTTATTTGGGGGAGAACTACTAAGTGACATGAGATTTCCCACTCAGGTCTAAGCTTTTGATCCCACACTTTGAAACACAGAAGAAGAATGTAAATCTCCACACTGAAGTTTACAGCCATCATCCAAGCTAGTCCCAGAAAGTACTGCGATTTGGCAAAGAAGGCATACAAAAACTCTGTTCACCAAATTTTGGCGAATCTTTTACCCCATTCATTTCTTCTTCCCTCCAAAAAGCTTCTTATAATCCACACTTAAATATTCTACATATCTAGGGAGATACTTTCCCCCATTATTTCCATATATTTCCTCTATGATGATTGACTCTTTTTCAAAATGAACACAAAAATCATGTTTTCCCTCCACATTTAAGATTCATTCTAAACACCAGAGCCTTTAGACCAGAGATTCTTGCTGAAGTAGCAGATTTTATTTTTAATACAAAGCATTGCATGTATGAAGCAAGTCAATAAAGAAGAAATTTCTATAAAATATTCTCTTGCTGTGTCGCTCATAGGTCTGTGATTTAAATAATATTCAGGAGGCTGAAAGGTAACGTTCTCTTTGTGAGCAAATAAACTGAGACATTGAAAGCTAAAGTCACCTGTCTTAAATCAACCCATTCAATAACTAGTGAACATTAAATGAACAAAGGAATATGAGCGTTACAAAGAAACTGTCTGATACAGTTTCTAACCCCCTCAATTTGTATTTCTGTCAAGAACAGCAAAGCTAGCATGCATGAATAACAAGGAAAAGAAGCAGAGGATCCATTCCTATGGCAGAGAATGAAAGTGAGGTTAGATACCACATGTGGAAGAGGGATGGGAAAATTTAAATGAGCTCTATGATTCTGTGACTCCATTAGAGGATTTAGAGGATTCAGTCACAATGGGTCAAATCCTGTGGGTAGAACTTGAGACAAAGCTCAACATCTAATGCCTACAGTCATCCCTGGTGGTCCAGTGCTTAAGAATCCACCTTCCAATGCAAGGAACATGAGTTCGATCCCACATGCCACAGGGATCGTGCAGCACGTAGAGAGGCTATGTGCTCTGGAGCCCAGGAAAGTGTTCACCACTGGGTCATGTCCGAGTCTCTGTGACCCCAAGGAGGGCTCCTTTGCCTGTGGAATTCTCCAGGCAAGCATGCTGGACTGGGTTGCCATGCCCTCCTCCAGGGGATCTTCCTGTCCCAGGATGGAACCTGGGTCTCCTGCATTGCAGGCAGATTCTTTACTGTCTGAGCCACCAGGGGAAGCCCTGCTCTGCAACCAAAGAAGCCACCATGCAGCAACTAGAGAAAGCCCACTCGCTGCAGCAAAGACTCGGAGCAGCCACAACATAAAAAGGAAAAAATGGAACATACATGTATTCTATGTGTATATATATAAACACATACATAAAGGATGTGATGCCTGTCTGTCCATTCCTATACACTACAGAAACCCTGATTCTGTGCAGTCAAGTTCATACCTACTACTTGGACTTCAGGAAGGGAGTTATGGGAATCATGACCTCATGTGTCCAGGGAGGCAGGGCATATGGCCTAGAGCCCAAGCCTGTCTGAAGAAGGTGGTGTCTTCCTTCCTTCTGCTGGTGGAGGCTGTGTTGCCTAATGCCACCAGAACTCTTCATTTTTAAAAACAGCTGTAAGTGCAGACTGAGATGTGAAGCCTTATCATTTAAATGATCATATGTGAAATGAATCGCCAGCCCAGGTTTGATGCATGATACAGGGTGCTCAGGGCTGATACACCAGGATGACCCAGAGGGATGGAATCGGGAGGGAGGTGGGAGGGGGGTTCTGGAAGGGGAACACCTGTATACCCATGGCGGATTCATGTCAATGTATGGCAAAACCAACACGATAATGTAAAGGAAAAAAAATAATAAATAAATAAAAATTAAGTTTTAACTGTCGTTTTGTGACTTTGAGACCTCTGCTTTGCATAGTCTCAGCATTTTTTGGTGACATATGGTAGACTGAGCTCTCAGACGGTGAGCAAAGGTGGTTTAGTAACCAGTAATGTCTCAGACTGTAAGCCGTTATCTCCTGGACCATTGCATTGATATAAGCTCATTAATAATTGATTGTAAAGGGATTGTCTACCTGACTCGACTCTACTTCTCAAGTATCCTAAGGGGTTTCTGTGGTGCAACTACTATTGAGTTGAAGAATATTTTAAATAACCAAACTGCTGCTTGGTCAATAGCTGTTATTCATTATAATAGACAGAACCACCTAATATAGGAATGACCTCAAGTCAGAGATATTTACCTTCCTAAACTCAGGCACAAGCAATGTCATATTACATTAATAATAGCAGAAGAGAGGATGGCCCCCGCCCTCTCCCACTGTAGCGTAAGATACTCAAGGGAGAAACCCGAGCTTTGAAGCAGTCTATGTAGAACCTATTTGCAGAGCGGGAACAGACACACAGACACAGAGGATGGACGTGTGGACACAGTGGGGAAGGGGAGGGAGGGACGCACGGAGAGCATAGCATTGACGTATATACACTGCTGTGTGTAAGCTAGCGGGTGGGAACCTAGCATCTACTCAGACGGCATGTGATGTGCACAGAGAGCTCAGCTCAGCGCTCTGTGATGACCTAGAGGGGTGGAACGGGGGTAAGGTGGAGGGAGGCTCCAGAGGGAGGGGATGTGTGTGTATGTACAGCTGATCCACCTTGTCGTGCAGCAGAAACTAACACAGCATCGCAAAGCAATTATACTCCAATAAAGACAAGGGACTTAACATGCCACTTGAAAACTGGTTATTGTTGGGCTGCAATATCCAACACGATTGACTGGAGCTCCTTGTAATGAGTGCGTGTGTCCCCAGTCATGTCTGGCTCTTTTGTAACCCCATGGACTATATCGCTTTTTCCAGGCAAATATACTGGAGTGGGTTGCCATTTCCTTCTCCAGGGTGTCTTTCTGACCCAGGGATCCAACCGGAGTCCCTTTTGCATCTCCTGCATTGACAGACAGATTCTTTACCACGAGCACCACCTGGGAAGCCCTGGTCATGAATAACCCTTTCCATTTCTGTGTGCCTTTGCACTAATGCTTGGGAAGATAATCAAGGACCTCTATCAGCTGTGCCATGCTATTTGTCAGGGTGCAAGGGGAAGCTTCCCAACGCACCGAACATGAAGCACATCTGACATGAGGCTGGTGGACACAGAGCAGGTTTATCAGATACCTGTTAAAGGCATGTTCTGAACGGCAGCCTAGGAATTAGCTCTCCTGCTGCTCAGTCTCCTTCAGATGCAGAAGTTGGCCACCCAACGGCTAATTGAAAACTCATTGAGTATATGATTTATGTTAGGGGAAGGGAGACTGGGGCAAAGGGTCATTAAAGAAAAGAATAATTGAGCCCAAGTGCAGCAAGATTGGGGGAGATGTCAATTATCTCATTTTGTCCCTTTCTTCTGGAAGGGCCTATTACTACCACATAATTTATGGGCCTGGAGAGAGCCATAAAACTGTGGAGAAGAGGAAACAGAAGAAGCCAGGCTATTAAAACAAGGTGAGGTAGGGCTTGTAGATTCTTATCCTTTATTTTTGAAAGAGCTCACTGAAACCTAAATACAGGGTAGAAAAAAAAAAAGATGATTAGTTTTAAAGACTGCTCTGTCTTCTTCACATGAATTTTTACCTATAAAGAAAACACAACTCCATCATTAAAGCCTTCTTTTTTCTTTACTGGATTTTATATTCAGCTGTTTTCATATCTTTGACAGTAGGTTTGCAAGAGTCTAACATATATTTTTATTGATAGTAAGGCCCAGAGAAAGGATATTAGTTACATAGACCTGGAAAAAATAAGCAAAAGATGAAATCTGTGTTAATTTTTCCCTTATCCAAGCGATTGCGTTAGGAAAAAGTCTTTTGTAAACACATACCCCGACTTTCCAAGCCATCTCCCCATGAAGCATATGTGGGTAGGAGGGAAGGCAGGCGTGCATCCACAGTACATGAAGCCAGGGAACAAACACCAAATTGTGTCCAAGACAGAGTGTCGACAGTCAGTGCTAGCGGAGCGCCCCAAATGAGGCACAAACAAGCAAGGGTGTGTGCAGGCTTGGAAAAACTAGAGCACGGGGTCAAAGGGTTGGCGGTAAACTGAGGACGGAGGCCGGGGCTTCTGCATGGGGCAGGTGGGTACAGAGGGGCCACGTGTGATGCCCGAGACCACTGACCAGTCCGCTTGCGGCCAGTGATCCATAGAAAGGAAACAGGGTGGAAGCCTTCTGCTTGGAAGGCTCTCGTCTTCTACTAGCCTATAGTGTGCCTCCCATAACGAAAGGCCTGCTCTGAATACATTCCCTCTGCGAGGGCTTTTCTCATTAGCTCTCTTCCATCTTGTCTGAGTATTCCTTCTTTGTCTCCTCAAGATCAATATATCTAGTACGTATCCCCCACATTTTTGCTCAATGTTTATCTGAGCAAGTATGAGTTAACTATTGAACATAGATATTCTTAGAAATACTGTAGCTTTTTCCATATTGTCTTATCTTTATCCAAAGATAAGCATTTGTAAAACCCATCTTTCTAAACAAAAGCATAGTAAAACTCAAAAGTAAATAAGTACACTGTATTTCTCATTTCTAGAACATATTTAGTTTCATTCTATTAGTTTTATTTCCTTCGTGTATTATTATGTTTCCAAGCAGCAGACTCTCTCATGTAAGCTAGATACTAAATTACTTGTCTTTTTCCTTGCGCAATTAGGGGAATATTTGTCCTGGTTTAGTCTGTAGACTTGCTATATGGGCCTATGTAAATATATATAGTGACTTTTCTGAGAGTTATGAAAGTGTGGCTGATCCTTAAGAAAAATTCAAAGTAGCATAAAGTTACCTTTTAAATAAGCAAATATATACTTATCTGCTAGATTATAAACCCCCCTCAGAACAATTAAAGAAACATTTTATGTATTTTATATACCCAGAATCTAATAAGATTCTAATTACAAAAATAAATTATGTAATAAATTAATGCACATTTATGGTGGTTCAGATGGTAAAGAATCTGCCTGCAAGGCGAGAGACTCAGGTTCCATCCCCGGATTGGGAAGATCCTCTGGCAAAGGGAATGGCTACCCATTCCAGTATTCTTGCCTGGAGAATCCCCATGGACAGAGGAGCCTGATGGGCTACAGTCCATGGGGTCACAAAGAGTCAGACACAACTGAGCAACTAACACTTTCACTTTTTCATTGATGAATGCATTAGATATGAGACTTTGTTCCTGCATGTGTGTCTGTGTGTGTATACATCTCCACATTTTGGCCTCCTTTTCTGAATTCCTTGCTCTCCAGACAGTAGGACTACTCATTGTCACCTATAATCCTATGCTTTCACTGCCTTGTCCATTTATTTGTCATTTAGTATTTCTTTAGTCAATCAGTTGTTGGGTCAGTAAAATAATTTTATTTTCAAAGTGCTGGAAGAAAATAACCAGTGAAAATTCTTTAAAAAATGGCTAACAAACACATGAAAAGATGCTCAACATCACTCATTATCAGAGAAATGCAAATCAAAACTACAATGAGGTACCACTTTACACCAGTCAGAATGGCTGCCATCCAAAAGTCTACAAGCAATAAATGCTG